>CM035152.1:22944181-23421598 GCA_020205615.1 Panax quinquefolius
GTGATTTTTGTTGTTATTCCATTCTTTATTATTACATTGGAACATCCCGCTTCGGTGTGAATTTACTTTGACTGGTTCCGTTATTTATTATTACATTGGAATAACACATACATCTGACGTCTGCGTGCATGGTGATTTTGTTGTTATTCCATTCTTTATTATTACTCGTTGGAATATCACGTGGGGTGCGATATACGCTTTGACTTTGGTTCCGTTATTTATTATTCATTGGAATAACACATATCATGCAAGCACCGCATACATGATGATTTCTCTTGTTATTCCATTCTTTATTATACTTAGTTGGTTAAAGTTTTGACTTCTATACTTCATGAAATTAGTGGAATATCCTTGATATTTGTGCTTCATCCAGTATCTTTTCATGGAAATATTCTTCTGAGTATTCTTGAATTTTACTCTACAAAGAAGTATCATATTGACAATTTGGACGTTATTAGTTCCTGGATAATTTAATTCTTGAACTTGTTTTATTGAATTCTTATATCATTGTCATCATCCTCATGTTTATATTTTGTTAAAAGTCATACGTGGCCTTTAGTGCATAGATGGACTTGGTATGATTATGAATGAGGATTATTCGGTATAATCATGGTAGTAATGTTACAAATGATGTGGAAAAAGTCCTCATTGGCCCGTAGTGCATTGATGGAAGGTTTTTGTTATGATTATGGCTATGGATTCTCTTCGACCAAGGGTGCAAAGATGAATTGTTTTATGGCATGATCAGGACTGTTGATGAAAATACAATTATCTTTGGCCCGTAGTGCATGGATAATTTGTGGTCGTGATACTAAATAATATCCTTGCCCTGTAGTGCAGGGATGATTTGATGATGTGGATTATTTATTAAGCTGAGTCTCAACAATAAAAGTGATGAATTTTTTTTAAATCATAAAAGATAATAGATTTTATTCTCTACTTGACTCTTTTATTGGATTGCATGTTCCGCTACAGTTAAACTTGATGTTTATTGTATTTTATCAGTTTAACATTTTTGAAGACTAATGATAATTTATTCTGCATTATCTTAGTCATAATATTTCTTACTAGGCTAGTTGAGCTCACCTTTCCTTCACTGTTCAATTCAAGAAATGAGAATATAGCTGGGACGAGTCGGGGAACGGATTGACAGTCCAAACGATAGCATTAGTAGTCCTCACTATTCTATTAAATAGTGTGATAATAATTATAATGAGGACTCAATTGAGTGTGGATATTGTCTAGATGACAATATTTGTATTAAAACTCACAGTGTATGTTTATCGTATTTTACACGACTGTTGTATAATTAAATTGTATTTGAATTTTGTACCATGTATTTGGCGACTCAAGATGGGTGATGTATACTTATTTTGGGGGGCGTCACAACATGGTTCTGTTTTAGCGTCCTTATTACATGCTTGTTACATTAGTACATAATTAAACTAAGTTATAGCGACATCACATGTCTCTGCAGCAGATAGAAAAGCCATCATCCCAAATCACAATCACTGGACCGGCAGTGCGGTTGCGTTCGATTTTCGACCTTAACGCCGTGGCAATTGCGTCGGTCGTAAACATAAAAACAGATGAACAGTAGCTTTTTTAGCCCAACTAACACGATTTTCACCCACAAGACAGTGAAATTAACATGTACAATTGATATACAACTATCACAAACATGTTTTCTCACATATTCAACCACTTAGAACAATTTAACAACAACTTTAACTAATTTAAATCATTAAAATTCATGTTTTCATATAAAAACACCATTTTTGACATTCTTTACAAAAATCATCACTGTGATTACAATTCTACACCGACTCACTTCATTATCTTTGTTTCTTAATGAACTAGCATAATCAAGCCTCAATTCACAGATTAACATATAAATTAACCATCATAATTGGTACTTTCACAAGCAATATGTAAAATATATACATTGTAATTAGTTTTCTTCCTTTAAACACAATTAGCATAATAATTCTTAACTAAATACTAGTTCTAACACAACAAATACATATAGATACAATAATTCAGTTCATAACAACCATTTTAGACAAATTAGATTCACAGGACTTAGAAATTTTATGCCGTATAACATACACACACACACACACACATATATATATAATATCAAGGTTATGGAAAATACCTTCAATTGCTCGATAATTCTTGTTAAAACACAACGAAATTCTTTGGAATTCTCAGAAATCTTCCTCTCAAACTCTCTATGTTCTCTCTCAAATTCTCTGCAGAACCTTTCTGTTTTCTTCTTAGGCTTAGGTAAAATCCTTTTACGTAGAAATAAAAGACGCACTCCAACGCCTAAAACAAGCGTTGGAATAAATACAATATTAAGTTATCGGTTATAAAATATAATATACATTATTTATATTTTTATTTATTTTATTTATATTATCTAAAATTCAAAAATCAAAAATCCAAAAGCCTTAAAGCTTTGTTTGGCAAAAACTCTTTAAAATAAAGATTTAATATTTTAAGCCTTATTTGGCTAAATCAATTTAAAAGTTACTTTAATTTATTTTAATAAACAATTTAGTTTATGATTTATAATCACATATTATTTATTTGGATTTCCATATCCCACATAAATCAAATAAATTAATTATATATACCATATTTTAAATAAATATTCCACTTAAACAATTATCACAAAATTATAATTTCATTATAATTTTATTTAATAATTAACACACCAATTTAAATTGTTAAATTAAAACAACAATATAACATCTCATGTTATATTACAACTTTCTAAATTGTAAATTAATTTAATTTAGAATATTATCTAATAAATTTAATTCATAAATATTTACTAATAATAACCACATCAATAAAATTTTATTGCATCAATTTCAATAATAAACACATCAAATAAATATTTATATAATTTAATAAATATATAATATTGCAATTTGAAATTCCGGATTGTTACAATGTTAATAATTGTGAATAGTTGTTCAAAGATTAAAAAGGGTGTTGAATAAAGATAAGTATTATATGCAAATGTTTGTTCAATTATTTTCTTTTTATAAAAGTAAATTTGGTAGGACTTGCCGACACTCTACTTTAGGAAAAGTAGTCTGGACCACAACTAAATTATTTTTAAAGCGTGTACAAGTTGGTTTAATTTTTTCTGTGGGACCATAAATTCCACTACCAACATTATTATATACCTAATTTGGTTATTTTGTGAAAGTAGTTGTGCTAGTTGTTTACTAAATTTTCAATATAAATAGGCTGCCCGGTTGAGCAACTAAAGACACACGATCACTACACTAAAAATATGAAAGTCTTTTACTACAATATTGTGAGTATAATATTATGAGTATTTCTATTGAGTGTAGTGTTACTCCAAGTGTAGATAAGGAATGCAAGCATTGTTTAAATTGATCAATTTCACAGAAAGTAGAATCAAATCACATGCTAAAGTAAGGGATGTCATTATTATGGTAAGGGGGTATCATTTTTAAGGTAAAAGGATGTCATTTTCTTTCATAATCCATATTATGGTAAGATATTATTATTCGTTTCTTCATATTATCATTAAATGGTGAAAAGTCCTGAAATGATTACAAAATCCTTAATAGTTTGTGCTTCATCTAATATCATGTTGGCAATTTGGACTCTGGATAATTAAGTTGAAAATCACTAAGATCTATTTATCTTATTATTCTGATTATTTATGTTCATTCATTATATATATCATCATCATTATTCTCATGCTTATATTGTGTTGAAAGTCATCTTTGGCCCGTAATGTAAAGAAGATGGTTTGATTATTAGTTTTCTGATTGTATATCTTTGGCTTACGTGCAAAGTTGGGACTATTCATTATTGGTTTTTCTGATTTGTATATCTTTGGCTTACGTGCAAAGCGAACTTTTGATTGATAGCTTTGGCCAGTAGTGCAAAGATGGGACGTGTATGACATGATCATAACCTTTGGTGATACTTAACGAATATCTCACCTTTTGTAGTGCATGGATAATTCGATGATGTGATTAGCAGGATCATGACCATTAGTTAACAAGTTGAATGTCTTTGGTAGTAGTGCACTAATGAATAATTGATTGGTATGACCATAACCATTGGTTTTATAGTTGAATATCTTTGGCCCGTAGTGCAAAGATAGACAACTGATTGGTATGATCATTGTTATTACATTTAAATATATTTAGCCTTTGGGGTAAGGATATTGAGTAAACGTTCTACTAAGCCTTTGTGGTAGGGAGAAACTGTTGATTTACATGATTATAAATATGAATTGTGAATTTAACTATAATCTTTGGTTGTTCAGGTGAAAACAGCTGATTAAAGTTCTCTTTGTCTTGGGTACAACAAAGAATTATTGATGGCTATTACAGTAATGAAATATTAATGATGGACTTTTAATTTAGAGAAGATAGTAGACCTTATGTTCTACTTGATGATTCTAATGGATTGATGATTCCGCTGCAATTATGGTTGAAAACATTTATCATCTATCATATGTTCTCAATCTCTGATTTATTATTGATGAAGGTTATTGATAATGTAATTATCTTAAGTCATGATATTCTTTACTGGGCTATTTGTGCTCACCCCTTTTACTTCACCACTCCTTTCAGGTAATAAAAGTGTAGCTGGGACTAGCAGAGAGAACATGAGTATAAAGTGGTGTTACGAATTAGTCACAATCCTAATCAAATTATAAAACAGCGTGACATAATAATTATATTGAGAACTTAAAATGTGTGACATATTTTATACATCATTTAATATTTAATTTTGGTGAACAATAATGGGTGAGGCGAACTCGAATTTGGAAGCATAAAAAATGCACTCCATTAAAATAAGGAGGGCATAAATCTTCTTGTGTTCCTTTGGGGACTTGAAATATTTGTTGTTATACTTTATATGGCATTGTAATAATTTTAGTATGAATATTGTCGTATTATATACGTTATAATATTTGTATTGAAACTCACAGTATATGTGTCGTCGTATTTTGCACAACAGTTGTATAAATGGAGTTGTCAATAGTGTTGTTTCTGGCGACCCAAGATGGGTGATATATGCCTATTTTGGGAGAGTCACATTTTGTATCAGAGCTTATGGATATGGTCTTTAGCGGAGATCCGGGATTAGAACTAGGAAGGGAGAGATGAGTAATATCTTTCATTAGTGTGTGTCCTACCTAAGCTGATTTTTATTACTTAATTAATTGACAAATTGTGATATGTCAATTAACCTTTGTTTTGAAGCTGTATTCTAGAATGATATCTTAAATACAGGATATGAGCAATGGGTGAATCATGAAACAGAAGAATTGTCCTGGGAGCTAAAATCCTTATCTCTTCGGATTACTAGGTACGTACGTAAATTTCGGGGACGAAATTCCATAAGGTAGGGTGATTGTAAGACCCCGACTTTTATGAAATAAAAGTCTAATTTAATTTATAATTATTATTTTAAAAACTATAAATGTTAAATTGATAAATGGTCAAATGAACAATTAATAGGATAAATGACCAAATAAAGAGAGTATGTGGGAAAATTATTGGGCGGCTAAGTGAATGATTATTGCGGGGGGGAAAGGGTGAGTGGGTGGAAGAAAAGAAAGAAAAAGAGGGAAGGAAGGAAGAAAAAGAGGGGAAAGAATGAAAGGAAAGGAAAAGAAAAGAGAGAAAAACAATGAGTATTCTCCCACCTCCCGTAGCCAACTTCAGCAACAAAGAAAAAAAAAATAGAGAGAAAGAAGAAGAAGAAAGAATTAAAGAAGAAATGAAAAAGAAATCAAGAAAGGTAATTTCAAAATCTTGATAATTTTAGTTTTTATAGATTTTATGTAAAGAGTATATACTTATGTATATATTGGATGATTTAAACTTGCAAAAACATGAATCAAATTAGAGAAATCTAGAAATCAAAAGAAGGATGAAAATTCTAAATTTTCAGAAAAATTAGTTTACTACTTGATTTTGTAAAATTCATAACTCTTTGTGTATAATGAGTTAGGAGATGAGACATATATCAAAAGAAAGCCCTAGAAGTAAGCTAAACGCAGAAATTAAAATCACCCAAAAATTCGTTGTGGATTTTTCGTGGTGATAGTTTGAGTGAAACTGGTCCGAAGGACTTATTGTCCGAAAAATCAGTGTACTTAATCTTTATTGTGTGAGTTATAATTTTTAATCCGACCGTTGGATCGTTGTAATTTTTGAATATGATATACATATATAAGTTGAGTAAATGTCCAAAAATTTTGAACCGTTAAAGATTAATGTATGAATTGTTATGAATTTTAAGATGTGACTGATTCAGAAAGTTTGGTAGCAGAATTTTCAGTAAGCCTTTCTCTCTATGTTAGAGTCAGAATTTGGAAAGATTTTCTTCTACAAAGTTGTAGAGAATTAAATTTTACATTAAAAGAACATAAGATCCGTATTTTTTTGATAAAAGGGATAATTATTATGAATTATTGAAGTTTCTGAATATTGGATTTTATAATTAATTTATTAGAAAAATTGTTTGGGTTGAAATATTTTTACAGAATGCTTATAATATCATCTTAGAATTTCTGTAAATTTTTGATGAATTATTGAAAAGCGAAGTAATTATTGTATTTTAAAACTATTTATAGTTAGTTTGAAAATAGAAGAAATTCATAGAATATTCTATGAATGATGAAAATTATGAAACTTGGTGAAAAAAATCCTTATAATATTATTTTATAATTTTGGATAGTTTTGAAAAACTATTGAATAATGAAATATTTATTTTATTTTTAAGCTATTTATGGTTAGTTTAAAAATAGAGGAAATTCATAGGAAATTCTATGAATGATGGAAAATTATAAAATTTCTTTGAAAAATATATAAGATTAATATTGTTGATGTTTTAAAGTTATAAAAGTATGTGGAGTTAGTATTTATATTTTGAAGCTATTAAATGATTGTTTTTTATAAATAGAAATAATTATAGAAAATTGTCGGATAATCCAAAAAATGTTAAAAATACAGTAATATGTGTGATTCCACACTAGCACACGGTATTGCACAATGATTCATATTATTGATTCTTAATTACGTAAGAAGTCACTCAATATTTTATTGATAATTGTCATGAGTAGTTTATCGCGACAAAGAACTCATATTATTTGATATGATATAATTAGACCAGTTGGCAGTATTGAGAGTCTATGTTAATAATTGTGAATAGTGGTTCAAAGATTGAAAAGGGTGTTGATTAAAGATAAGTATGATATGCAGATGTTTGTTCAATTATTATTATTTTACAAAAGTAAATTTGGTAGGACTTGCCGACACTCTACTTTAGGAAAAGTAGTTTGGACCATAACTCAATTATTTTTAAAGTGTGTACAAGTTGGTTTAATTTTTTTTATGGGACCATAAATTCCACTACTAGCATTATTATATACCTCATTTGGTTATTTTGTCAAAGCAGGTGTGCTAGTTGTTTACTAAGTTTTCAGTATAAATAGGTTGCCCGGTTGAGCAACTAAAGACACATGATCACTACACTAAAAATATAAAAGTCTTTTACTATAATATTGTGAGTATTTCTATTGAGTGTAATGCTACTCCAAGTGTAGATAAGGAATGCAAGCATTGTTTAAGTTGATCAATTTCACAGAAAGCATAATCAAATCACATGCTAAGGTAATGAATGTCATTATTATGGTAAGGGGGTATCATTTTTAAGGTAAAAGGATGTCATTTTCTTTCATACTCCATATTATGGTAAGATATTATTATTCGTTTCTTCATCTTATCATTAAATGGTGAAAAGTCCTGAAATGATTACAAAATCCTTAATAGTTTGTGCTTCATCTAATATCATGTTGGCAATTTGGACTCTGGATAATTAAGTTGAAAATCACTAAGATCTATTTATCTTATTGTTCTGATTATTTATGTTCATTCATTATATATATCATCGTCATCATTCTCATGCTTATATTGTGTTGAAAGTCATCTTTGGCCCGTAGTGCAAAGATGGACTGTTGATTATTGGTTTTACAGTTGTATATCTTTGGCTTACGTGCAAAGTTAGACAATTGATTATTGGTTTTACAGTTGTATATCTTTGGCTTACGTGCAAAAACGAACTGTTGATTAATAGCTTTGGCCCGTAGTGCAAAGATGGACAGGTGTATGACATGATCATTACCACTGGTGATACTAATGAATATCCTTGGCCCGTAGTGCATGGATAATTCGATGATGTGATTGGCAGGATCATGACCATTAGTTAACAGTTGAATGTCTTTGGCCGTAGTGCACTGATAGACAATTAATTGGTATGACCATGACCATTAGTTTTATAATTGAATATCTTTGGTCAGTAGTGCAAATATAGACAACTGATTGGTATGATCATTGTTATTACATTTGAATATATTTAGCCTTTGGGGTAAGGATATTGAGTAAACGTTCTATTAAGCCTTTTTGGCAAGGAGAAACTATTGATTTACATGATTATAAATATGAATTGTGAATTTAACTATAATCTTTAGTGGTTCAGGTGAAGACAGGTGATTAAAGTTCTCTTTGTCTTGGGTACAACAAAGAATTGTTGATGGGTATTACAGTAATAAAATATTAATGATGGACTTTTAATTTAGAGAAGATAGTAGACCTTACGTTCTACTTGACTCTTCTAATGGATTGCTGATTTCGCTGCAATTATGGTTGAAAAATTTTATCATCTACCATATGTTCTCAATCTCTAATTTATTATTGATGAAGGCTATTGATAATGTAATTATCTTAAGTCATGGTATTCTTTACTGAGCTATTTGTGCTAACCCTTTTACTTCACCACTCCTTTCAGGTAATAAAAGTGTAGTTGGGACTAGCAGAGAGAACATGGGTATAAAGTGGTGTTACGAATTAGTCACAATCCTAAATAAATTATGAAATGGTGTGACATAATAATTGTATTGAGAACTAAAAATGTGGGTGACATATTTTATACATCATTTAATATTTAATTTTGGTGAACAACAATAGGGTGAGGCAAACTCGAATTTGGAAGCGTAAAAACTGCACTCCATTAGAATGAGGAGGACAAAATTCTTCTCGTATTCCTTTAGGGACTTGAAATATTTGTTGTTGTACTTTATCTGGCATTATAATAATTTGAGTATGAATATTGTCGTATTATATACGTTACAATATTTGTATTGAAACTCACAGTATATGTGTCGTCGTATTTTGCACCACAGTTGTATAAATGGAGTTGTCAGTAGTGTTATTTTTGGCAACCCAAGATGGGTGATGTATACTTATTTTGGGGGCGTCGCAACTGAGTTGAGCACGATTTCGAATCGAGCCCGAGCAGTTTGGACTTTTCCAACGAATATGATCCGAGTATCAATAAAAAATTATAATTTGAGGAGGTTCGAGTAATTTATCGAACTTTAAAATATGCTCATATTTAACTCATTTATATTTCGAGTCGAGCTCGAATCGAACTTTTAGTCGAACGAGTACGAATCGAGCCCGAACTATTTGTTCATTTTATAACTTTACTTGTGCACCATAAATGGTATTATTACAAAGAGAAAAAAATGTGAGAGAAGTAATACTAGGGGTATAAGCCGAGCCAAGTAGCTAGGTACTAGACTCGAGATCAGCTTGAAAATATAATCCAAAGCTCGAATTCGAAGTTGATCCGAGTCGAATATGATCCATACTCATTTTCTGTTTAATGATACACGAGTCGAATTCGAGCATACCAGTGTTCACTCAGATTAGGGTTCGAGTATTTCATTTTTTTCCGAACCATACTCGATACCTGCTCAATGGATCATATTCGAATATTGTTCTGATCCATGCAAGTAAGCTAAATATGTGATATTTGTATCAATCTTTATAATTTATAAAGTGTAATATGAAATTGTGTAAACTTGTACTTGAATAAATCAATGAATTGAATGTCAATATATATTACATTCTTTATAATTTCTATACATAAATAAAAGTGAAAAAGTTTTATATATAAATATTAGTTAAGTAACTAATTTAGTATGTAGTTGTTCAATTTTAAGTGAAATGGTTCATCCTTTTCAAAAAAAAAAAGAGTGAAATGGTTCATATTCGAAACTCAATTTGAAAGCTCGTGAGTAACTCGCTTTGTAAACGAGTCAAGTACTTACGAGCCGAGTAGGTCCGAGTCGAATCTGGTGCAAAAATAGAAATCCCTTATGGAATTCGAGTCGAATTCGAGCTCAATTTTTTCGAGTCGAGCCGAATCTGAGAATTAAGGCGTTCGCTGAGATTTAACTTGTTTACACCCCTAAGTAATACTTTGATAAATTGGTGGCAAACTTGAAATAATTTCTCACATAAAAAATCACACTACATCCGTCTTAATCATTAGGTTAAGGTGGTGTTTGTTTCTATTTGAATGACTCTAAATTCACCTGCCTCTGATTCGGTCAAAGGCAAATTTTGTTTGGATTTTTTTTGACAAAAACTCAAATTTAAGTATTAAGAGTTGTCTCTTAATAGTTTATTTAAAATTTATAGACAAAAATAAACTCAATAAATATTGTACTCCTTCAATTTAAAATTTTAAGATATTCAAATAAAATTTTTAAATAACTTAGAGGGTTAAAATAGTAACATAGTGTCATTCAGATATTTTACACTTTTTAGTTATCAAATAATATTTTAAATTCAAATGTTATTTCATTCAAATAATCTAATTTATTAAGATATATTAACCATTTAGATCTTAATTACTCAGTTTTATCAAATATCACCTAAGACATCATCCATCAAGTACTTGAAAAGTTAAATATATGCATGTGACTTAATTGATAAGTAGTACATTTGGCTTAGAGTTTAAGTTTGAGAAATAAATTTGATAGTTTCACAATATTTTTTCTCACATGATGTGGACCCCACTTACTATTTATATTTATAAAGTATGATTTACTACACATTTAATTGTATTATAATTTATTTTAAAATAAAGATAATTTAGATTTTTTCTAAGATAGTTAACAATGTGCTATTATAAAAGTTTTTTTGGTTGAAAGAGTCATGCTATACATTGCGAAAGTTTTTAGTCAAATTATGATTGCGACATATAAATTAACATGAGATATATAGAAAATAAGAAGGGTTTCACTTTAATTTATTTTATCTCAATCGCATACATTTTTTATGTTGGTCGCAATAAAACTTCATCAAAATTTATCGACATGTATATCATTTTTCTTAAATTATATATAATACTTTCACATCAATTTTAAAATTAATTTGAGATATTTTTTAAAGTTAAAATTGATGTGAAAATAACATCAATAATCAATAATACTTTCTAAATGCTAGTTTATAGCTTTCGTAATTGTATTATGTATAATTAAATAAATTAATATCAATTTTATTTTTTTCAAATTCAAAAAATTAAATTAAATTTTATATTTCAAATAAAGAGAGTAATTAATACAAATAATTTAATATTTTTTTAATATTTGCAAAAATTCAACCAATACTGGACGGGAGGGAGTACCAAAACCTAAAATCAGGGCCTTATGATGTACAGTACAGTAGGACCATACATGAAATGCCATACGTACGAGCATATCAGCCGTTAAAATAGTTGATGATTCGATCATCTCAACCGTCCATTCGTCATGAATTGAAAATCAGGAGAGAAAAAGAGAGAAACAAGGGCTACACTTACTCGCTCTGCAAATCCTCAAGACAGCGACGAACGATCTTACCACAAAACCCTAACTTTCTTTATATAAGCCCCTTGTTCATTATCCCACTAATTTGTTGCAATTCCGTCCACTTCCATTTATAAATCCCTCAATTTGGCTATAGAATCCACCAATTACTTGATTGATCTAATATTCGCCTCTGTACTTAATCGGGCTCCAGCTGTATTCGTGCTGAATTGAATCAGTAGCTGTAATTTGATTTGCTATGCTCGTGCTGTTTTGGCGGTAATTGAATTAATCAAATTCAAGTTTTTATTGATTTATATATACAAAGTTGTCTATGTGTAGAGTTAAATTTCATCTTTTTAGGGTTTCGATTGTTTAATTGCTTTTGCTTTTAATTTAGTTCTGAAATAATCCTAGCATGTACTTTTTTTATGTGTTTGTATGTACTTATGAAAACTAGGGTTTGATTTTACATTTTGAAGAAGTGGAAGTTGGAATTGAGGATCATTGTTGACATTAAAGCAATTACTATACTTTGTGTATAGCATAATTATTTTCAAGAATGTTTGTGCATCTAGAGAAAGATAATTATGTATTCTACATTGTTGAATGGACGTATTTGGAAGCTGTTGGCGACAATCATTTAAGATAGGAAACCTTATATTAATCAAGGGATTATGGATAGAACACTGATGGTTCACTGATAATTAAGGCTGCAAACGAACCAAACTGTTCGGGAACCGGTTCAGTTCAAGTTCGACTTGCTCGCCTAGTCTAGTCGAGTTCGCACATAGTGTTTCGTTCGTTTGCTCGATCAAATGGTTCAGTTCGTCTTTTGTTTGCGAACAGTTCGAGTTCGGCTTCGATAAGTTCGAGATCGGCTCGAGTAGTTCGATTTCTTAATTACATGTTTAAATTGTTTCTAAAATTCTAAATACAAATAATTGGTTATTTCATATTAAATTTTAAAGTTTGTCTTATTAGTAATTGTTAAATTTGTAGTAATTTTTTTTATTACCTAAATATCTTTTTTTTTTTTTAATAATTGATTATAAGTAAACATTTTTTTTAAATAATTAATAAATAATAATGTGTACTTCTTCACCTCTAAATTCTAATTTAATTAAAATTATTTTAATATTTTCATAAATTTTTTAACAATGATTGTTGGATTATTATAATTTACATCTCTAATATTTTAATAAATTATAACCCATGTCATAAAAGCACATAAATAAAGTCATTAATCATCATGTAATGATAATTTGACATTAATTAAAGAATGATACAATCTGATTGCTTACATTTACATGAGTTATTGAAATTGTCAAATCGAGATAGTGAATAGAAATCAAGTCATCAATGTACGTATCAAGACTTCAGTAATAGAGTAATAAGCATTAAATTATTTATTGAATAATTTTGAAATTTTAAAAAACTATACATAAATTTGAAGATCGAAAATATAAACTAGATATCAAGTTTAAAAATTGTAAAAAAAACGAATATTAATTAAAAATGACAACAAAATAAATACATTACTAATATTAAATTGTGAGTTTTTGATAATCATTTGTTTTCAGATTCTGCTTGAAGTGATTGGACCTTGAAGAGTTGAAAGGCTTTTGGATATTAATATTTGATGGTTGATATTTGTAAATCAAGAATTTCTAAGTATTTGTTAACTTTTTAAGTTTTAAGTTCTAACTTCTAAGTAATCATTTTTGGTTTTTGTCTTTTTGGATGAATGATGATTATAATATTTGGTATAATTTTTGATTGAATAGACTCTTAGAGAAGACAGTTTTGATATTTATTCAACTGTTTTTTGCTTCAGAGTTCTAAATTTGTGTTTGTGAACAAGTTTGTTTTCGTGAACAAGTTTGTGTTCGTGAACATAGTTTGTGTTTGTGAATGTTTGTGAACTGTTCATGTTCGCGAACAAGCTTATGTTCGACATGTTCGCAAACTCGATCATGTTTGCGAACACCAAACGATCCGAACTCGTACATAGTTATTTGTTCAATCAAGCTACTCGAACATGTTTGAGTTCGACTAAAAGGGTTCGAGTTCGACAAAGTTCGGTTCGTTTGCAGGTCTTCTGATAATGTTTAAGAGATTTCAGGAATAAAAAAAGGAATATCTGTAGAAATTTTTTAAGTCTATTCTTCCTTTGTAGTTTGTACACATGACATGCTTCTTTCATCTATGGATATGTTTGCTTCCTTTTCTAGCACATTAAGGATTTCTGAATTTTCACGGCCTGTTGAAATTAGATAAAATTGAGTGAAGTGCTTGATACAATGCAGTGCATATAATGCAGAATGTTTTTGAGAGGGTGGTCCAGTTGAATCATGGGCAGTAGTGAGATGGATAAACCCACTAAGAATGCGAAAGAGGCTAAGGAGCCAAAGAATCCTACTTCTCAGGTAAACTCACGTGCTTTGACTTTTCTCTTAGTTCTTGATAAATATCTCTGTTTTTTGGTATGTAGTTCTGGTTAAATATATGCCTCTTGTTGCACTTTTCATATTTCATTGTTGCTTCTTGGTAATTTCAGGAGCAGGCATCATCCACAGGTGCTGGTACAGTTACTCCAGACTGGTCTGGGTTTCAGGTTTCACCTCCTGAATCTTTCTTGTTCATTTTTTAAGATTTTTTATTATTTGTTGTCAGCTGATGTCATTGGCTTTGTACAGGCATATTCTCCGATGCCTCCACATGGGTATATGGCAGCAAGCCCTCAAGCTCCTCACCCCTACATGTGGGGAGTTCAGGTTTGATATATTTTCCATTATATTTTTAATAGTATTCTTTGCTAAGTATAATTGTTTTGCACATTCTTATCTCCCCCTAAGAGGATTCAAACTCTGTAATATTGTATAAAGAAAAGGCTAGGAGTTGCATCTAGTTTTAGGCCTGCCACCTAAAACAAGATGCATCAGACATCTAAATTATTGTCCCATGTGATACTTTCAATTCGAAGGAAAGGAAATAAACAATTGTGCGGGAAAATTGACTTGGAGACGAGGACTTGATAGCTAAGTAAACTCAGTGGTGTATAATAGTTTTGATCACAAATTTTGATGTAGGTTCTGTGAAAGTAGCACAAGCCTTACATGTATTCTTTTGGATTTTTAGGTTCCCAATGCTGATAGGAATTTATCAGGCTCGTTATTAAGGGTAACAAAGGATTTTCAGTTCTATTGGTTGAAATGTACGTTTTCCAGGCTATTTGCTGCAGAACATTGAAGAGGGAAGAGCAATCTATAGGTTCACGTCTAAATCACATACAAATCACACCTAGGCAGCTAGGCTAGAATTTGTACCAGTCACTTTTATCTAGCTACTAGCTAGCAATCCCCACTGGGAACAAGCAATGAGTGTGCAAAAGCTTCAAATGAATTTAAGAAAAATGGTGCTTAGGTAGATATCCACTCACTGCGTTCCACACAAAGTGTCCCATTTTTACTTTAAGAAGTCGATTCTTGTAATCCTAAACTGGAAAAAAAACAGAATTTGTAATTAGTAGTTATTTTGATAGTTTACAATATTCACAATTGTATGGACTAAAATCAAATTAATTGATATTCCATCTGTTCCAAAATATAGGATCATTATTGACATTTTAAGGTCAACTTAAGACATTTTCAAATTCAAAATTGACATGGATTCTTTAATTTTAGTCAATACAATGGTGAATATTATAAACCATCTAAAAAGTACTGCTCATTGTAAGATTTTTTGTTTCACAATGTTTAATGAATCATCTCAATTTTGAATTTAAAACATAGTTATTACGGCGTCATGGCGAGGCCCGGTGGTAGACCATCAGGATGTAGCCTTCCATGACATCCATATGGTGTCAGTCACTCACAATGTGCAATTTTTACACCATTTATTTTACTTCAAAAGTACATTAAATAAGAAAACTTTGAATACCATTAAAAATACAATTATATTAACACTTGACAATCAAACATAAAATAGTTGTATTAAAAACTAGTAGAACAAGTTAACAAACACCACATAGTAAATTAAGTATCAACTACTAAATAAATATTTGTCTTGAACATGTAGTAGACTAATAGTACTTTAATAGTACAAGTACAATTAACTTAAGTTGTCCAAAATAATGTTTGTTGCATGGAAGTAACAAAATAAAAAAAATGCATTAATACAACACAAGGGATAGTGGGTCCATCAAATATATATATATATATATATATATATATATATATATTTCTCTTATACTTAGCATTAACCAAGCAAACCTAGTGTCCACTGTCCGCTTATTATGTACAAAAGAAGAGAAGAACTTAGAGAAGTAGCAAGCTCACAACAAAAGAAGTCGCAGTTGGTGGGCCTCGTGGGTCGCGGAAGGAGGAGGAGAAGTCGTCGCGTGAAGTCTCTTGGTCTCTCTCAGTCATTCCCTCTTTTAATTAGTTGATGGGTCATGGTGACTTTGGCCAAGTTGCTAAGGCCTCGCCTTGACAGCTAGGTGTTGCAGGTCTTTGAAAATGTCATAGCTACTTTGGTTTGAAAATGTCTTAAAAATTGACCTTCAAAAGTCAACACCGATCTTAAAATTTGGAATGTAGGAAGTACTAATTTTGAATTCAAGTCGTCACAAATTGACTTCAAAAAGTCGAGGGACTCTGTGTGAAATGTAGGTAGCAAAATTCATAATCTCTTAAGGAAAAGATAAAGATAGTGACACCAAAAATGTGGGTGCTATTATTATCTAATTAAATATGGTCTAAAATAGTTTCCGATTTCTTGTTTTTGATAGAAAATCATTCTTGAATGCAAATACGCAAACAAAGGTATTATCCCACTGTGGTTGTCAAATTTTAAGCATTACACTACTGAACTTTAAAAATATGCAATTAACCGATTGAACTTTTTTAAAAACTATTAATTAAATCATTCAGTGAAATTAATTGGACAAACGTCAAATGTAAGTTGAGATATTAGACATGGATTAAGAAAAAAAGGCTAAAGCCACATAATATTGATGTGGTTGCATCAGACGTGGATCGGGCAGAAGGAAGCCATCGTTTATGTATCCCATCTTACCTTTGTAACAGCTAAAATAGATGAAGAATTAAGATTTGGAAAACTTACAGAAATTGGGATCAATTAGCTGCAAAAAAATTGGGATTTTTGATGGGTAATTTCTCCTGCTTACAAACCACCAGTTGCAGCGGGCGAAGCAAAGGTTAGGGTTTTGAATTCATGCATAAATTGGGAGCGATTGTACCTTTATTTGTTGAAAAAATTTAGGGTTTTTGTTGGGTACTTTATCCCTTTAATTTCACAAACCAACTGTACTTTGGCTTCATCAAATTCATCTTTGCAATTGCTGCAGATTGCAATATTCCGGTTTGAAATTGAAAACCCTAAAATTTTCTCCAAACCCCCAATTCTGCTGTTTGATTCCTCCATCTCCTGTGAAATTATGGTTTCTACTACACACCTAATTGCAAATCCATATCTTACCATCAAACACCCATCAATATATATGTATATTGTTTCTACATATAGAAGAGATGAGAAGAAGAATAGCAGAACTTTTTATTCCCGTCACAACTTGGGCCCTCTTTGGATGATATTGAGCAGTGTTGGATTATTTTTGGAAGAAGAAAAGAAGGAAGAAAAAGGAATCCAACTGAATAAGGTTTTTTTTGGATGATATTAAGTTGGATGATTTGTGGAAGAAGGAAAAAAGCAGATGAAGAAGAGAACGTAGGTAAGTAATGTGTTTTTTTGTTATTTTTATATTTTAATTTATTCAAGCCTTTTTTTAACCTTCTCCTTTCCACGTAAGCAATGTTTTAATTTTTTATTTTATTTGCACAGACACGTAGATAATAATTAGACCGCTGTTCAATTAAATGGACGGAATGTCTAATTTTAAAATTTTAAATAGTTCAGTTGGTTAATTGCATATTTTAAAGTTAAGTGGTGTAATGCTTAAAATTGAACAACCACAATGGGGTAATACCCCCTTTTGCCAAACAAGTTAATTTATGTTATTATAGGTTAATTTATTACGACTCTTAGAAATAGAAAGACGCCTCATAGTAATTATGGAGATCATTGCAGTACTATTGCTGCCCTAGTTTAACCGCTGTTGGCTTGTTCCACTAATCCACTAGTAATATTTCAGTAATATTGCTGCCCTGGTTTAATACACTGCTTCTACTGTACACGGTACAGGAATGAAGTAAGCTACGTGGTGGTAAGGAACGGGGTACAATGAGGGTAATAGGCTTCTTTGGAATGCCTTGTCTGTAATAAGTTTATTCAAAACGTGAAGAGGTTATTATGGAACATTTTCATATAATAGACATATAAGTATACATACATATAAATATATATACTCTTTCTGTATAATGAGGTATTGAAATTCCCCGTTATTGATATAATTGCATGCGGCCAGGGATTTTGAATGAGCATTTCAGTTTTCAGAGATACAATTGGTTTTAGAAATTTACAATATTTATATTAACTGATTGCCTTGTATTTCTGTAACTCATTATTCAGATTATTCAGTAACTTGAAAAAATTAAACACCCAGTAGTTTTCCATATGTTCTTTTGTATTGCTCTTATATTTTCTTTTTTATTATAGACTCCTTTTCCCCCAGGTAAGTGAGTGATTGATTAAATAGCCGAATACCCAAATATACATGTTTACAAGAAGCATACCCACATAATAAATACAAATATTCCTTACTGGAAAATAATAATTAAATGCAAATAACTAAAATAACATGGTTTACAGTACTTAATAAAGCAAAAGTTAATGTAACCATAATACAATCTAAGGTATACATGTCGTTGTCAAATTTCAAAAGTGGCGCTGAATTGGACAATTTGATATGCCCACCGAAATATAAAAGCAAGCATCATAGAGGATAGTTTTACATCATTGCCAAGAGAATACAAAATTGACCAGTCATTGAAAGACCTCAAAGCACCAAGACATGTAGTACACAGTTGTCATGGCGGCGACATTAGTTAAATGCCAGGACGCCGAGGCAGTAAGGCGCCCGCCATGACGTCCATATGGCGACAAGTCGTTAACAATATGATTTATACATTACTTGTTTTACTTTAAAAGTATATTGAATAATAAAATTTTATATATTTTAAAACTCAATACATAACAACTAACACTATGGAATACAATTAAAAACACAATAATATGAATACTTCACAATTAAAATTAAAAATAAAACACTTGACATGAAAAACTAATAGAACAAATCAATAAACACTATGTAGATAATAAAGAATCAACCAAGTCGACACTCATAACACCTTGTAAGTCTAATAAGTAATAAAATTATATCATATAGCAAGTTCATGGGTTATGATGAGTAAAAAATGATTTAATCACTTGGGCCAACTACTAAGGCATGAACCTTGGCGTCCAAGGCGTTTCCTTGTGTCCTTCTCTAGCGCCAGGACTCCTAGTCGTAGCCTAGGTGACACCATGACAACTATGGCAGTACAATGCAATCCACATGTGACATTATCTAAATTAGAATACTTTGGCCCAACGTGATGGATCAAGATAGACAACTGTAATTGACAGCAGCCCCAAGCCCAGTCACATGATTGTCTTCAAGAAAGTTCCACCACTTCAACCTGAAAATTCAATTGACGATAGCAGCCCATCAAAATGCAACAAAATGACACTTTGGTTGATAATACACACACGACAGCAGTTGCCAATTTAAAACCAATATTTGAGTAATCTGAAAATCACCATTGCAGAACTGAAATTTACCTTTATGTGACACGGATTTTAAGGGATTCAAAAGACACATCTGGAAATAATATCTTGTAATATAATTTTTCTAAATTATGCTTTAACATCTAAAGTGCAATTTGAAACCAAAAATTATGAAAAGTACTGTATGTAATTGTGTCATTGATGTCTTAAAACCTGTATCTGTGCGACAAACATGGTTTTGATTCATGACATTAAAACTGAGACAAAGGAGTAATATTTCTGTGTGTGTAAGAGAGAGCATCTCTACGATGGTAAGAATTCATGAAAGTTTGGGATCTACATGTGGCGGTTTCCTTTCCATGCGTCTAAAGCCCTTACTGTACATGCTGCCTAGAAGAGTAGAAGTGTCGCCATTAAAAGGTCACAGGTGGTTAGTAGGGTTGGGTAATATGGTTTCGTATTTATCCTCAATCTCTTTGCAGCGATTATCAAAAATTATCTTATGATGGTGCATCACTGGTGCAATTTTAACCGCTGGTTTGCAATTCCTTGCTATCTAATTTTCCTGTTCAATTTGCAGCATATGATGCCACCATATGGTACTCCACCACATCCATACGTTGCTATGTATCCGCATGGTGGAATATATGCACACCCATCTATTCCTCCGGTAACAATTGGCTGATATTATTGCTTCTTATGTGCATGTTTCCCCCTTCTATTTGGTTGCTACTAACTTTCTTGTGCTTTTGAACTACCAGGGGTCTTACCCATTCAGTCCATTTGCTATGCCTTCTCCAAATGGTGTTGTTGAGGCTTCTGTGAGTTACTTATTATTATAATTTTTTTTTCCTTTTTCCATATGATTTACCATGGAATAAATGTCTCTGGTCAACTTGACTACTAGAAAAATGACATCCACATACAGGGTAATACTCCTGGCAGCATGGAAGTGGACGGTAAGGTGTCAGAGGGGAAGGAAAAATTGCCAATTAAAAGATCAAAGGGGAGTTTGGGCAGTTTAAATATGATCACAGGCAAAAACAATGAAGCTGGTAAATCATTAGGAGCATCTGCTAATGGAGGATACTCCAAAAGGTACTGTTGTTGTTTTTGGCTGATCAATTGCATATAAATGAGCTTGAGTAGTGCTTGAAAGGAAGAAAAGAGAGAAATATTATAATGAATATGTGAGATGTGGTATTACTTATATGGTGCTTGCTTTGGTATATCTACTATCTAGTTACTAAGGGACTTGTTTTACTGGAAATTAATGTATACTGACAAATCTGGATGATAATGAATTTGCAGTGGTGAGAGTGCAAGTGAAGGATCTAGTGATGAAGGAAGTGATGCAAATTCCGAAAATGTAGGTATAGCGTAACGTAGTTGGCTACTTGATTCAGCACTAAATTTATTCAGTGGATTTGCTTTTGGTTGATTAATTTACAGCTGTGCTAATAAATCTAGTTTATAGCTAATAAATCTGATTTATTTTTGAAATACTATATAAAGTATAACTTGGAATATGGAACTAATAAATCTTTTGTCTTATTGAGTTTTTGCAGGACTCACAAGTGAAGTCTGGAAGCAGGCAAGATTCTCTAGAAGGTGCTCTTAAAAAAATGTTTGAAACGTTTCGAGTTTCGACTGTTTCGGCAGTGTTCTGTGTTACTAATGAATCAGCTTCATTTTTTTGGCTACAGCTGAAGCATCTCAGAATGGAAATGTACATGGTTCGCAGAATGGAGGCCAGAGTGCACATCACTCAATGGTCAGTCAGCCGCTTGCTGTCATACCAATATCAGCAGCTGGTGCTCCAGGAGGTGTTCCTGGTCCCACAATCAACTTAAATATTGGTATGGACTATTGGGGTGGTGCAACTTCGTCCGCTATTCCTGCAATGCGTGGGAAGGTTCCTTCCACTCCAGTTGCAGGAGGAATGGTTAATAATACCGGATCTAGGGAGAGTATGCAATCACAGCTTTGGTTACAGGTTTTCTTTCTTGTCTTTTTCTCCTCGCACTTTTTACATTGTAGGTCAACTATTGTTCATTTTACTATCACACTAGTTCTTAGTGCACTAAATCTTGTCTTACAAATGTTTGCTTTCTGGTTAATAACCATATGGGTGAAGTGTGCAGTGTCTGAAACCTACAAAAAGGTTAACTTAGTCCTCCCTCTCTTCAAGTCTTCACTATTTTCTTGTAGATGTACTTTAAATTGCTGAAAACTTTCCGTTAAAATAACTGTTTTCTTTTGCCTCTTCAATCAAACTGCAAAAACGAGGGAAAGATGAGTTGATTAGCTGTTAATTCTTCTTTTTTCCCCCTCTTATTTGAAATGGGGAAGGGGCAAGGTAAGTTATTTTATTTTGTTTGATATGTGAAGAGCTTTTACTTTAAGACGTGGCCCTCTAGATGTTTTTTTTTGTTTCCCCCGGCTAAGTCCTCTTGTTTGTTCACTGAGGGTGATGGTTATGTTTGTATATAACTAGAATTAGATCCCTGGTTAGTAGTTACTGTATGCAGTGGCAGTTTTGCACTTCTTTCTGTACATTTCTTTACTTATGCTGGGGCGATTCTCCTCATTAGATTAATTATTCAAGCCACATTAAATGAACGGATTTTTAATGAGAGGTTTTGTTGGTTTACTGCAATATTAGTCGCTAATATTGAACACTTGCTTTCAATTCATTAAGTAAAATTCCTGTGCACATGCTCTGTGTTAGTGTTACTAATCTTATCAATATGAGTAGAGAACTTCTTAAAGCTGTTTCTTTTTCTTTTATTTGTTTTTTGGGTACTTTACTTTCCAATTTAGGTTTACTTGTTGCTTGAGCTGTTGTACACCTATTTGAGATGATTTTCTCATCAATGATCAACCAGTTAAGAGCTTGCAAGTTTTATTGGCTACATTTAAAAAATGAATGTTAAAAGAAGATGTTGCAAATTTTAACTTGGTGCTTTACAACTTGCATTACTTTTGGAGTAAATCACTTTTAGATATGCAAATTTAGTAGCAACTCATATTTATTTTATGTTTCATATATTTGTTCAAATATTCTTCTCCTCATATGTAAAAGAATTGCGATGTTTTATTTGTGCTTTATTTTTTCAGACCCGGGGTTATATGTGCCGGTATAATAGGGGTGCAATTATGGGTGATTTCTGATTTGCGCAAGTGTTGGACAGTGGGTTCAACATACTTGCTGCTGTATTATTTTTTTCACTATTGCTTGTTTGTTCTATATGTTTACTTTTCATTAAAAAAAGAAAAATAAACTAGGAATTTGACAAAATTGACAACTTGACTAGATACTCCATCTGTTCCAAAATAGGGTTAAATAATTTTTTCCCCTCATAAGAATGTTCAAAGTTAATGGCATACCCATGTGGCACCAGTTGACGCTCACGTGGATTATTCACTTGAATAAAACACGACGTGGCAGCAAATTTTGTGTAATAGAAAACTTAAAGAATAAATGTATAACATACTTAACATATAAAATAATTAAAATTAAAAAAATCTTTTAAAAAACAAAGAATTTACTAAAAAAATCAAAATCAAAATAAAACTACACGATCTATTAAAAAAACAAACAATTTACTGCAAAAAATCAAAATCAAAATAAACTAATTATACTACAATAAAAACTAAATATATGCTAAAAAAACAAAAGCAAATAAATAAAGTAGTGTTCATCCATTCTGGTTAACCCACCCACAACCATCACTGCACTATATACCAATTTTTTCCGCTTCTTTTCTGACTGGACTATTAGGATAAGAATCAATTGAAGGTTATCTCAAGCGATCAGTAAGAGGAGTGAGAGTTGTTGTCGTCGATTTTCTATCTCTTCGTCCATTCTCTCCTTTAACACTTTCTCTCTATAGATTCCCAAATTTCTGGGTATACATGGAGCGAGGAAGAGGATCAGAGTTAATTGAGTTATATCAAAGGAGATTCTTTGTGAGAATGGCATGATTGTCACAGTTAGTGGCTAGATCTATCTTAATAATCTCAACTACTTCTTTGATTTTTGGGTTGAACATTTTTCCATTCTTGGGAGAAACGGGTTGTGTTTTTGCTTTCTAATACACATCTTGGGAGACTTACATCTCTTTGACATGATTCTTGGGAGAAGAACTGGGTTGTGTTTTTGCTTTTGAGAATTAGCAAGAGAGAGAGGAGACAGAATTTGATGGCAGTGGTAGTACGGTGGCCCCGACAATGGTGGTGGTGCATGAATGTAGGAGATGGTAGAAGATTAAAATTTTTGTTAAAAAAACTTGAACTCAAATTTAATAATTTTATTTTTCCCAACTCATCAGAACTAGGGGTGTAAATGAACCGAGTCGAGCCAAGTATTAAATTCAGATTTGATTCATAGAATTTATTGAGTATAAAATCTAGTTTGGTTGAGGTTCGTTTAGGTACTGTGAGCAATTTAAACTTTTGGAGGGAATATGATCCGAGTGTTGATAGAAAATTGTAATTTAAAAAGGTTCGAGTAATTTATCGAACTTTAAAATCTACTCATATTTGAATCGTTTATATTTTGAGTCGAGATCGAATCGATCTTTTAGTCGAGCGAGTACAAATCAAGCTCGAACCGTTTAGTTCATTTTACGACCCTAATCACAACCACGTTATAAAAAGTTCACGTCATATTTCCAGGTCATCATTGCCATTAAAAGTCGATTCATTTAATGTTTTTTGTGACGTTTTGTAAAAACTAGGAGTTCAACGAGTCGGATGAAAAACAAAATTAGTTTGATGCAAATGTAAATCGGACTCTTGCATCATATTACATTTTCTTTTTGAACATTGGTGATGGATGCGTGATTTCTGATTCTCTCTAGTGTTGGACAATGGGTTGTCAACATACTTGCCTGCTAGATTTTTTTTTCTCACTATTACTAGTTTGTTCTACAAGCTTAATAGCTGGTGCTAAGCACGGGTAAGCTTAAAAAGAACTTATCATGTAAATTTTATATATAACATTTTTGAACGACATTTTAATTGATCTCGAGTCAACTTAGCAGTCCAAATTTGGTGACTTGATAGCTCAAAAGTTTTTTTTTCTTTATTTTATTTTTTTATCTTTACTCAATTCTTAGTGACAAATGGTACGATTGTATGTTTAATAATAAATGTGTACTAAAATTTTGTGAAAATCACAACATTTAAGCTTTTGGGTTGACTTTTGGGAATATCAAAATTTATGACCAAGAAGACATGAAAATAAATAAATAATAATAATAATAAAATTTTGAACTACCTTGTCACCAAAGTTGGACTACTGAGTTGTCTCAGTACCAATCAAAATGACTCAGTAATTGCCTTGTTATATATTGGTATAGATATGTTTGCTTTTTGTTAAAAATAGAAAAATCAAATTAGGAATTTGACAAAATTGACAACTTGACTAGATACTCATCCGTTTCAAAATATAAGATCTGATTTTTTGAAGTCAATTTAAGATATTTTAAAATTCAAAAAATTGATATGAATTGATTTAATATTATTAGACAATACAAGTATGAAATTGTAAACTATCTAAATGATACTACTATTTAGATTCTTCAAGATTTAATATTAGACAATACAATAATAAAATTGTAAACTATTTAAATAGTAATACTACTTACTAGATTCTTCAAATGTTAAATGAATATCAATATTTAATTCCAAAATATCTCATATTAACTTTGAATAGTCAAACTTGATCCTATATCCTATATTTTGATTTAAGATCACTTCAATAAATTACAAACAAGTTATTATGTGGCTATGGTTGGAGTGTCAATTCGGCTTTAATTTTCTCTCTAAAGCTCTTTCAATCCTCGTTCATTTTCCTAAGTACAATTCTTTCTTAAAGATTTTATTTCCTTTTGTTCAGGATGAAAGGGAGCTTAAAAGACAGAGAAGAAAGCAATCCAACAGAGAATCTGCTCGCCGGTCCAGGTTACGCAAGCAGGTATGGATGTATACCTCAATTTGTTAAATATTGTACTCGTATGGTGTGTACTTCATGATTTCATTATGTGCTCTGTATGGGAGTCAGGCGGAATGCGATGAGCTGGCACAACGTGCTGAAGCTTTAAAAGAAGAAAATGCCTCTCTTAGAGCAGAATTGAGTCGAGCCAGGAGCGAGTATGAGCAGATTGTTGCTCAGAATGCGTCTCTCAAGGTAAAATTATTTATGCAATCCAATGAAGATGCTGCTGCTGCTGCTTGATGCAAAACAAGAATTAAATGCTTTTTTAGTATAATTTCTAACTGTTTCTTTAGGCTTATTGTTTTCACTGTAAAGCTGTCCTGTAATGGGGGCGTGCCTTGTGCTGCGTTCTTTTGCTTTTGATAAAATTGCTCTTTTTTAAGGCAAATTAGGTTCCTGTGCAATTTAAAAGAAATAAGAAAAATCAGACATCATTCATTCAATTTGAATACTGCAGGAGAGACTCAGGGAAGTTCCTGGGCGAGAAGATCTACGGTCTGGAAAGAATGACCAACAAGTGGGCAACAAAACTCAACAAACTGGACCAACAGAACCTGTGCAAAGTGGTCATTGAATTCTAGCCACCCTACTGAAGAAAGATATTTGAGGGGCTTAATCTAACCATTTTAGTAAACAAGAAAACCATTTTAGTAAACAAGAAAGTCCTTATTTTGCACAGCGCTTGTAGCTCAAAATTAGTTAACGCTGACCACTTTCACTCGGGATCTATCTATGAAATATTACCCATCGTTCTCATGTGGGCTATTCTTTTCAAGTCAAAGAACCAGGATGGTTTATAGTCTGTCGAGTGTGTGATATGTGTCGAACCCTTGAATCTGTTGTAGAAAGGGGTAGTGTTTTCACTTATTTTAAATTTGACTGTACTAAATATTTCTTGAGCTACTGCGGGATTATTAATTATTAGTAGGCGCAAATATTATGCACCTATTAAAGTATTCTATACCTCTGCTTGTTATGAACTTGTAGTCATGGAGTGCATTTTATTAGTTAGTTTTTGTTAGAAATTACTACCTCCATTCCATAATAAC
Source organism: Panax quinquefolius (assembly GCA_020205615.1). NCBI lineage: Eukaryota > Viridiplantae > Streptophyta > Magnoliopsida > Apiales > Araliaceae > Panax > Panax quinquefolius. The sequence continues at coordinate 22,970,697 of CM035152.1, forward strand.
CGTCTTTTTAGAAGAAAAAATTTGTTTCAATTTATTTGTTGTTTATAACTTTTTAGGAGAATAAATTATTTATTTTCCTATATCACCTCTAACTTCTCTCATTGTCCCAAGAAATTTTTCTTTTGTATTAATAGTTTTTAACTTCACATAAAGGGGTAGTGATGAAATTTTATATAAATTTTAATTCTTAAATGATAGTATTAAATGACTTTCTTAATTCATGTGCATGAAGTTAAAAAGACTATTATTATGGAATGGAGGTAGTAATTAATTGTAAGGTAACCACCACAATAAATGGTGGAGCCTTAAAAAGGTTTTAAGTTGATTTAATGCAACTTTAAGTTGCAAAAAAATAAGACACTACACCCGAGAAATTTATTTGATATTAAAAGAATTGTGGATGATCACTTGAATGCAAGAGATTATTAATGTATATATATTCTCTTCTTAATTTATTTTATTTATCATTTTACAATAGTTATCAGCACGAGTTTCTAAAGAATTATGAAAAGAAAATTATCTCAACTCATTGAAGTATTATTTTATTAAAATTAAATTTGATCATATATATATATATATAGAGAGTTGCCTTGGTTGGACTCCGCATTTTAATCTAGATTTGGACTTTATTTATTTATTTATTTTTGTTTTTTTAAACAACTAATTTTTTTTTAATATTTTATGAAAAGTGGATTTTTTTATATAATATGATGTTTTGGGTGTGATTTGGATACATATATAAAAATATGTATGTATAATTGCACATACATATTTTTTTATATGTATCCAAATCACACCCAAAACATCAGTATTATGAAAAAATTTAGTTCCATAAAATATTAATTTTTTAGTTGTTTTAAAAAAAAAAAAAAAAAAGGTCCGCATTTTAACAAAATCCGAGAGTCCCGATTGGATCCTCGCTATATATATATATATATATATATATATATATATATATATATATATATATATATATATATGTTACTACTATATATAATAGTGTGCGCTATGCAATAGGTTGCACATCACCTGGCCAGAATATTATTTATATACCTACCTTCATTTTTAGATATGTTTAATTATTACTAACTAGTAGTATTTTCGTATTATTGCATGTGTTTTTAATAGATGTCAAATCTTACAAAACTTGAATTTGCTGCCCTTGACATCTCGGGCAAGAATGACCTGTCATGGACCCTTGATGCTGAGATTCACCTAGAGGCAAAGAATCTTGGAGATACAATTAAGGTTGGCAATCATGCATCCCTGCAGGATCGTGCAAAATCAATGATTTTTATTCGCCATCATCTCCATGAAGAATTAAAATCTGAGTACCTTACTGTAAAAGATTCTCTTGTCTTATGGAATGATTTAAAAGAAAGATATGAGAATCAAAAATATGTAATCCTCCCAAAAGCTCGCTATAATTGGTCGAACCTGAGGTTGCAAGATTTTAAAAGCGTAAGTGGGTACAATTCTGCACTTTTTAAAATAATCTCACTATTAAAATTATAGGGGGAGAAAATCACTGATGAAGATATGTTAGAGAAAACATTTACTACATTTCATGCCTCGAATATGCTCTTGCAGCAGCAATATCGAGAGCGTAAGTTCACAAAATATTCTGAACTAATATCATGTCTTTTAGTGGCTGAACAAAATAATGAGCTTTTGCTGAAAAACCATCAATCTCGCCCAACTGATTCTACTCCATTCCCTAAAGCGAATGGAACCTCATTTGTTAAACATAGATGAAGGAAATTATCTCAACTCATTGTAAGTATTATTTTATTAAAATTAAATTTGATCATATATATATATATATATATATATATATATATATATATAGAGAGAGAGAGAGAGAGAGAGAGAGAGAGTCCGGTTCTGGTTCGGACTCCCGCATTTTAGTACCGTTTGGACTTTATTTATTTATTATTTTTTTTAAACAACTAATTTTTTTTTAATATTTTATGGAACTTGATTTTTTCTATAATACAATGTTTTGGGTGTGATTTGGATACATATAACAAAACATGTGTACAGATTGTACATACATATTTTTTATATGTATCCAAATCACACCCAAAACACTGTATTATGAAAAAAAAATTAGTTCCATAAAATATTAATTTTTTTTAGTTGTTTTTAAAAAAAAAAAAAAAAAAAAAAAAAGGTCCGCATTTTAACAAAATCCGGGAGCCCTGACTGGATCATGGCTATATATATATATATAAGAATAACTTTGTTAGGTTCATGTAACATGACCAAGTATGTCCCATATCAATACTTTTATTCTACTTAATAAACATTGAAAATTTCAGGTATATATATATATATATATATATATATATATATGTTACTACTATATATAATAGTGTGCGCTATGCAATAGGTTGCACATCACCTGGCCCGAATATTATTTATATATCTGCCTACATTTTTAGATATGTTTAATTATTACTAACTAGTAGTATTTTCGTATTATTGCATGTGTTTTTAATAGATGTCAAACCTTACAAAACTTGAATTTGCTGCCCTTGACATCTCGGGCAAGAATGACCTATCATGGACCCTTGATGCTGAGATTCACCTAGAGGCAAAGAATCTTGGAGATACAATTAAGGTTGGCAAAATCATGCATCCCTGCAGGATCGTGCAAAATCAATGATTTTTATTCGCCATCATCTCCATGAAGAATTAAAATCTGAGTACCTTACTGTAAAAGATTCTCTTGTCTTATGGAATGATTTAAAAGAAAGATATGAGAATTAAAAATATGTAATCCTCCCAAAAGCTCGCTATAATTGGTCGAACCTGAGGTTGCAAGATTTTAAAAGTGTAAGTGAGTACAATTCTGCACTTTTTAAAATAATCTCACTATTAAAATTATGTGGGGAGAAAATCACTGATGAAGATATGTTAGAGAAAACATTTACTACATTTCATGCCTCAAATATGCTCTTGCAGCAGCAATATCGAGAGCGTAAGTTCACAAAATATTCTGAACTAATATCATGTCTTTTAGTGGCTGAACAAAATAATGTGCTTTTGCTGAAAAACCATCAATCTCGCACAACTGATTCTACTCCATTCCCTAAAGCGAATGGAACCTCATTTGTTAAACATAGATGAAATTATGTTCGTGGTCGTGGGCGTGGAAGAAATAATCGATATAGAGAGGATTGTACTCATAATTCTTCAAAAGGGAATAATACACCTTACCATCAGAAGAACCAAATGGCAAGGGTTTGCAAAATAAACCATCAAATGGTCATGAAAATAAGTGTTATAGGTGTGGAATGGAAGGTCATTGGTCACGTACCTGTCGTACTTCTAAATATTTGGTAGATCTGTACCAAGCCTCCATAAAAGAAAGGGAAAAATGAATTGAAACAAACTTTGTTGATCATAATGATGTTGAGGATCCCATGAATTATCTTGATCTTTAAAATGCAGTGGATATGACTTATCTTGATGCCACTGATTTGTATGAGAACGTTGATGAAAAATTTGACAATTTGATTGGTGATGAAAATGTCCGTACCAATTAATTATTTTCTTTTACTATATTATTGCATCTTAATAAGTATGATTGGTGATGAAAATGTCCAAATAAATTAATTATTTTTCTTTTATTATATTATGGAAATGTAATAAGTATTTTTTTAAAGTTTAATTTATGTTTTGTATATATGAAGATGCATGGGTTTAACTGGTAAAATCAATTCCAAGATGACTATGAACGATTTTTGTCTAGCGAACAGTGCAACAACTCATACGATACTTAAAGATAAAAAATATTTTAAAATTTTAAAATTATACAAAGCTAATGTCAATACCATATCAGGTGTATCGAACTTAATTGAAGGTTCTGGAAAAGCGCTTATAATGTTGCCAAAATACACCAGAAGTGTTCTGACTCAAAGGTTTTTATGCTTTGGCATGATCGTCTTGGTCTTCCAAAATCTAAAATGATGCATTGAATTATTGATAACTCTTACGGACATCCCTTAAAGAACCAGAAGATTCTTTTAATTACTGATTACTCATATAGTGCATGTTCTCAAAGTAAATTAATTAGAGCATTCACAACAGTTTTCTTATCTCTATTCCTACACTACAGTGCTATTGGGTCATTCTGTAGGATAGGGATTCAATTTTTTCACTATCTACCCAATAGGTTCCTAATATTGATTCCTTAAATATTAAAATTTAAAAGTTAAAATTTGAAAGTTTCAACCGTCAAATCATGTTTTGAACGTTGTAACTATTTTTTATTTAAAAGTAATTGTTGTTTGAATTTAAAAATTACAATTATTTTAATTTAAAAATAGATATTGCTAGAAATCAAAATGTGCAACGATCATTATGTGTTTATGAGAACTAAAACAACATTATTTTAATTATAAAATAATAAAATTTAGAATTAGTAGTAATATTTTTTACAAAAATGATCAAAATCAAAATTTGACTGAGTTTTTTTTTATAGTTCTCTTTCTTCTCTAAATCCTCTGTTTAAAAAATAAAAGTGATTGAATTTGATAGGCATACCCAAATCAGCAATTAAGTGAGATAAGATCCTTTAACCAGTATAAAATCGCAATAAATAGGGTGTGAAATGTCATTTTATATAAATAGGGAACGCTCTTTTGATTCCCTCACCTTGAGGAGTCAAATCATATATAGGGATTAAAATAGAGAATTATATAAGGATAAGAAAATTGTTGGATACTGATTTAATGATATATTCTTCAAATGTGGGGATAAAGAGTCTATTGAGGAAACTACTGTGAATGCTCTTACTAAACCATCACATTCAAAGATTGTTGTTGAGTGCCCATCTTTCTTAGAAAGAATTCAGGGTGATATATGTGGATCAATGCACCCCACCTTGTGGTACATTCAAGTATTTTATGGTTTTAATTGATGCATCAACCAGATGGTCACATGTATGTTTACTTTCTACTAGAAATGTTGCATTTGCTAGACTTCTTGCTCAAATAATTAGGTTGAGAGCATAATTTCTTGATTATCCAATTAGGAAAATTCGTTTAGATAATGCTGGTGAATTCACATCTCAAGCTTTTGATGATTATTGCATGTCAATTGGAATTGATGTTGAACATCATGTTGTCCATACACATACTCAAAATGATTTAGCTGAATCTCTTATCAAGAGACTTCAAATTATTGCTCGACCTTTGCTTATAAAATCAAAATTTTTAGTTTCTGCTTGGGGTCATGCTATTTTGCATGCTGCATCATTAGTTCGCATTAGGCCAACTGCTTATAATAAATTCTCACTATTGCAACTTGTGCTTAGCCAACAACCAAATATTTTTCACTTGCGCACATTTGGTTGTGATGTATATGTACCTATTGCACCCCCACAACGCACAAAGATGGGTCCTCAACGTAGACTTAGAATTTATATGGGTTTTGATTCCCCATTTATCATTAGATATCTTGAGCCTCTAACTGGTGATGTTTTTAAGGCACGTTTTGAGTTTTGTCATTTTAATGAAACAATTTTCCCACAATTAGGGGGAGAAAAATCGTTGCCTGAAGCACGGCGTGAGATTACTTGGAATATTTCAACGTTATCTCATCTTGATCCTCGTACAAATCAATGTGAATCTAAAGTTCAAAGGATTATTCATTTGCAAGGAATTACAAATCAATTACCAGATGTATTCACCGACAATAAGAAAATAGTGAAATCTCACATTCCAGCTTCTAATACTCCATCACAAATTGAAGTCCCTGTAGGATAATCAGTTAATACAATAGTAAATGAATCAAAGCCACACCTGAAGCGTGGAAGATCGATTGGTTTTAAAGATAAAATTTCTCAGAAGAGGAAAGTACAAGAAAAACAAGTTGCAGCCTATAAAGAGGCTATACCCATGAAACAGACCACAAAGATAATTGATCTATCCAAAACTTATGAACAAAAATCTCCTGAACAAAAAACTCTTGAAAATTTATCCCTTGAAATGGATGAGTTATCTCTTGAAGAGGATCAGGTACCTGAAAATAACGATATCTCAATACATTATGCACATACAGGAGAAGTATTGGATAAAAATAAAATTATTGTCGATAATATATTTTCATACAAAGTTGCTCTCAATATTACCAGAAGTAATGATCATGAATATGAATCACAAACCGTTGATGATTGTTAAAGAAGAAATGATTGGCCAATGTGGAAAGAGGCAATTCAAGCAAAATTAAATTCACTATGTAAATGTGAAGTTTTTGGACCTGTAGTTCGAACACCTAAAGGTGTAATGCCTGTTGGATATAAATGGGTATTCATACGTAAACAAAATGAGAAAAATGAAATTATAAGGTACAAAGCGCGACTTGTAGCACAAGGTTTCTCGTAGAGACCCGATATTAATTATGAAGAAACATATGCTCCTGTAATGGCCTCAATTACATTCATATTTTTAATTAGCTTAGTAGCAAAAGAAAATTTGGATATGCGATTAATGGATGTTGTTACAGCATATCTGTATAGATCATTAGATAATGATATCTACATGAAAATTCTTGAAGGATATAAAATGTCTGAAGCATATAATTCTACGTCTTAAAGTATGTATTCTATCAAGTTACAAAGATCCTTATATGGCTTAAAACAATCCGGACGCATGTGGTATAATCGCCTCAGTGAATATCTTTTGAAAGAAGGATTTAAAAATAATATAATTTGTTCATGTGTTTTTATCAAGAAATCAGAATCCAGATTTGCTATTGTTGTAGTATATGTTGATGATCTAAATCTTATAGGGACCCTAGAAGAGTTAACAAAAATAACAAATTATTTAAAAAATGAATTTGAGATGAAAGATCTCCTTGGTCTGCAAATTGAACATCTTCCAAATGAAATTCTTGTTCATAAATCAACATACACAGAAAAAGTTCTGAAGCAATTTTACATGGATAAAGCTCATCCTTTGAGCACTCCAATGGCAGGTTAGTCATTTGATTTCAAGGAAGATTCGTTTCGATAACAAGAGAATGATGAAGAAACTCTTGGTCCTGAAGTATCATATCTTAGTGCAATTGGTGCTTTGATGTATCTTGCAAATTTTCACACGACCTGATATAACATTTGCAGTTAACTTACTAGCAAGGTATAGTTATGAATCAACTCGGAGACATTGGAATGGAATTAAGCATATTTTTTGATATCTTCGTAGGACTACTCATTTTGGATTATTTTATCCAAATAGATCAAAATCACAGTTAGTTGGATATGTTAATGCGAGTTACCTTTCTGATCCACACAAAGGCCGATCACAAACATGATACTTATTTACTTATGGAAATACTGCTATTTCATGGAGATTTGTTAAGCAAATAATTTATGCTACTTCCTCAAATCATGCAGAGATTATTGCAATTCACGAAGCGAGTTGTGAATGTGTTTGGTTAAGATCGATAATTCAGTATATTCGTGAGAACTATGGATTATCATCAATCATAAATAGTCCAACAATAGTATACGGAGATAATGCCGCTTGTATCACTCAAATTAGGGGAGGCTATATCAAAGGTGATATAACCAAGCATATTTCACCAAAATTCTTTTATACACATGAGCTCCAGAAGAGTGGTGATATTGATGTCAAGCAGATGTGATCATGTGATAATTTGGCTGATATGTTCACTAAGCCATTATTAACTGTGACTTTTAAGAAAATAGTACACAACATTGGCATGCATCGACTTAAGAATATTTTTACCATGAACAGTGGTACTCATGAGTGAGAGTAAATTTTTTGAAGGATATGTGCTGATTGTACTCTTTTTTCTTCGCTAAGATTTTTTTCCCATTGGGTTTTTCTTTGCAAGGTTTTAATGAGGTAATCCTATGGCACTAGAAATTATACAAGAATATTGTACTCTTTTTTTAACCAAAATTTTCTCACATGGTTTTTCTTTGGTAAGATTTTTAACGAGACATATTCTTAGGAAGTGGTCATCCAAGAGGGAGTGTTAGAAATTAATTAATTGGAAGGTAACCACCACAATAAATGGTGGAGCCTTAAAAGGTTTTAAGTTGATTTAATGCAACTTTAAGTTGTTTTAATATAGAAGGTTAGCTTATGATAATATATATATATATATATATATATATATATATATATATATATATATATATCATATAGAGAGAGAGAGCTGCAGAAAAATAAGCTGGTGAGACATCACATCCGAGAAATTTATTTGATATCAAAAGAATTGTGGATGACCACTTGAATGCAAGAGATTATACATATATATATATATATATTGTTCTCTTCTCAAATTATTTAATCTATCATTTTACAACAGTTTTACCAAATTTATCAAATTAATGTTCTGAGTTGTGGTTTGAGTTTTAGGTTGTGGACGGTGCCAAAAGTTTTGAGGTTGTCTACATAATACTGAGTGCTAATAATGTGGTTTTAAAATTGCTATTTTTTACTCCGCTTAGATCTGTGCAAGTTCAACGCATTAACCAGTTTGCCCATAACATATAAGTTAGTCAAATTAATTTATAAGTTAATTTTTTATTATTCAAGTGTTTGGATGTGACTTATTTTTTAATTTATAAGTTGAATCAAATAGTTTTTGAGAAGTAATAATTTTTCACTTCTCAAAAAAATAACTTATAAGTTATTTTAAACTATACCTCGCAATTTAGGTTGAAAAACATATAGTTAACCAAAATCACTTGGATCTATTGGGTTGGTTAACTAGTTTTTAGGTTATGGATTGATTCGGTTTTGGATCCATATTATTAATTACAAATATGCGTTGAAATTAGTTTAACTAGTTTTGAGCCATATTATATAATAACAGTGCTTTGAAATATGAAAATTTTGACTTATTTATGTAGATACAACACACTTGTGAATTCAATATATAAACTTTTACTATGGACATAGCTTCATCAACATTTTATCTAGGGTAATTAATCCACCTCCACCCCAAAAAAATAATATTTATTAATTATGTATACACCCCCACCCCCCCACCCGGCCCACCCCCACCCCCACCACTCCAAAAAAAATATTTATTGATTATGTATACACCCCCACTCGCCCTCCCGCTCCAACCATCCCCACCCTTCCCCACCCCCAACCCCCACCCACTACCTCCCTAAAAATTAATTGATTATGTATCCCTACCCCTCCCCCCGCACAAACCCCATCCACCCATTGTAAACATTCGAAATTTTGCATTACTGTTACTAACCATGCATGAGAGCAGAATCGTCTTCAGGAGACAACCCTGTAAGTCAAATCATCAAAACTCCCAGCCCCGAAAACAACCCAAAATCAAGCCTCGACAATAACCCGAGAGATCAAATCCAAGCCCTGGAGACAACCCTAGGAGATCAAGTTCAAGCCTCGATGACAACCCCGGGAGATCAAGGCAAAACCCGAAGATAACCCCGGGAGATCAAACCAACCTCAGAGACAACCCTGAGGACTGTTAGAAATTAACATCAGTCTAATCTCAGAGACAACCCTGAGAACAGACAACTACGACTGTATCAAGCTCGAAACCAACCTAGGAGGGGTAAAATAGTAATTTTGCCAACTTAACATCAAATTAACCTAAATCACTGCAAGAAAAGTTATGCAGAACCATAACATCTATCTTGAGTAAAAATAGCACAAGACAGCTCAACGGATAGACTGCGAAGACTTGAAGATCTGATCATGGACCCATATTTCCAGATTCATAAAATGTCAATTCTCATGTCATTGTGTAGCTCTCGTCAAGGGCTTTTAGGAAAGGTATAGCACACCTCCATCGCATTCTCGAATTAAAAGTTATGAAGGTTTGAGCGGATAGCGCGTTAGCCTGAGTGTACATACTTCAAGACAAAGGGACCCACGGGGCCCGGGCCCACCCAAGGAGCCGCAGGTAGACCCGTGGCCACTTTGGTCTATAAATTGACCCCCATCAGCTAAAAAGAAAAAGAAAAAAAAAAGAAAAAGAGAAAAAACTCTGTCCATTTCAGCCCTTAACCTCTTCTAGAGTGTTCTAAACTTTGATACTCTTCTTTCTAAACACTTTTTGACACATATTCTACAATATATCAAATTTTAACCGGTGGAAACCGAGTTTTCAAGCTCCAAAAGCGGTCTGAAGCCTTCTTTAGAGTGCACTGTAAGATTTTTTCAGATTTGAAGCTTTTTATTGCTTTAATATATATATATATATATATATATATACCTACTTGGCCTGGATTTCTAATTCGTGGCCTTTTACTGCTTTTATATATATAATCATATATATATATATATATTTACATTCCCAGTTTGGCCTGAATTCTAATTCGTGGCATTTATACTGCTTTAATATTTATATATATATATATATATTAACTGTTTACTGCATTTAAATATCTGTTTTAACCGCTCATTCAATGTAAATCCATAATATTCAAATTCATGGACTAGATTTATCTAAATCTAGCCATATCTAACTTTTAACTGGTCCAAAAGTTGTAAAACTGAAACCGTTGAGCTAGAATGACTAAGATTTATTTAAATCTAGTTTTCTTTCTAGTTTTTATTATGTGAGTCTAGGAGCCACGAGGTCTAAGATCCAGCTAACAGATCTATATCTGGTTCCCACGATGGACCCTTTTCACCTGTACAGCCAGCTTGTAAATTATTTATGGTGTTTGGACATCCTTAGATGGCTTTCATGCCCATAAGGAGCCCGACACTGCTATGCATATTATTTTGTTGAAGATGCGAAAGCATCTCAAGAATAAAATCAGATCAAGCTGAATACGGAGTAAAACGGAATTATTAAAGGCCCCAATTACTATGTGAGTATAAGGGTTTGAAAAACCTATTTTCAAAACATCATTGCTATATCTTGCTTAAAATTAAACTTTTATACAAATCAAACCATTTGTATATAGGTGCAGACGAGGCATAACATTACTTCTAAATTACTGCACTTAGGCTCAATAAACACACAGACACACTTCAGATAAATTAGGGAATTGAAAAGTCGCGGTAACCGTGTTTTCACAGAAGTTGGGGGGTACCTAACACCTTACCCCCCGCTTAATCAAGCCCCTGAACTTTGTGAATCTCGGTTTCCAAGGCATGTTAAACAGAGTCCAACCATGGGCCTTGGTGTAAACCTTTTCAAAATCGGCTGAGTTGGTACAACCATTTCAAAACTACCAACTGACGACTCTGAATTTTTAAATCGTTGACATTTTGTGTTGGACTCTTTTCAAACTCACCTTTTCAAACAAAACCTAACACATAGAGAACATAAAAGGTAAAAAGAGGAATTCTAGAAAAGAGGAAATTTTTCCCGACGTCGATAGGTGGCGACTCTGCTGGGGACAATAAAGGGCTTAAACCGCATTTCAAACTTTTCAAAAACCCTTCTTATCTGCTTGTGTATGAATGCTGTATTTACATTGAATGGATGTGAATGAATGCTTTATTTACCGCACTTTAGTGCCTCGCATAATATCTGTATGTTGTATTAGTGTTTCACACAATGTCATCATTTCATACTGTGAGACACGATGTATGTGAATGTATGTTGTGTGATTCCTCCACCAGGAGGCAAAATCGTCAGTGTTTGATTACTGGACTCAACGGAGACTAATCCCGCGAGGCTTAGGAATGGAACCACTCAGATCCTCTCCAATTGAAAGATCGAATTAATTTCCCATCTAGTAAATTGCGATGATCTGGGAACCTTCCTCCCGGAAAGCCGAGAGAGTAGCCTAAGATCGGTCAGTCTCTGATAAACCAAACGCGAAGGGAAGTCTTTTCATGCCTTTCCCTTTCAATTCCATGTAAATTCTGATTTAATATAAATTATAAATCCATGAAAATATAAAGGGAGATGTAAATATGCATTCCTTTCCCTATCAAAACCTGTCATGCTATCCTGCCATCAAAATAACTAACATCTGTTTTGCATTAAAACATTAAAAAAGTCCTAAAACAGACATATTGCATAGCATGCAACCTATTAATGTTTATCTAGACTAAACTACATAGTCTTTTTATAGGGAAACAAGTGGTCCTGTTACCCGTTTAAAGTCCAAAAAGGCACTAAGCCCACCTTCAGACATGGCTGCAAGTGCCCAACTTGAATCTACTCCTATTTCTCGAGAGGAGTTCGAGGGACTAAGAAATCAGATAGCAAAATTAGCTGTCTTTTTGAAAGAACAAAACAAACAGACTGTGGGTCCACAAATACCCACTCAAACAGAATTCTCTGCACAGGGAGGAATCAAGGGTACTGACAAGAAGGAAAAGGAAGTACAGATACCTGAGGATCAAACTGAAAAATTTAACAAAACCCATGAAATCATCAATCTTAAAGAAGATCAAAAATGTGATGCCCCCAAAATAGGTATACATTACCCATTCTGAGTCACCAAATACATGGTACAGAATTCAAATACAACTTAATTATACAACTGTCGTGTAAAATACGACAAAACATAGTTAGGAGTTTTAACTCGAATATTGTCTCATAGACAATATCCAAACTCAAATAGAGTCCTCATTACAATTATTATTACACTATTTTATAGAATAGTGAGGACTACTAAAGCAACCATCTGGACCGTCACTCCATTCCTCGACTAGTCCCAGCTGTATTCTCATTTTCTGAAGAGAACAATGAAAGCAAAGGGTGAGCTCAACTAGCCCAATAAAAGATATTATGACTAAGATAATGCAGAATAAATTATCGTTAGCCTTGAACAGTGTTAAACTGATAGAATACAATAGACAACAAGTTTAACTGCAGCGGAACAAACAATCCATTAAAAGAGTTAAGTAGAGCATGATATCTACTATCTTCTATGATTTAAAAGTTTATCATCAATTTTATCGTTGAGACTCAGCTCAATAAATAATCCACATCACTGAATTATCCATGCACTATGGGCCAAGGATATTCATTATTATCACATCTACGAATCATCCATGCACTACGGGCCAAGGATATTCGTTATTATCACCAATGGTCATGATCATGCCAACAAAAGTCCATCAATGCACTACGGGCCAATGAGGACTTTTACCACATCATTTGTAACATTACAGGTCATGATTATATTGATACATAGTCATAATCATACCAATCAACAGTCCATTTATGCACTACGGGCCAAAGATGACTTTTATCACAATATAAGCATGAGGATGATATAAGCATTAATCAAACAAAATCAAGGATAAATGTTAAAGATTCTTAATTTATCCAGAGTTTAAAAATGTTCAAATTGTCAACATGACAACTACTTTGTGGAGTAAAATTCAAGAATAATATTCTAAAAATAATTTGGACAGAAAAGAAATCATTTTTTGTCATGAATAGTACCCCGGGTGAATAGTACCGAGTGAATAGTACCACGTAAATAATACTTCGTGAATATTACCCCATGAATAGTATCCCGACATGAAAAGATCAAAATTTAACAAGAATATACAGAAAAATATGCTTGTGAAATGATACTAGATGAAGCACAAATTTCAAGGATATTCTACTAATTTCAAGGAGTATAGAAGCAATACTTTAACAAAATGAGTGTAGAATTCAGAATCTGAAATAGAATAATATTACTTACATACTATATAATATGGAATAAAATATTATTTCTTACGAATATTGAATAAAAATAATATCCCTTACCCTAAAAGGAGAGTATTTACATTTGGTAGGCGGGGATATTCTCAAGAAAACTTATATTTGCTTTTCTACGCTCAAAGCTTCCTTAAACTCAAAAGAAATACGCTCAATATTATAGAAGAAGAATTCTCTGATTCTGGTGTGATTTTTAATTCTAAAGTAAGCATCCTATTTATAGGAGAATGGCAGGATACTATTTGAAAAGAAAAATCACTGACGCACAGTAATAGAAATTCAAGGGCGCTTCTTCAGCTGAAAATTTGATTTACTATGCAACACTATGCAATAAAATATAATATATTCTATTTTTCATAAAAAAACAAAATCTATTATAATAATAATAATAATAATAATAATAATAATAATAATAATAATAATAATAAACTCCCTCCCAACCAAGTTATCTCCCCCCAGTGAACTTTGATATATATATATATATATATATATATATATATATATATATCTATTACTTATATATATATAAAACAAAATTGAGATAACTTTCTACCGACAGTTTTGAAAAATGGGTAAGTGGGGGGTCCATATAATAAACAAAATTTACAACAAATACATCATAAAAATCTCCTCTATTTATCTCAATTCACTTGGATTCACAAAACACATTTTTAATAACATTTATCATTAATATTATAACTCACTATATTAACAACCCGATTATTTCCAAAAAAGAGGGGGCTTTTCGATAAGTATTTCTCCTTATTGGCGCTCAATTAGGTGACCAAACCCCTTTCCTCGACAGAACTTTCTAGACATCGTCAATAATGTAAATAATAATATGAATAACTTTGTCATCTCAATTATTGATTTAATAATATAAAATATTGTGACAGTAATTAAATCAATAACGTGAGATACTACACATCAATTACTATGGCAATAATTGAATAAAACTGAGTGACTTCTCACGTAAGCATCAATAATCAAAGATACTGTACAATATCGTGTGCTACTATGCAACCACGCGTATTACTGTACTTTTATCATCGGGTATTTCAACAGTTAACGGTAAAACTTTCGTCGTTATTTTTATAAAAAGATATTTCTTTTGTTTTCTAACTTCGACAATAATTCCGTTGTGGGGTCCACTAATGGTTTTTATATGTTGTCGGATCATTTGAATGTTTTCCGTAGTCATGCTTACCAATTTCGGTCCCAACAACGTTGCTTCACCCACTTCATCCCAGCATACTGGAGAACGACACTTTTGTCCATACAACGCCTCGAATGGAGCCATGCCTATACTTGCTGGATAACTGTTGTTGTAGAAGAACTCCACCAATGGCAAGAACTTGTCCCAACTTCCTTTGAAGTCAAGGACATAAAGTCTTAATAGATCCTTAAGAGTTTGAATAGTCTTCTTTGACTGCCCGTCCATCTGAGGATGATATGCTGAACTGAATCGTAAATCCGTGCCCATAGCTTTCTGTAAACTAACCCAAAATCGTGAAGTGATCTTGGGTCTCGATTAGAAAATATGGATACTAGCATACCATGTAGTCTTACAATCTCATTTATGTATATACGAGCAAGACGTTCAAGTGAATATGTTTCTCGTATAGGTAAAAAATAAGCAGACTTGGTTAATCTAGCAACAATGACCCAAATTTCATCTACGCCTTGAGAAACCTTGGGAAGACCAGTAACAAAATCCATGGTAATGTGCTCCCACTTCCATTCTGGAATTTCAAGTTGTTGCAATGGACCTTTTGGCACTTGATGCTCAACCTTGACACGTTGACAAGTTAAACACCTTGAGATAAACTCCGCTATCTCTCTCTTCATATTGCTCCACCAAAATGTATGTCGAAGATCACGATACATTTTGGTACTCCCAGGATGGATTGCAAATGGTGTGTTGTGTGCCTCCATCATGATTTTATACTTCAAGTCACAGTCATTAGGAACACAAAGTCTGGAGTTGACTCGAAGTATTCCCTCTTCATCGATTCTTACTTTCGAAATAACACCTTCTTGCACTTTCTTCTTTATACACATCAGCTCCAGGTCTGTAGCTTGAGCATCTTTAACATTATCGATTAAAGTCAGTTCTACTCGTATATTTAACATCATCACGTGGGTCCTTGAAGTCTTTAACTCTA
Organism: Panax quinquefolius; assembly: GCA_020205615.1. NCBI lineage: Eukaryota > Viridiplantae > Streptophyta > Magnoliopsida > Apiales > Araliaceae > Panax > Panax quinquefolius. Next base: position 22,986,515 of record CM035152.1, read on the forward strand.
TCTCCATCCTTTGTAAGTCATACAAAATGGGCCTTTGCGTTGACAATATCACACTTGTACCCGCATATGATCTTCTACTCAATGCGTCACCTACTACGTTTTCTTTTTCAGGATGGTATTGAATGGTATGATCGTAATCTTTCAACTGCTCGAGCCAACGTCGTTGCTGCATGTTGAGTTCCTTTTGGGTGAAGAAATATTTGAGGCTTTTATGCTTCGTATAGATCTCCACTTTCTCCCCATACAGGTAATGCCTCCAGATTTTAAGCCCGAAAATGACAGCTGCCAACTCTAGATCATGAGTAGGATAATTCTTCTCATATTCTTTGAGTTATCATGAGGCATAGGATATGACTTTCCCATGTTGCATGAGAACACATCCTAAACCTTTGCCTGAAGCATAGCTGTATATGACAAATCCCTTCGAACCAGATGGTATTGTCAGAACATGTGCTAAAATGAGTCTCTTCTTGAGTTCTTGAAACTCTTCTCACATTCCTAGCTTAAATCAAATTTTGTATCTTTTCGAGTCAGCTGAGTTAATGGAGTAGCGATTCAAGAAAATCCTTCCACGAATCTCCGATAATAACCAGCTAAGCCCAGAAAGCTACGTACTTTGGTCACTGACTTAGGTTGCTCCCAACTTTGTATTACTTCAATCTTCGCTGGGTCAACAGATATTCTGTGATTTGATATCACGTGCCCAAGGAATGTTACTTCTTCAAGCCAGAACTCATATTTTTTTCAACTTGGCATATAACTTGTTTTCACGAAGCTTTTGGAGTATCAACCTCAAGTGATGCTCATGATCTTCACAGCTTTTGGAGTATATGAGGATGTCATCAATAAAGAAAACCACAAAATGATCCAAATATTCTTTGAATACTCGGTTCATTATGTCCATGAAGGCAGCAAGAGCATTAATCAATCCAAAAGACATGTCTAGGAATTCATAATGCCCGTACCGAGTTCTGAAAGCAGTCTTTGGAATGTCATCGGTTTTAATCTTTAACTGATTATGTCCGAAACGAAGATCGATCTTTGAAAAGAATTTGGCACCTTGCAACTGGTCAAACAGGTCATCAATGCGAGGTAACGGGTACCTATTTTTGACGGTGACATGATTCAACTCCCGATAGTCAATATAAAGTCGTATACTTCTATATTTCTTATTTACGAATAAAATAGGAGCACCCTAAGGAGACGTACTAGGACGAATGAAACCGATGTCTAACAATTCTTGTAGTTGGGTTTTTAACTCCTGAAGTTCAATAGGAGCCATTCGATATGGGGCTTTGGAAATGAGTTTTGTACCGGGTTCAAGGTCAATACAAAACTCAATTTCACACTCTGGGGGTAGACAAGGAAGTTCTTCGGGGAATACTTCAGGAAATTTATTAACAATAGAAATATCTTTCATTTCTGACGTATTTTTATTTAAATTCGTGACACGGGCTAAGAAAGCTTGACATCTATTTTTTAATAAATGAATGACTTTATGGCTTGATATGACAGTGATTGACTTTAGTGGTTTGGTTGCTTGAATTCGCATAATAGGTTGGTTAGGAATATGAAATCTAACAACCTTACGAAAATAATCAATTTTAGCATGATGAGTAGTTAACCAATCAATCCCTAAAATCACTCCAATGCAAGTATTTTCAACGAGATAAGATCGACATGTAATGCGAGGGTGCCGATTTGAATAAAAAAAGATTTATAAACAGTGGATGTAATAAAGGTTTCTCCCAACGGAGTTTCAACAGATAAGTCAAAATATAATTTCTCCGGTGTTAAATTTAAACGTTGAGCGCAAGTAGGAGAAATAAAAGAATAGGTAGAACCAGTATCAAATAAGGTATAGACTTCATAAGAGTTTATGATTATCTTACCTATGATAACCACGTTTGGGTTCCTCGCTTTTTGGGAGGTCACGACAAACGCTCTCCCTTGAACTACTGGCTTTGACTTGTCTAGGACTACCTTTGGTGCCTCCATCCCAGCTGGACTTGTCTTCACTACACGATAAAATCAGGCTAGGTGACCTTCTCTTCCTCAATTGTAACACGTTTTGGATTGCTGCGTACAGTTTGGACTGATGTGTACCTCCCCTCTGCATTTGCAACATATGACCGGTGGTCGTTCTCCTTCCTTGAAAACAGGTGCTGGTGCTGCTGTCCTTCCATCATTATTGAACCTTCTCTTCTTGAAATTTCCACTTGACTCATTTCTTCTATTATCTTGGCCAGGGTTACCACTGAAGTGGTTACCATTTTTGGCATATTGATTTCCTCCACGTTTGTTGTCACTGCTTCGATGACTGCAACCACTGGTATTATCATTTTTTCTGCTGCTTTCTCTTGGTTGGGTTGACTCATTATCTCGTTCCAATAACTGAGCCCTATTCACAATATCTGAATACAAGCAAAGTTTGTGAGAAATGAGGTATTAACGTATTTTGGCTTTCAAACCTCTTAGAAACATTCGTGTCATACGCTCCTCATTATCTACCAAATGGGATGCAAACCGGAATAACTCCGTAAACTTAGCCTCGTACTGTGACACAGTCATATTGTTTTTCTCCAGCTTGATGAATTCCACCTCCTTCATGTGACGAATACTTTCGGGAAAGTACTTGTCGTTGAACAATTCTTGGAACTTCTCCCAAGACATCTTTAGTGCGGCAGGCTGAGTACGTTTTACAGATTCCCACCAATGATCTACCTCTCCTCGTAACATGAAGGTGGCAAAGGGAACCTTTTACTCCTCGGAGCATCCCAAGACATCAAATATGTAAGACCCCAACTTTTATGAATAAAGAATAATTTTTCTAGAAATATATTTTTGAATATTATGGTGTGGATATGCTATAATGTTATAGTTGTGGGTAATATTTACCAATTTTGCAAAGTAAGCAAGTTGTTATAAAATATTCGATTGGTCGGGGAATATTCGATTTAATAAGAAATATTTGTACGACAACACAATCATTGGTGGACCCCACAACGGAAGTATTGTCGGAGTTAGAAAACGACAAATATCTTTTATAAAAATAACGGCGAAAATTTTACCGTTAAAACTGTTGAACTACCCGGTAGTAAAAGTACAGTAATACGCGTAGTTGCATAGTAATACACGGTATTGATTATTGATGCTTACGTGAGAAGTCACTCAGTTATACTCAATTATTGCATGTAAAGAATTTCAGATAATATCTCTCATATTATTGATTCAATTATTGTCATAGTATCATCTGCATAATATTTTATATTATTAAATTAATAATTGAGACGACAAAGTTATTCATATTATCATTTGCAATATTGACGATGTCTAGAAAGTTTTGTCGAGGAGAGGTTTGGTCACCTAATTGCGCGCCAATAGGGAGAAATCCTTATCAGAAAGCTCCCTCTTTCCTGGGAATGATCTGATTGTTAAATATTGTGAGTTTTAATATTAATGATGAATAAGTTTATGTTGATTAAAGATTAAATTGATATTTCCATTGTGTTGGGATTATTAGTGTTAATGGAAACTGACATTTATTTTGATAATAATTACTTTTTGGAGGTTATATTGACCAATCGGGTAATTAATCGGATAAATGAGTAATTAATTGCTATTAATTCACATGCTTATAACTATTGATTCACATGCATGTACTATTAGGGAGGTGGTGCAAGATTGATAATACTTGAATGACTAAATTAAAAATAGAGGTATAGATGAATGTACTATACTGTAACTATGTTTTTTACATGTATAGAACTATTGATTAACATGAATGTACTATTGATTCACATGATGTACTATTAGGGGATGTGGTGCAAGTTTTATAATACTTGAAGGACTAAATTAGAAATAGAGGAAAAGATGAAGGTATTATAATTTAATATTTCGAGCCCCAAAATGTGTAATTATCAAAACTATATTTTCTTATAAATAGAAGCTCATTCTTCTTTCATTCTCACCAATTCACTAAGACTCACAAGAGCAATTATAGAGAGAGAAGCTATAGAGAGAAAGAAGAAAAGAAGTCTGCTACTTCACTATTCCAGTATCCAGTCTTCTTCTGAGGTAAGGGATATTTTTTTTTCAGTATTCGTAGAAATAATATTTTCTTCCATACTCTGTAGTATGTGAGTAATATTATTTCATTTTGTATTCCTAATTCTACACTCATTCTGTTAAAGTATTGCTTCTATACTCCGTGAAATTAGTAGAATATCCTTGATATTTGCGCTTCATCTAGTATCCTTTCATGAAAATATTATTCTGAGCTTTCTTGATATTTATTGATCTTTTCATACCGGAATACTATTCATGAATTACTATTTACGGGTTACTATTCACCTAATTACTATTCACTCGGGTATTTGGGGCACTTTTCATGTCGGGGTACTATTCACGAGGTACTATTCCTGAAGTACTATTCACAGGGTACTATTCACGGGGTACTATTCACCCAAAAAATATATTTCTTTTCTGTCCAAATTATTTTTGATACATGAATATTATTCTTGAATTTTACTCCATAAAGCAAGATCATGTTGACAATTTGGATATTTTAAACTCTAGATAAATTTAAAGTTTTTAATATTTATCCTTGATTTCGCTTTGATTAATGCTTATATCATTGTCATCATCCTCATGCTTATATTGTGATGAAAGTCATCTTCGCTTACGTGCATAGATGGACCGTTGATTGGTATGATTTCGACCGTGGATCATTCAAGATAATAATGACCCGTAATGTTACAAATGATGTGGTAAAAGTCCTCATTGGCCCGTAGTGTATTGATGGACAGTTGTTGGTATGATTATGACCAGGAATTATTCGGTATAATTATGACAATTGATGATTACATGAATATCCTTGGCCCCAGAGTGCGAGGATGATTCGATGATGTGGTTTATTTATTAAGTCGAGTCAAATGATAAAATGGATGAAAAACTTTTTAAATCATAGAAGATAGTAGGTATCATGCTCTACTTGACTCTTCTAATGGAGTGCTTGTTCCACTGCAGTTAAACTTGATGTTTATTGTATTTTATCAGTTTAACACTGTTGACGGCTAATGATAATTTATTCTGCATTATCTTAGTCATAATATTTCTTACTGAGCTAGTTGAGCTCACCTTTTTGCTTTCATTGTTCTCTTTAGGAAATGAGAACATAGCCGGGACTAGTTGGGGAATGGAGTGACGGTTCGAGATGGTTATTTTAGTTATCCTCACTACTTAGTGTGATAATAAGTGTAATAAGGATTGAATTTGAGTTTGGATATTATCTATGAGACAATATTCATGTAAAAACTCAACTATGTTTTGTCGTATTTTTACACGACAGTTGTATTAAAGAAGTTTGTATTTGATTTCTATACCAAGTATTTGGCGACTCAGAATAGGTGATGTATACCTATTTTGGGGGTGTCACAGTTGGTATCAAAGCTTAGGGATATGATCCCTGGCTGAGATGTGAGACTAGAACTAAGAGGGGAGAGATGGGTTAATCCTTTGCTAGTATGACCTACCTAAGTTATTTGTTATTTAATTGGTCGATCAGAGTATAGGGATAATATGTGGTATGCCAATTAACCCTTGTTTTGTGACAGTGTTTGAGAATGACATCTAAAAATGTTAAGATAAGCAATGAAGCACATGAGACCATTGAGTCACCAATGATTAATAACTAGGATAATGTGCATCAGGAAGGAAATAATCCTCGTGTAAACAACAACACCGACCAAATGACAAACGATGGTATGTTTAGGATTTTTTTTGAATTTATGCAAAACCAAACAAGAGAGACTCCTATTCATAATGCAGGTGGAAACACTGGCAACTCACGGTTGGTCACCGCTAAGCAGTTCAAGGAGCTGGGACCACTGGAGTTTTTGGGAAATCCAGAACCACTTAAGGCAAAGATGTGGATAAAGTAGATCACCAAGATATTTGATGTCTTGGAATGCTCAGAGGAGCAAAAGGTTCCCTTCGCCACCTTTATGTTGCGTAAAGAGGCGGATCATTGATGGGAATCTGTAAAGCGTACTCAACCTGCCGCATTGAAAATGTCTTGGGAGAAGTTCCAAGAACTGTTCAACGACAAGTAGTTTCCCAAAAGTATTCGTCACATGAAGGAGGTAGAATTCATCAAGTTGGAGCAAAATAATATGAACGTATCGCAATTCGAGGCTAAGTTTGTCGAGTTATCCCGGTTTGCATCCCATTTGGTAGATAAAGAGGAGCGAATGACTCGAATATTTCTGCAAAGTTTGAAACTCGAAATATGTCAATACCTCATTTTACACAAACTTTTATTTATATTCAGATATTGTGAATAGGGCTCAATTATTAGAACGGGATTATGAGTCAGCTTAGCCAAAAGGCAACGACCAACAACACGATAATAATCGTACCAGTGGCAACGACCATCGGAACAACGATAACCATTGTGGAGGAAATTATTATGCCAGAAATGGTAACCACTTCGGTGGTAATCATGGCCAAGATAATAGGAAAGGTGAACTAAGTGAGAACAATTTTAAGAAGAGAAGATTCAACAATGACGGAAAGACGTCGGGAACAGCACCAACACCTGTTTCAAAGGAAGAAAAACGACCATCGGTCGTATGTTTCAAATGCGGAGAGGAGGAACACATCCGTCTAAATTGTACGCAGCAAACCAAAGCGTGTTTCAATTACGGAAGAAAAGGTCATCTAGCTCGATTTTGTCGTGTAGTGAAGTTAAGTCCAACTGGGATGGTCATGCCAAAGGATGTCCCAGACAAGTCAAAGCCGATAGTTTAAGTGATAGCATTTGTCCAGGAACCCGAACGAAGTTATCACGGGTAAGTTAATCATAAACTCTTTCGAAGTTTATACCTTATTCGATACCGGTTCTGCCCATTCTTTTATTTCTCCTAGTTGTGTTCAACATCTAAACTTGACTATTGAGAAATTAGACTTTGACTTATATGTTGAAACTCTGTTAGGAGAAACCTTCATTACATCCACTGTTTATAAGTCTTGTTTGATTCAAATCGATACCCTCACGTTACCTGTCGATCTTATTTCTTTGAAAATACTTGCCTTTGATGTGATTTTAGGAATCGACTGGTTAACTACTCCCCATGCTAAACTTGATTGTTTTCATGAGGTTGTTAGTGCATATTCTTAACCAACCTATTATGCGAATTCAATTAACCAAATCACTAAAATCAATCACTATTATATCAAGCCATAAGTAAAGAGCCTTGAGCCATTCGTTAGTGACTTCCAAGTCTTGGAATGCACCGAAGCCAGACTTTCCATAGGGGACGCTGTGACGCCCCTAAAATAGGTATACATCACCCATCTTGAGTCGCCAAATACATGGTACAAAATTCAAATACAACTTAATTATACAACAGTCGTGTAAAATACGACAAAACATAATCCAAGAGTTTTAATAAGAATATTGTCATCTAGACATATCCACACTCAATGGAGTCCTCATTACATTTATTGTCACACTATTTAACAGAATAGTGAGGACTACTAATGCTATCATCTGGACCGTCACTCCGTTCCCCGACTAGTCCCGGCTACGTTCTCATTTCCTGAAGAGAACAGTGAAAGAAAGGGTGAGCTCAACTAGCCTAGTAAGAAATATTATGACTAAGATAATGCAGAATAAATTATCATTAGTCTTTAAAAATGTTAAACTGATAAAATACAATAGACATCACGTGAGACCCCAAATTTTATAAATAAAGATTTAAATTTCTTGAAATATTTTTTTTCAAAATTATGGTGTAGATTTGATATAATGTTACGTCAGACTTGGTTCCGTCTTTATTATTCTGTTGGAATATCCTGTCTGTGCGTTTTACGCCGGACCTAGTTTTGTCTTTATTATTTTGTTGGAATATCCTGTCTGTGCGTTTTACGCCGGACCTAGTTCCGTTATTTATTATTCTGTTGGAATAACCTGTCTATGCGAAGTACCGCATGCATGGTAATTTCTGTTGTTATTCCATTCTTTATTATTCTGTTGGAATATCCTGTCTGTGCATTTTACGCCGGACCTGGTTCCGTTATTTATTATTCTGTTGGAATAACCTGTTTATGTAAAGTATCGCATGCATGGTGATTTCTGTTGTTATTCCATTCTTTATTATTTTGTTGGAATATCCTGTCGGTGCGTATTACGCCTGACCTGGTTCCGTTATTTATTGTTCTATTGGAATAACCTGTCTATGCGAAGTACCGCATGCATGGTGATTTCTTTTGTTATTCCATTCTTTATTATACTTAGTTGGTTAAAGTTTTGACTTCTATACTCCATGAAATTAGTGGAATATCCTTGATATTTGCGCTTCATCCAGTATCTTTCATGGAAATATTCTTCTGAGCATTCTTAAATTTTACTCTACAAAGAAGTATCATGTTGACAATTTGGACGTTATTAGTTCCTGGATAAATTAATTCTTGAACTTGTTTTATTGAATTCTTATATCATTGTCATCATCCTCATGTTTATATTTTGTTGAAAGTCATCTGTGGCCTGTAGTGCATAGATGAACTTGGTGTGATTATGACCAGGGATTAATCGGTATAATCATGACCGTAATCTTACAAATGATGTGGTAAAAGTCCTCATTGGTCCGTAGTGCATTGATGGAGAGTTGTTGGCATGATAATGACCATTGATGAATACACGAATATCTTTGGCCCGTAGTGCATGGATAATTTGTGGTTGTGATACTAATGAATATCATTGACCGTAATGCAGGGATGATATGGATTATTTATTAAGCTGAGTCCCAGCGATAAAAGTGATGAAAAACCTTTTAAATCATAAAAGATAGTAGATTGTATTCTCTACTTGACTCTTTTAATGGATTGCTTGTTCCGCTGTAGTTAAACTTGATGTTTGTTATATTATATTAGTTTAACACTGTTGAAGGCTAACGATAATTTATTCTGCATTATCTTAGTCATAATATTTCTTACTGGGCTAGTTGAGCTCATCCTTTCTTTCACTGTTTTCTTCAGGAAATGAGAACGTAGCTGGGGAACGGAATGACGGTCCAGATGATAGTATTAGTAGTCCTCACTATTCTATTCAATAGTGTGACAATAAATGTAATGAGGACTTATTCTGAGAGTGGATATTGTCTAGAAGATAATATTTGTATTAAAACTCACAGCTCTCTTGTTGTATATTAAAGATTGTATTCGTATTCTGTACCATGTATTTGGTGACTCAAAATAGGTGATGTATACCTATTTTGGGGGCGTCACAGTTGGTATCAAAGCTTAGGGATATGGTCCCTGGATGAGATTTGAGATAAGAACTAGGAGGGGAGTGACGGGGAATTTCTTCACTAGTATGACCTACCTAAGTTTAATTGGTATTTAATTGGTCGGATAGAGTGTAGGGATAATATGTGATATGATAATTAACCTTTGTTTTGTGGCAGTATTTGAAAATGGTATCCGAGAATGTTGAGAATAGCAATGGAGCACAGGAGACCGTTGAGTCTCCACAGATCAATAATCAGGATAATGTGCAACAGGATGACGATAATCCTCCTGTAAACAACAACACTGATCAAATGACGAACGACTGAGACGTTTAGGAACTTTTTAGAATTCATGCAACATCAAAGTGGCGGCTTCTGTCCAAAATGCGAGTGGAAACACGGCAACTCTCGGACAATCACCGCTAAGCAGATTCAAGGAACTGGGACCACCGAGTTTTTGGAGAGCCAAAACCACTTAAAGTGAGACGTGGATAAAGCAGATCTGCAAGATATTTGATGTCTTGGAATGCTCCGAGGAGTAAAAGGTTCCCTTTGCCACCATTATGTTGCGAGCAGAGGTAGATTACTGGTGGGAATCTGTAAAGCGTACTCAACCTGCCGCACTGAAGATGACTTGGGAGAAGTTTCAAGAATTGTTCAACGAAAAGTACTTTCTCTAAAGTATTCGTCACATGAAAGAGGTAGAGTTCATCAAGCTGGAGCAAAACAACATGACCGTGTCGCAGTACGAAGCCAAGTTTGCCGAGTTGTCCCGATTTACGTCCCATTTGGTTGATAATGAGGAGAGAATGACGCGAATGTTTCTAAGAGGTTTGAAACCCGAGATACGTCAATATCTTATCTCTCATAAACTGTGTTTGTATTCAGATGTTGTTAATAGGGCTCAGTTATTGGAGCGCGATATTGAGTCAACCCAACCAAAAGAGAGCAGCCGGCAAAATAATAATATCAGTGATAGCAGTCATCGAAGTGGTGAAAATAAACGTGAAGGGAATCAACATGCCAGAAATGGTAACCACTTCGGTGAGAATCATGACCAAAACAATAAGAATGGACATTTCAAGAAGAGGAGATTCAACAATGATGGAAAGACGTCAGCATCAGCACCTGTTGTTAAGGAAGGATAACGACCACCTATCATATGCTTTAAATGTGGAGGGGAGGGACACATCAGTCCAAACTGCACGATGCCATCCAAAGCATGCTACAATTGTGGAAGAGAAGGTCACCTAGCCCGATTTTTTCATGCACCAAAGTCAAGTCCAGCTGGGATGGAGGCATCTAAGTCCATCCCAGACAAGACAAAGCTGGTAGTTTAAGTGAGAGAGTTTATTGAGGAACCCGAACAAGGTTATTACGGGTAAGTTAATCATAAATTCTTACGAAGTCTATACCTTATTCGATACCGGTTCTACCTATTCTTTTATCTCTCTTGCTTGCGCTTAACGCTTAAATTTGACTTTTGAGAAATTAGACTTTGACTTATCTGTTGAAACTCCATTAGGAGAAACCTTCGTTACCTTCACTGTATATAAATCTTGTTTGATTCATATCGATACCCTCACGTTACCTGTCGATCTTATCTCTTAGTAAATACTTGTCTTTGATGTGATTTTAGGAATCGATTGGTTAACTATTCATCAAGCTTTTCGTAAGGTTGTTAGCTTTCATATTCTTAACCAACCTATCATGCGAATTCAAGCAACCAAACCTCTAAAGTCAATCATTATCATATCAAGCCATAAGTAAAGATCCCCGAGCCCTTCGCTGGTGACTTCCAAGTCTTGGAATACACCGAAGCTAGAATATCATTAGAGAACGTCGTGAATAACAGTGGCAAGTTGATAGATATCAATTTGACGTGCTATCCAAGTCTTGGATAAGAGTCACAATTTTTAAATGATATTTTTATTGTTAATAAATTTCTTGACGTATTCTTGAAGACTTCTTAGCCTACCCCTAGAGCGTGTAATCGAATTTTGTATTGACCCCAGTACAAAACCCATTTCTAAAAACCCTCAAGTATTTCTTCACCCAAAATGAACGTATAATGCGCCAAAGACGTTGGCTCGAGCTGTTGAAGATTACGATCATACCATTCAATATCATTGTGGAAAAGAGAACGTGGTAGCTGACGCGTTGAGTAAAAGATCATATGCGTTTTCGAGTGCGATGTTGTTAACACAAAAACCCATTTCGTATAACTTACAAATGATGAAGATAGAGTTAAAGACTCTAGAGACCCACATGATGATAACGAATATACGAGTAGAATCGACTTTAATCGATAAAGTTAAAGCCACTCAAGCTACATACTCAGAGCTGATGAATGTGAAGAAGAATGTTCAAGAGGGCGTTATTCTAGAAGCAAGAATAGATGAAGAGAGGAAATCTCAACCCTCAATTTTATTGGCCCATTTGAAATCCTTGATCGAGTAGGAACTGTGGCCTATAGACTCATTTTACTGCCAAGTATGTCGCGTGTTCATAACGTTTTTCACGTATCGATGTTACGTAAATATGTGGATGACTCGAACCACATTATTAAATTAGAATTAGATGATATAGCAGAAGATTTAACGTATGAGGAGATACGAAGGATCGTATTCAACACTCAAGGGTTATACCTCAAGAGTTAGAATCTAAAATGAAGTCAAGGTATCCTCACCTCTTCGACATACCAGGTACGTACGTAAATTTCGAGGGCGAAATTTCATAAGGAGGGGAGATTGTGAGACCCTAAATTTTATGAATAAAGATTTAAATTTCTCAAAATATTTTTTTCAAAATTGTGGTGTGGATTTGATATAATGTTATAGTTGTGGGTAATATTTATAAATTTTTTAAAGTATGCAAGTTGTTATATTATATTCGATTGGTCAGGGAATATTCTTTGTGTCGGGAAATATTCGTACGTCGGCACAATCATTGGTGGACCCCATAACGGAATTATTGTCGGATTGAGAAAACGACAAAAATATTTTTATGAAAATAATGGCGGAAGTTTTACCTTTAATCTTTGTTGAAACACTCGATTGTTAAAAAAGTACGATGTCCTTTGGTTGCATAGTAGCACACGGTATTGATTATTGATGCTTACGTGATATGTCACTCATTTTTGTTTTATTGATATTATTAATGTAATAAAACAGAAAAGCTTTTTATATAAAACAGAATACTTTTATAAAGTTATTCGTTTTATTAGGCTAATAGTAAAATCTTTTTATATAAAATAGAATATTTTTATAAAGTTATCTGCTTTATTAGACAATAAATAGAATATATTTTATTTTATTATGCATAGTGTTGCATATAAGTACTGCGATAGTGTTTTGCGATAGTAAAATCTTTTTATATAAAATAGAATACTTTTATAAAGTTATTCATTTTATTAGATTATAAATAGAATATATAATATTTTATTTAAAAGATTTTGCTTTAAATATGGACCGTCCGATTAAAAGTAAATTAATCTGGACCGTTCATGAATTAGTTACTATTAGATCCATTCTTCTATAAATGAAGCTCATTCCTTCATTATTTCTTACTTAATTCTTTGAAACTCTAGAGAGAAAGCGTAGAGAGAATTCTTCTTTTATAATCTTGAGCGCGTTTTCTTTAGCGTTTAAGAAAGCTTTGGCGTAGTTCAAGTTTCTTCAAGTATATCCCCGCCCTACCGGTGAGTACTCTTCTTTATAAGGTAAGGGTATTATTTCTTTCGTATTCATGAAGAGAACTTGTTATTCCATTCTTTATTATTAGGTTGGAATAACTTTATATACACAGGCTACCCTATACTTGGTGAAATTCTTACATTATTCCATTATTTATTATTCTCTTTGAATAACCTCGCCTCTGCAATACCGCATACATGGTGAAATTCTGTTGTTATTCCATTCTTTATTATTTTGTTGGAATATCCTGTCTGGGCGTTTTACGCCGAACATGGTTCCGTCTTTATTATTCTGTTGGAATATCCATGCCTCGTGCATTTCACGAGATCTAGTTCCGTTATTTATTATTACATTAGAATAACTCGCGTATGCATCACAACCGCATGCATGGTGATTTCTGTTGTTATTCTATTCTTTATTATTCTTTGGAATATCCTGTTTTGTGCGTTTCTCCTTGGGACACGGGTTCCGTCTTTATTATTCATTTGAATATATCGTATGCATCGCGTTTTACGTCCGAATTGGTTGCGTTATTTATTATTACGTTGGAATAACTTTTCTACCATGCCAATACCGCATGCATGTGATTTGTTGTTATTCCATTCTTTATTATTACATTGGAATATCCCGCTCGGTGCGTATTACTTTGACTTTGGTTCCTTTAATTATTGTTACGTTGGAATAACTCGTCTATAAATACCGCATTTACATGGTGATTTCTTTTGTTATTCCATTCTTTATTATACTCGGTTGGTTAAAGTTTTGACTTCTATACTCCATGAAATTAGTGGAATATCCTTGATATTTGCGCTTCATCCAGTATCTTTCATGGAAATATTCTTCTGAGCATTCTTAAATTTTACTCTACAAAGAAGTATCATGTTGACAATTTGGACGTTATTAGTTCCTTGATAAATTAATTCTAGAACTTGTTTTATTGAATTCTTATATCATTGTCATCATCCTCATGTTTATATTTTGTTGAAAGTCATCTATGGCCTGTAGTGCATAGATAAACTTGGTATGATTATGACCAGGGATTAATCGGTATAATCATGACCGTAATGTTACAAATGATGTGGTAAAAGTTCTCATTGGCTCGTAGTGCATTGATGGACAGTTGTTGGCATGATAATGACCATTGATGAATACACGAATATCCTTGGCCCGTAGTGCATGGATAATTTGTGGTTGTGATACTAATGAATATCCTTGACCGTAGTGCAGGGATGAAGTGGATTATTTATTGTCGAGTCCCAATGATAAAAGTGATGAAAACCTTTTAAATCATAAAAGATAGTAGATTTTATTCTCTACTTGACTCTTTTAATGGATTGCTTGTTCATTGCAGATTAAACTTGATGTCTATTATATTTTATCGGTTTAACATTATTGAAGACTAATGATAATTTATTACGCATTATCTTAGTCATAATATTTCTTCTTTGGGCTAGTTGAGCTCACCCTTTCTTTCTTTGTTCTCTTTAGGAAATGAGAAGCGTGGCAGGGGAAACGAGTGACGGTCGAGATGATAGTATTAGTAGTCCTCACTATTACATTCAATAGTGTGACAATAAATGTAATGAGGACTTATTCTGAGAGTGGATATTATCTAGAAGATAATATTTGTATTAAAACTCACAGCTCTCTTGTTGTATATTAAAGATTGTATTTGTATTCTGTACCATATATTTGGTGACTCAGAATAGATGATGTATACCTATGTATTTGGCGAATCAGAATAGGTGATGTATACCTATTTGTATTCTGTACCATGTATTTGTATTCACTCATCAAGTTTAACTGCAGCGGAATAAGCAATCCATTAGAAGAGTCAAGTAGAGCATGATATCTACTATCTTCTATGATTTAAAATGTTTTCATCAATTTTTATCGCTGAGACTCAGCTTAATAAATAAACCACATCATCGATTTATCCTTGCACTACGGGCCAAGGATATTCATTAAAACATCATTGGTCATGAGTATACCGAATAATCCCTGGTCATAATCATACCAAAAACTGTCCATCAATGCATTACAGGCTACTGAGGACTTTTACCACATCATTTATAACATTACAGGTCATGATTATACCGAATAATCCCTGGTCATAATCATACCAAGTCCATCTATGCACGTAAGCTAAAGATGACTTTCATCACAATATAAATATGAGGATGATGACAATGACATAATAATTCAATAAAATAAGTTCAAGAATAAATTTTAAAGATTTATAAGTTAATTTATCTTGAAATCAATTACGTCCAAATTGTCAACATGATACTGCTTTGTGGAGTAAAATTCAAGAATGCTCAGAAGAATATTTCCATGAAAAGATCTGGGATGAAGCGCAAATATCGAGGATATTCTACTAATTTCATGGAGTATAGAAGCCAAAACTTTAACCAAATGAGTATCATAGAATATATGAAACTGCAAATGGATTTTCACCCGCCATGCAGATCATTTCCATAATTTAATAAGGAATGAATACGATGGATCATTCACCATGCATGTGATAATCCACATAGATAGGTTATTCCAACAGAATAATAAAGAATGGAACCAGGTCATGCGTAATCACACACAGACAGGATATTTCAACAAAATAATAAAGAATGGAATAACAGAAGAATTCACCATGCATGAGATAGGCGCACATACAAAAGTTATTCCAGCAGAATAATAAAGAATGGAACTGAGTCTAGCGTAATCCGCATGCGAGCGTGATATTCTAACGAATAATAAAGAATGGAATAATAAAGAATTCACCACGCACGCGATAATCGCATGCATACGAGTTATTCCAATGTAATAATAAAGAATGGAACCAGTCTAACATAATCCGCATGACGACAGGATATTCCAAATGTAATAATAAAGAATGGAATAATAGAAGAATTTAACCATATATGCGGTACTGCATGATAGATAGGTTATTCAACATAATAATAAAGAATGGAGTAATAAAAGCTCTCTTCATGAATACGAAAGAAATAATACTCCTTACCTTAGAAAAGAAATGGATCTTTGGAGTAGAAGTAGCGACTTCTCTTCTTCTTCTCTCTCTATCATTTCTCTCTATAATAATTGCTCTATAGCTTTAGTGAATTGGTGAGAAATGAAGGAAGAATGAGCTTCTATTTATAGGAAAATATAGTTTCGATAATTACACGCGTTTTGGGGCTCGAAATATTCTGAGACAATACCTTCAACATTTCTTTCATTTTTAATTTAGTCCTACAAGTATTATTAAACTTGCACCACCTCCCCTAATAGTAAATAATGTGAATCAATAGTTCAATCATGTGAATCAATAGTCATAATCATGTGAAAATACCAATTATAGTATAGTACCTCCATCTATACCTCTATTTTTAACTTAGTCATGCAAGTATTATCAATCTTGCACCAACTCCCCTAATAGTACATGAATGTGATTCAATAGTACACACATGTGAACAAATAGTTATATAAGCATGTGAATTAGTAGCAATTAATTGCTCATTTATCCGATTAACTACCCGATTTATCAATATAACCCCCAGACATCAATTATCATCGGAATAGATGTCGATTTCCACTAACACTAATAATCCCAACACAATGGAACTATCAAATTCATCTTTAATCAACATGAACTTATTCATCATTAATATTATAACTCATAATATTTAACAACCAGGTCCTTCCCAGGAAAGAGGGGGCTTTCCGATAAGGATTTCTCCTTATTGGCGCGCAATTAGATGACCAAACCTCTCCTTAACAGAACTTCTAGACATTGTAAATATTTCAATTTAATAATATGAATAACTTTTTCGTCTCAATTATTAATTTAATAATATAACATATTATACGAGATGATCTTTGTGACAATAATTGAATCGATAATATGAGAGATATGATCGTGAATTCTTGTAGCAATAATTGAGTATAAGCGAGTGACTTCTCACGTAAGCATCAATAACCAATCTAGTGTGTTACTATGCAACCATAGCGTACATTGTACTTTTACTACGAGGGTAGTTCAACAGTTTTAACGGTAACACTTCCGCCGTTATTTTTATAAAAAGATAATTCTATCGTTTTCTTATTACGACAATACTTCCGTTTTGGGGTCCACCAATGATTGTGCCATCGTACGAATATTCCCTGTTAAAACGAATATTCCCTGACCAATCGAATATTATATAACCACTTGCTTACTTTGCAAAATTTGTAAATATTACCCACAACTATAACATTATATTATATCCACACCATAATATTCAAAAATATATTTTGAGAGAAATTAATCTTTATTCATAAAAGTTAGGGTCTTACAACCTCCCCTTCTTATGAAATTTCGTCCTCGAAATTAGGGAATGCGATACTGGTATATCAAAGAGGTAAGGATATCTTGACTTCATCTCGATTCTAACTCTAGGTCATTTCTTCCACATCATGGTTTCTCCACAAAACTTTGACTTGAGGTATAACTTTGGGCGTAGAATATGATCCTTCTTATCCAAGATTTTAACAGGTAACTCTTCATACGTTAAATCTTCCTCTATCTCGTCTGGTTCTAATTCAATAATATGGTTCGGGTCTTTCACATATTTACGTAACATAGATATGTGAAAAACGTTATGAACATGAGACATACTTGGCAGTAAGGCGAGTCTATAGGCCACAGTTCCTATTTGATTGAGGATTAAAAATGGGCCAATAAATTGAGGATTGAGCTTTCCTCTCTTTCCAAATCTTGTAACTCCTTTCCATGGAGCATCACGTAACAACACATGATCTCCAATATTGAATTCCACGTCTTTTCGATGAAGATCGACACAACTCTTTTGTCGATCTTGTGAGGTTTTTATACGTTGTCGGATCGTTTGAATCTTTTTTGTAGTCATACATACCAAATCCGGTCCCAACAACATTGCTTCACCCACCTCATCCCAGCATACTGGAGAACGACACTTTCTTCTATACAACGCCTCAAATGGAGCCATGCCAATACTTGCTTGATAACTGTTGTTGTAGGAAAACTCCACGATGGTAAGAATTTGTCCCAAATTCCCTTGCAGTCAAGGACACAGAGTCTTAATAAATCTTCAAGAGTTTGAATAGTCCTTTCCGACTGCCCATCCGTTTGAGGATGATATGCCAAACTAAATCGTAAATCTGTGCCCATAGTTTTTTTCAAACTAACCCAAAATCTTGAAGTGAATCTTGGGTCTCGATCAGAAACTATGGATACTGACATACCATGCAATCTTATAATCTCGTTTATGTACATACTAGCAAGATGTTCAAGTGTAAAAGTTTCTCGTATCAGTAAGAAATGAGCAGACTTGGTCAATCTATCAAAAATGACCCAAATCGCATCTATGCCTTGAGAAACCTTGGGAAGACCAGTAACGAAATCCATGGTAATGTGCTCCCACTTCTATTCTGGAATTTCAAGTGGTTGTAATGGACCTTTTAGCACTTGATGCTCCGCCTTGACTCGTTGACAAGTTAGACACCTTGAGATAAACCCCGCTATCTCTCTCTTCATATTGCTCCACCAAAATGTATGTTGAAGATCACGATACATTTTGGTACTCCCAGGATGGATTACAAATGGTGTGTTGTGCGCCTCCATCATGATTTTACACTTCAAGTCAAAATTGTTAGGAACACAAAGTCTGGAGTTGACTCGAAGTATTCTTTCTTCATCGATTCTTGCTTCCGGAATAGCACCTTCTTGCACTTTCTTTTTCATACTCATCAGCTCCAGGTCTGTAGTTTGAGCAGCTTTAACTTTATCGATTAAAGTCGCTTCCACTCGTATATTTGCTATCATCACATGGGTCCCTGGAGTCTTTAACTCTATTTCCATCCTTTCCAAGTCATACAAAATGGGCCTTTGCATTGACAATATTGCACTCGTGCCCGCATATGATCTTCTACTCAATGCGTCAACTACTACGTTCACTTTTCCAGGATGGTATTGGATGGTATGATCATAATCTTTCAACAACTCAAGCCATCGTCGTTGCCGCATGTTGAGTTCCTTTTGAGTGAAGAAATCTTTGAGGCTTTTATGATCCGTATAGATCTCCACCTTCTCTCCATATAGGTAATGCCTCCAAATCTTAAGCGCAAAAATGACTGCTGCTAACTCTAGATCATAAGTAGGATAATTCCTCTCATATTCTTTAAGTTGTCGTGAGGCATAGGCTATGACTTTCCCATGTTGTATGAGAACACATCCTAACCCTTTGACTGAAGCATCACTGTAGATGACAAATCCCTTGAGCGGATGGTATTGTCGAATAGGGTCTTGAAATGAGTCTCCTCTTGAGTTCTTGAAAACCCTTTTCACATTCCTCGCTCCAACCAAACTTTGTATCTTTTCGATTCAGCTGAGTTAATGGAGTAGCGATTCGAGAAAACCCTTCTACGAATCTCCGATAATAACCAGCTAAGCCGAGAAAGCTATGTACTTTGGTCACTGACTTAGGTTTCTCCCAGCTTTGAATTGCTTAAATCTTTGTCTGGTCAACAGATATTCCATGATTTGATATCACATGCCCAAGGAATGCAACTTCCTCAAGCCAGAACTCGCATTTCTTTAACTTGGCATAAGGCTTGTTTTCACGAAGCTTTTGGAGTATCAGCCTAAAGTGTTGCTCATGGTCTTCGCAGGTTTTGGAGTATATGAGGATGTCATCAATAAAGACGACCACAAAGTGATCCAAATATTCCTTGAATACTCGGTTCATCATATCCATGAAGGCAGCAGGAGCATTAGTCAATCCAAAAGACATGACTAGTAATTCATAATGCGCATACCGAGTTCTAAAAGCAGTCTTTGGAATGTCATCAGTTTTAATCTTTAACTGATGATATCCGGAATGAAGATCAATCTTTAAAAAGAATTTGGCTCCTTGCTGGTGATCAAACAGGTCATCAATGCGAAGGCAAATTGGTACTATTTTTGATGGTGACATGATTTGACTCCGAGATAATCAATACAAAGTCGCATACTTCCATCTTTCTTCTTCACGAATAGAATAGGAGCAGCCCAAGGAGACGTACTAGGATGAATGAAACCGATGTCTAATAATTCCTGTAGTTGGGTTTTTAACTCTTGAAGTTCAATAGAAGCCATTCGATATAGGGCTTTGGAAATGGGTTTTGTACCGAATTCAAGGTCGATACAAAATTCAATTTCACGCTCTGGGGGTAGTCCAGGAAGTTCTTTAGGGAATACGTCAGGAAATTTATTAACAATAGAAATATCATTCAAATTTGACGTATATTTATTTAAATTCGTGACATGGGCTAAGAAAGCTTGACATTCGTTTTTCAATAAAAGAATAGCTTTATGACTTGATATGACATTGATTGATTTTAGTGGTTTGGTTGCTTGAATTCGCATAATAGGTTGGTTAGGAATATGAAAGCTAACAACCTTACGAAAACAATCGATTTTAGCATGATGAGTAGTTAACCAATCAACCCGTAAAATCACATCAAATGCAAGTATTTTCAAAGAAATAAGATCGACGAATTAACGTGCGGTTCCGATTTGAATCAAACAAGACTTATAAACAGTGGATGTAATGAAGGTTTCTCCCAATGAGTTTCAGCGAGATAAGTCAAAGTCTAATTTCTAGGAGTCAAATTTAAGCGTTGAGCACTAGTAGGAGAAATAAAGGAATGGGTAGAACCGGTATCAAATAAAGTATAAACTTCGCTAGAGTTTATGATTAGCTTACCCGTGATCACCTCGTTCGGTTTCCTCGCTTTTTGGGAGGTTACGACAAACGCTCTCCTTGAACTACCGGTTTTGTCTTTATGCGGGACACCTTTGATGCCTCCATCCCATTGGGACTGGACTTGACTTTGGTGCACGCGACAAAATCGGGCTAGGTGACTTTCTTTTCCACAATTATAAGCACGCTTTGGACGCATCGATGCGGTTTGGACTTATGTGTCCTTTCCCTCCACATTTGTAACATATCGACGACCGGTGGTCGTTCTTCTTCATTAACAACAGTCTTTGGTCTTTGACCGATAAGCGAGCCCTACCGACATCTTTTTGAGAAATTAGGTAACGTATCTCGGGGAAACCTCTTTCCAGCGCCATTTTATTTATTATTTTGAAATCAACAAAGTTAGCTTCGGTTGATTTGATTAATGTGGACTTCTAGACATTTTAGGGTTTAAACGCTTCTGATTCCCACCGAAATATTTCAAAATGAAGGTGGCAAAGGGTGTAAGGAAATTTTTAAATAAAAGGAATTTTCTTTATTTATTATTTTGAAATAGTAAGGGTTGATTTTGATTAATGTGGATTTGGTTAAATCATAAATATTTCAAAATAGTGGTTATAAAATATTCATTATGTCGGGGAATATTCGTTTGGTCGTGGAATATTAAATTTGTCAAGGGAATATTAAATGCAATGGTATTGACCGTGTGTGGGCCCCATGTGAAAGCGATTGGATGAAGAAAGCGACAAATATAAGTTGTTTTTAAATACTTGGCGTAGTTATTTAGATTATCTTTGTTGGAATACCGGTGGTTAAAACACACTAATGTCTGGCGTTGTTGAGCGATTTTGCGGTATTGCACCAATTATTGATTCTTACGTAAAAGGCACTACTCGATAATGGTTACGATAATTCTTTATTCGATATTTTATTGAGTTAATAATTCTTTGCGTTGATATTTTATATTCTTTGTTGTTTGATAATTGTCATTTACGGTATTTTTCATTATCGAAGCAATAATTCATATTATCTGAATAATATTATTAGATAACATTATTGGCAATGTCTAGAAAGTTACACATACAGGAGAGGTTTGGTCACCTAATTTGCTTGCATGATGAAGAAATTCTTATTGGAAAGCCCCTCTTTCACAGGAGGCTGCTGGTTGTCGATATTGTGATTACGTAATATTATTTGTGAATAATTAATTATTGATTTATATGATGAGGAAAATATTGATTTTATGTGGATATAGATGGAGAAAATTTTTAAAATGACAATTGTTGAAAATTAATATTTTATCTTTTACGAAAAAAATAATTCATTTAAAATATATTATTTTAATAATATATTAATGGTGATATTTTTACAACGAATGTGGGATATATGAGTATCTGAGGAGGAAGAGTATTTTTGTTGCAATAAATGTTTAAAACATGTTAAACATGTCGGTGGACCCCATTTATTATTTGAAATTTGATTATAGCACTTTGTAAAATCAACCGTTTGTGGATTTTGGTCAATTTCCATTTGGAATTTGGAAAAACTTTCTTCTGCAAAGTTGTAGAAATTGAATTTCCTATAAAAACTCATGAGATTCGAATTTTCTGATGAAAGGGCTATTTATTATGAATTATTGAAGTTCGAAGCTCAAAATAATTGATTTTTGAAAGTTTTAATTATTTATTTTATGAAAAACGTTTTTTTTCTTACTTTTCTAGAAGGTGGCATGTGGGAAATGCTAGGATCTGAATTCTAAGGTTGGCGTATGAATTTGATATATATATATATATATATATATATTTATTAATTTATTAAATTTTTAACTTTGGTGTTACAAGCGATTTCTATAAATAGGGTCTTAGGTTAGAATTGAAAATCACACAGAAGCTGAAGTTTTCTCTCTCTATATTATCGGCGTATTCTTGTGAGTATTTTGAGTATACTTTGAGTATTGCTAGGCAGTGCAAGTTCCTTGACCTTATACACGGTATTTAATTAGAAATCTTGATCTTTCGAGGTAAGGGATATTATTTTTTTCGTAATGATATTATTTCTTCAATATCATTATCTTTGAAATATTGATCTGAAGTTTTTATCAAATTTGGAACTTTTTCATATATGGGGTTACTATTCATGGGTTCTTATTCATGAGTTCTTATTCACGAGTTCTTATTAAGCATGAGTTCTTATTCACGATTCTTATTAAAGTACTATTAAATGAAGCGTGAAGATGTTTTTTGTGGAATTTCTATCTTTTGGTGTCGGGAGTTCTTATTCACGTATCGGCCTTATTCACGTATCTGACACTATTCACGTATCTGGTATTATTCATAGAAAAATAAAATTTCTTCTTTTCGTCAAAACATCTATTACGGATACTAACTTCGATTGTATCCATGTTTTGATCATTCTTGAATTTTACACCACTATGATTATTTTTGAGGTATTTTTGGGCGTGGATAAAACCAAATACGAATCCTTAATCCTTAATCCTTGTCATTTTGTTTCCTTTGGATTCGTTTCTTTAAAAAAAATATTTTTCATCATCCTCGGTCTTAAATGATGATATTATGGAATATCTTTGGCTGTAGTGCAAAGATGAATGATTTCTTAAGAATATCTTTGGCTGTAGTGCAAAGATGAATGATTTCTGAAGAATATCTTTGGCCGTAGTGCAAAGATGAGCAGTGTTTAAATGAACATGACCCGGTGATGAATATCTTTGGCTGTAGTGCAAAGATGAATATTTGATTCGGATGTATATTGATTGATGTTACGGGGATAAAAGATGAGCGATGAACTTTTAAATTCATACATAGAAGATAGTAGTTTGCATTCTCTACTTAACTCTTCTAATGAATTATTATTTCATTGCGAATATTGATTTAAAATTTGTTGTCTATTGTATTCTATTATATTTTTCCTGTTGAAGACTAACGATAATTTGTTGTATATTATCTTAGTCATATATATTTTTCTTGAGCTAGTTGAGCTCACCCTTTTCCTTTTGTTCCATTTTTTTTCTCGGGAGGCGAGAATATAGCGAGTGCAGTGGGGTATGGAATGAAGGTTTTAGAAAGGATTGTTTAGTAGTCCTCACCATTTTTGTAAAATAATGTATCAATAAATGTGATGAGGATTTATTTGAGTATAGATATTATGCAGAAGATAATATTTGTATTCAAACTCACAGATTTCTTGTTGTAATAATAAAGTTGTAGTTGTTTACGTACCATGTATTGACAACTTTCGAGAATAGGTGATGTATACCTATTTTGGGGGCGTCGCGGTTGGTATCGAGCTTAGGGATATGATCTCTGGCGGAGATGGGGGGAATAGAACTAGGAGGGAGAGCGAGTAAATCCTTCGCTAGTGTGTCCTACTAAGCTTATTTGTTAGTTGGTCGATATATAGGGATATTATGTGATATATTGATTTCCTTAATTAACCCTTGTTTTATAGCGGTATTTGAGAATGTCGTGAGAATATTAACAATGGAAATGAGGCCAGTGGAGATGCTGTACTCACCAGCGAGGAGAGCGTGCAGCAGTGGTGATGTTCCTCTGTGAACAACACCATTGAAGCGAGATGATGAGCGAGGGGATGTTTAGAAGTTTTTTGCGGTTTCATGCAAAATCAGACGAGGAGACTTCGTGTTCAAAATCTGAGGAGAAATGATAGCAATTCACGGGTTATCACGACCAAGCGATTCAAAAGTTGGGACCACACGAATTTAAGGAAAGCGAGATCCGATCATGGCGGAAACATGGGTCAAACAAATTACCAAGATATTCGATGTCTTGGGATGCGGAGAACGAAGGTTCCATTCGCCACCTTTATGTTAAAAGTGGCGAAGGCGGACTCTTGTGGAGATGCGTGAAGCGTACCCATCGGCCGCTTTTCGGCATGTCTTGGGAGGCGTTTGAAGCTATTTAATGACAAATACTTTCACGAAAGTGTTCGTCGTATGAAGGAAGTGGAGTTCATCAGATTAGAACAAAACAACATGGCGGTGTCTCGATGCGAGGCAAAGTTTGCGAGTTATCGAGTTTGCACCTCATTTGGTGGAGAATGAGGAGCGTATGGCGGATGTTTCTTAGAGGTTTGAAACACGGTATCGTCGGTATCTCATTTCTCATAAATTTTCTCTTTATTAGGATGTTGTAAGCGAGGGCTCAATTATTAGGCGAGATAGAAATACGGTCATTGAGGACCACAACCGAGGATCGTATCGGAGATAGCGATCAGCAGAATAATGATAACTGCGGAGAAAGAAAGAGACGGACAAAAATGGTAACCACTCTGGTGGTAATCATAGCCGTGAAAATAGATAGAAGAAGCGAGTCGGGAGGAGATTTTAAAAAAGGAGATTTTTAACGACGACCATATGAAGATGGCGGTCTGCGTGACAAGCTGGTTCTAAGGGAGGAGAAGCGACCACCGGTCGTATCTTCTACAAATCACGAAAAAAGAGGACATATCGGTCAAGCGCCCCTGTGATTCAAGGTATGCTATAATTGTGGAAAGGAAGGACATATCGCTCGAGATTATGCGATGGCGAAACCTAGTTCGTGAGGGACGGTGACTCAAAAAATTATCCCGAGAAAAGTCAAAGTCAGCGATTAGGGAAGGCGTTTGTTGTATTTGGTCATAATCGAGGAACCAAGCGAGGTGATCACGGGTAAGCTATTTATAAATTCTTGCGAAGTTTATACCTTACTTGATCTGGGTGCTACCCATTCATTTATCTCTCTGCTTGTGCTCAGCGTTTAAACTTGACTCAGGAGAAATTAGACTTTGACCTATCTGTGGAAACTCAGTTAGGAGAAACTTTCATCACATCCTTTGTTTATAAATCTTGTTTGATTCAAGTTGGCACCATTACCTTACTATTGACCTTATCTCTTTAAAGATACTTGCTTTTGATGTGATTTTAGGGATTGATTGGTTAACTAGCTACTCATCATACCAAAATTGATTGTTTTTCGTAAGGTTGTTAGTTTTCATATTTCTAACCAACTTTGTTATGCAATTCAAACAACTAAACCATTAAAATCGATCTTTATCATATCTAATCATAAAGCTATTCGTTTATTAAAAAGCGGATGTCAAGCTTTCTTAGCCCATGTTATGGATTTGAATAAAGACACGTCAAATTTGAATAATATTCTGTTGTTATTGACTTTCTGGCGTATTTCAGAAGAACTTCCGGTCTACCCCCGAGCGTGAAGTTGAATTCTTTATTGATCTTGAAACTGGTACAAAGCCCATTTCTAAAACCCCATATCGAATGGCTCTAT
This sequence comes from Panax quinquefolius, assembly GCA_020205615.1. Lineage (NCBI taxonomy): Eukaryota > Viridiplantae > Streptophyta > Magnoliopsida > Apiales > Araliaceae > Panax > Panax quinquefolius. The sequence continues at coordinate 23,012,557 of CM035152.1, forward strand.
TGAACTTGAGGAGTTAAAGGTCAACTCTGAGGAATTGTTGGACATCGGTTTCATTAAATCTAGTACATCTCCTTGGGGTGCTCTGTTTTATTTGTAAAGAAGAAAAGAGCGGAGTATGCGACTTTGTATTGACTATCGGGAATTGAACCATGTCACCATCGAGAATAGGTATCCTCTACCTCGTATTGATGACTTGTTTGACCCGATTCTGAGGGCACAATTCTTTTCAAAAATCGATCTTAGATTACGGATATCATCAATTTGAAGATTAGGCGAGGATATTCAAAGGCGCCTTGAGAACTCGGTATGGGCATTATGAATTCTTAGTCGTGTCTTTCGGACTAACTAATGCTCCTGCGACTTTCATGGATATGATGAGCCAAGTATTCAAGGAATATTTGGATCGATTCGTTGTTGTCTTTATTGATGACATCCTCGTATATTCAAAAGCCGTGAAGATCATGAGCACCATTTGAAATTTGGTACTCGAAGGCCGTGAAAACCAACTATATGCCAAATTGAAGAAATGCGAGTTACGGCTTGAGGAAGTAGCATTCCTTGGGCGCGTGGTGTCGAAACATGGAGTATCTGTTGATCCGTGAAGATTGAAGCAATCTGAAGTTAGAACAGCAAAAAGTCGGTGGTTGAAATCACGTAGCTTTTGGGCTTATTTGGTTATTATCGGAGATTAGTGGGAAGGTTTTCTCGAATCGCTACTCCATTCTTCGACTAACTTTCGGAAGGATACAAAATTCGTTTGGAGCGAAGAATCGAGAAAAGTTTCCAAGAGCTTAGAGGAGACTTATTTGGCTTTTGTTCTAACAATACCATCTGGTTCGGATGGATTTGTTTCTCTGATGATGCTTGGGCAAAGGGTTAGGATGTGTTCTCATGCAGCGTGGGAAAGTCATAGCCTATGCCTCATGACAACTTAAAAAGTATGAGAGGAATTATCCTACTCGTGATCTAGAGTTAGCGTGATCGTTTCAGCGCTAAAGATATGGAGGCACTATCTATATGGGGAGAAAGTGGAGATATATTGGACCATAAAAGCCTTAAATATTTCTTCACTCAAAAAAGAACTCAACATCTTGGCGTGACGTTGGCTCGAGCTATTGAAGACTACGACCACACTATTGATACCATCACAGTAAAAGCGAGCGTGGTAGTGGTGGCGCATTGAGTAGAAGATCATATCTGCGAGGAGCGAGTGCGATGATGTCAAGTATCGCGTAGAGCCGACTTTAATAGAAAAAGTTAAGGTTGCTCGAGCCCGCAGGCAGGGGGGTGATCGTATGAAGAAGAAAGTACAAGAAGGAGCTATTAGGGCGAGAATTGATGAAGAAGGAATACTTGAGTCCACTCTAGACTTTGTGTTCTAACGACTACGATTTGAAGTACAAGATTATGATGGAGGCACCACAATCGCCATTTGCAATCCATCTGGAAGTACTAAAATGTATCGTGATCTTGACATACATTTTGGTGGAACAATATGAGAGAGAGATTGCAAAGTTTATCTCGATGTGTTTAACACCCAGCGTGTAAAGGCGGAACATCTTGTACCTAAGGGTCCGTTGCAACCACTTGAGATTAGGAATGGAAGTGGGAACACATTACTATGGATTTCGTTACGGGTCTTCCTACGGTTTCTCAAGGCATCAATCTATTTGGGTTATTGTTGATAGATTAACCAAGTCTGCTCATTTCTTGCCGTCTGGAGACTTATTCCTTGAGCGTCTTGCTAGTATATGCGTGAATGAGATTGTGAGGTTGCATGGCATGCACTGTATCCATAGTTTGGATCGTGACCCAAGATTCACTTCAAGATTTTGGGTTAGCTTGCAAAAAGCTATGGAGCGCAGTTTGCGATTTAGTTGACATACCATCCCCAAGCAGACGGACAATCGAGAGAGGACTATTCAAACTCTTGAAGATTTATTAAGACTACTGTGTCCTAGACTTCAAGGGTAGTTGGGATAAGTATTTACCATTGGTGGAATTCTCCTACAACAAGCAGTTATCGAGGCAGTATAGGTGTGGCTCCATTGAAGCATTATATGGGCCGAAAATGTCGTTCTCGATATGTTGGGATGAGGTGGGTGAAGCAACATTGTTGGGACAGGAAGTAAATACGTATGACTCAAGAAAAGATCCAAATGATTCGACAAGCGTATACAAAGCGGCACAAGATCGACAAAAGAGTTATGCGGATCTTCATCGAAAGGGCGTGGAATTTAATGTGAGGGGATCATGTATTGTTGCGAGTTGCTCCATGGAAGGAGTTACAAGATTTGGGAAGAGAGGAAAGCTCGATCCACGATTTATTGGTCCATTTCAAATTCTTGACCGAGTAGGAAATGTAGCCTATAGACTTGCGTTACCTCAAAGTATGTCTCGTGTTCATAATGTGTTTCACATATCGTGCTTACGTAAATATGTGAAAGACCCGAACCACGTTATTGAGTTAGAAGCCAGGACGAGATAGTAGAAGACTTAGCGTATGAGGAGGTACTGTCAAGATCTTGGATAGGAAGGAGCATGTCCTACGTAAAAGGTCATACCACAAGTTAAAGTTTTGTGGAGGAATCATCTTTATAGAGGAAATGACACAGGAATTGGAAGCGGAAATGAAAGCGAGGTATCCTCACCTTTTGAAACACACGAGTCGTCGTCGATTTAGAGGGCGAAATTTCATAAGGAGGGAGGTTGTAAGACCCGAAATTTTTAAATAAAAGGAATTTTCTTTATTTATTATTTTGAAATAGTAAGGGTTGATTTGATTAATGTGGATAGTTAAGGGTTAAATCATAAATATTTCAAAATAAGCAGTGGTTATAAAATATTCATTATTGTCGGGGAATATTCGTTTGGTGCGTGGAATATTAAATGCTTTGTCGGGGAATATTAAATGCTGACAGTAGCTTGACCATGTGTGGGCCCATGCGGAAAGCGATTGGATGAAGAAAGCGACAAATATAAGTTGTTTTTAAATAAATGGCGTAGTTATTTCAGATTATCTTGTTGGAATACCGGTGGTTAAAAAAACACACTAATCTGGCGTTGTTGAGCGATGGTTACTGCGGTATTGCACCAATTATTGATTCTTACGTGAAGGCACTACTCGATAATGGTTACGATAATTCTTATTCGATATTTTATTGAGTTAATAATAATTTGCGTTGATATTTTATATTCTTTGTTGTTTGATAATTGTCATTACACGTATTTTTCATTATCGAAGCAATAATTCATATTATCTGAATAATATTATTAGATAACATTATTGGCAATGTCTAGAAAGTTACATAAGGAGAGGTTTGGTCACTAATTAATTTGCGCTTGATAAGAAGAAATTCTTATTGGAAAGCCCCTCTTTCACAGGAGCGCACGGTTGTCGATATTGTGATTACGTAATATTATTTGTGAATAATTAATTATTGATTTATATGATGAGGAAAATATTGATTTTATGTGGATATAGATGGAAAATTTTTAAAATGACAATTGTTGAAAATTAATATTTTATCTTTTACGATAAAATAATTCATTTTAAATATATTATTTTAATAATATATAATGGTGATATTTTACAATGAATGTGGGATATATGAGTATCTGAGGAGGAAGAAGTATTTTTTGTTGCAATAAATGTTTAAAACATGTTAAACATGTCGGTGGACCCCATTTATTGGTGAAATTTGATTATAGCTTTTGTAAAATCGCCCGTTTGTGGATTTGGTCAATTTCCATTTGGAATTTGGAAAAACTTTCTTCTGCAAAGTTGTAGAGAATTGAATTTCCTATAAAAACTCATGAGATTGAATTTTTGATGAAAGGGCTATTTATTATGAATTATTGAAGTTCGAAGCTCAAAATAATTGATTTTTGAAAGTTTTAATTATTTATTTTATGAAAAAAACGTTTTTTTTCTTACTTTTCTAGAAGGTGGCATGTGGGAAATGCTGGGATCTGAATTCTAAGGTTGGGTATGAATTTATGAATTTATATATATATATATATTAATTTATTAAATTTTACGCTTTGGTGTTCAAGCGATTTCTATAAATAGGGTCTTAGGTTAGAATTGAAAATCACACGAAGCTGAAGTTTTCTCTCTCTATATTATCGGCGTATTCTTGTGAGTATTTTGAGTATACTTTGAGTATTGCTAGGCGGTGCAAGTTCCTTGACCTTTATATACGGTATTCTATTTAGAAATCTTGATCTTTCGAGGTAAGGGATATTATTTTTTTTTCGTAATGATATTATTTCTTCAATATCATTATCTTTGAAATATTGATCTGAAGTTTTTATCAAATTTGGAACTTTTTCATATGGGGGGTTCATTATTCATGAGTTCTTATTCATGAGTTTCTTATTCACGAGTTCTTATTCATGATTCTTATTCACGATTCTTATTCACGAGTACTTATTCATGAAGCGTGAAGATGTTTTTGTGGAATTTCTATCTTTTGGTGTAGATTACTTATTCACGTATACGGCTTTATTCACGTATCTGACACTTATTCACGTATCTGGTCTTATTCATAGAAAAATAAAATTTCTTCTTTTCGTCAAAACATCTATAATACGGATACTAACTTCTGATTGTATCCATGTTTTGATCATTCTTGAATTTTACACCACTATGATTATTTTTGAGGTATTTTTGGGCGTGGATAAAACCAATACGAATCCTTAATCCTTAATCCTTGTCATTTTGTTTTCTTTGGATTCGTTTCTTTAAAAAAATATTTTTCATCATCCTCGGTCTTAAATGATGATATTATGGAATATCTTTGGCTTTTGTAGTGCAAAGATGAATGATTTCTTAAGAATATCTTTGGCTGTGTAGTGCAAAGATGAATGATTTCTGAAGAATATCTTTGGGCGTAGTGCAAAGATGAGCAGTGTTTAAATGAACATGACCCGGTGATGAATATCTTTGGCTTTTGTAGTGCAAAGATGAATATTTGATTCGGATGTATATTGATTGATGTTACGAGGGGATAAAAGATGAGCGATGAACTTTTAAATTCATACATAGAAGATAGTAGTTTGCATTCTCTACTTAACTCTTCTAATGAATTATTATTTCATTGCGAATATTGATTTAAAATTTGTTGTCTATTGTATTCTATTATATTTTTCCTGTTGAAGACTAACGATAATTTGTTGTATATTATCTTAGTCATAATATTCTTTCTTGAGCTAGTTGAGCTCACCCTTTTCCTTTTGTTCCATTTTTTTTCTCGGGAGGCGAGAATATAGCGAGTGCGAGTCGGGGTATGGAATGAAGGTTTTAGAAAGGATTGTTTAGTAGTCCTCACCATTTTTGTAAAATAATGTATCGATAAATGTGATGAGGATTTATTTGAGTATAGATATTATGCAGAAGATAATATTTGTATTCAAACTCACGATTTCTTGTTGTAATAATAAAGTTGTAGTTGTTTACGTACCATGTATTGACAACTTCGGAATGGGTGATGTATACCTATTTTGGGGCGTGGCCCCCCAAAATTGGGTATCGTCACCCATCTTGGGTGCGCCACTTACATGGTACATAAATTCAAATACAACTTACTAATATAAGCGTAGGTATGCAATCTGACATAAAGCGTGAGTTTGAATACAAATATTGTCTACTAGATATTATACAAACTCAAAAGGAGTCCTCATTACAACTATTATCACACTATTTCACGAGAATAGTGAGGACTACTAATCTTATCCTCTACGGACCATTACTTACGTTCCCAGGCTTCGTCCCGGCTATGTTCTCATTTCACGAAGAAACGGTGAAAGAAAAAAGGTGAGCTCAACTAGCCCCGAAGAAATATTATGACTAAGATAATGCGAGAATAAATTATCATTAGCCTCCAATGATGTTAAAGCGATAAAATACAATAGACAACCGGTTTAGCTGCGGCGGAATAAGCGATCCATTAAAAAGTCGAGTAGAGAATAAAATCTACTATCTTTTAGGTTTTAAAGGTTTTCATCGATTTTTTATCATTTGAGACTCGACAATAAATAAACCACCACATCTAATCATCCACGTACCACGGTCGAGGATTTTCATCAAATTATCGATGGTCGTGACTATCTTAGAATCACCCTGGTCATAATCATACCAAAAACTATCCATCATTTGCATTACAGGCCCTTTGAGGACTTTTGTCACATCATTTATATCAAGTCGTGATTATCTTAGAATGATCCACTGGTCATAATCATACTAAGTTCATCTATATGCGTAAGCGAAGATAACATAATATAACATGAGGATGATGATGATGACATAATAATTGATAAAACAAGTTCAAGAATTATTTAATCCATGAATTATTAACGTCAAATTGTCGACATAATCTTTGTTTACGTGAAGTAAAATTCAAGAATGATCGGAAGAATATTTCCATGAAAAGATCTTTGGATGAAAGCTTGAATATCGAGGATATTCTACTAATTTCATGGAGTATAGAAGTCAAAGTTTTAACTTATTTGGGTATAATAAAGAATGGAATAACAAAAGAAATCACCATGCATGCGGTGCCGCATAGGCGAGGTTATTCAACGAGAATAATAATAACGGAACGGTCGGGTGAAATTCACTGCAAGCGAGGATGTTCAACGAGAATAATAAAGATGGAACCGGTCGATATTGAAAAACACACGTAAAACAGATAGGATGTTCAAGCGAGAATAATAAAAAGGATGCGGAAACCGGTCGGTGTAAAACGGTGAAACAAGCGAGGATATTCAACGAGAATAATAAAGATGGAACCGGATGTTCAGGATATTCAGCGAGAATGATAAAAAGCGGAACCGGTCGGTGTAAAAAACCTGAGCGGGATGTTCAACGAGAATAATAAAAAGCGGAACCGGTCAGGTGTAAAACACCATGAGCGAGGATGTTCAGCGAGAATAATAGAAGAATGTCACCAAGTATAGGAATAAATGGCGTATCTGAGGTTATTCAGCGAGAATAATAAGCAATGGAATAACATAAGGATTTCACCAAGTATAGGGTATCTGGCGTATATCGAGGTTATGTATAGGGTATGCCACTTTTACGAGTTATTCAGCAGAATAATAATGAATGGAATAATGAAGTTCTCTTGAGAAGAAAGAATAACACCCACTACTAGTAAAAGGCTGAATATAGAAGTAGTGAAGTAGAGAATACTCTTCTTCTTTCTATAATTTTCTCTCTATAGCTTCTCTCTATAATTTCTCTCTACAGAGTTTGATGAATAAGTAAGAAAATAATGAAGGAATGAGCTTTATTTATAGGAAAATGGAATGCATAGTAACTAATCCATGAGCGGTCAGATTGATTTACTTTAATCGGCGGTCCATATTTAAAGAAAAATCTTTTAAATAAAATATAATATATTCTATTTATATAAAAACATTTCTACTATGCAAACCTTTATGCAATCTTATGCAAAACCTTATGCAAAATACTATGCGACACTTATGCGTAATAAAATATAATATATTTATTTATAGAATAACTTTAATAAAGTATTCTATTTTATATAAAAAGATGTTTACATTTTATTACGTTAATAATCTGAATAAAACAAAAGCGTCATTATCATTATAATAATTCATATTATTAATCGTGATAATGGAATCAAAATGAGTGACTTCTCACATAAGCATCGATAATCAATCAGGTATTTCTTATGCGACCACTGCGTATTCTTGTACTTTTACTACTAGGAGTAGTTCAGCGGTAATCCACGGTAAAACTTCGTAGATTATTTTAATAAAATATTTTTGTCGTTTTCTCGATCAAACAATAATTACATTGTAGGGTCCACGATGATTGAGTAGTTATGCGAATATTCCTGCTAAGCAGAATATTCCCAGGCCAATCGAATATAATATAACCACTTGCATACTTTGCAAAATTTATAAATACTACCCTGACTATAATATTATCTCAAATTCACACCATAATATTAAAAATTATTTTGACAAAATTTAAATCTTTATTGATAAAATCTGAGGGTCTCCTGATCTCCCCTCCTTATGGAATTTAAGCCCTCGAAATTAGAATGCGATACTGATATGATAAAGAGGTGAGGATACCTTGAATACCTTTATCGTTGAAAATATTAAGTTCATCTTTTTGCAATCAGGCGAAGATATTCATTAACAATTCATCTTTGCACTTCTGGGCCGAAGATATTTATTAACAATTCATCTTTTACTCTGGGCCAAAGATATATAAGCTATAAAACCAATAATCTTTGAGACTCGACTTAATAGTATCACGACCATGAATTATCCATACACTTCTTGGCTAAGGATATTCGTGTTTTCAATCTGATGTGTGATTATCTTAGAATAATCGTAGTCGTAATCATACCAAGTCTATCGATACCTTCTGACGAAGATGACTTTTACCACATCCATGAATTAATATTTCATTCTTTGAGACTCATTTCGATAATTAATCCATATCATCGAATCATCCACCATACGGGCCGAGGATATTCATTAGTATCACGACCACGAATTATCCATTACTACGGCGAAGATAATCGTGTATTCATTAGTATCACGACCACAAATTATCCATACTACGGCGAAGATAATTGTGTATTCATTAGTATCACGACCACAAATTATCCATACACTACGACCCGAAGATAATTGTGTATTCATTAGTATCACGACCACAAATTATCCATTACTTTTCTGACAAAGATAATTGTGTATTCATTAGTATCACGACCACAAATTATCCATACACTACGGAAAAGATAATTGTGTATTCATTAGTATCACGACCACAAATTATCCATGCACTACGGCGAAAGATAATTGTGTATTCATTAGTATCCGACCACAAATTATCCATGCACTACTGACCGAAGATAATTGTGTATTCATTAGTATCACGACCACAAATTATCCATACACTACGGCGAAAAGATAATTGTGTATTCATTAGTATCACGACCACAAATTATCCATACACTACTGACAAAAGATAATTGTGTATTCATTAGTATCACGACCACAAATTATCCATACTACGGCCAAAGATAATTGTGTATTCATTAGTATCACGACCACAAATTATCCATGCACTACGACGAAAGATAATTGTGTATTCATTAGTATCACGACCACAAATTATCCATGCACTACTGACGAAGATAATTGTGTATTCATTAGTATCACGACCACAAATTATCCATACACTACGGCGAAAGATAATTGTGTATTCATTAGTATCCGACCACAAATTATCCATGCACTACGACGAAGATAATTGTGTATTCATTAGTATCACGACCACAAATTATCCATGCACTACTGGCGAAAGATAATTGTGTATTCATTAGTATCGCGACCACAAATTATCCATGCACTACGGCCAAAGATAATTGTGTTTTCAATTACGGTTATGATTATCTTAGAACAATCCACAGTCATAATCATACCAAGTCCATCTATGCCTTCTGAGGCCCTGAGATGACTTTCAGCGTAATATAAGCATGAGGATAATGATATAAAGAATCAATCGAATGAGATAAAGGATAAATATTAAACATTTATAATATAATTTATCCGAGATTCAAGAATATCCCCATGTTATCAATCACTTAATAATCTCATAATCTAATATCATTAATATTATAACAATATTTTAATCACTTCTTAAATTTATAAACAATTTATCTTAATTGTTTACGCTTTACCATATAATGCATTTAATCATTCAAAATGCCATACTCATATAAATATCATCACCAATTATCAAATCCTCATCAAAAAAATATGCATATACTACTATATAGGATTCTCTAGCCATAAAATCCTATTTTCAACTTTGTTACTTCACATAACATATTTAACTCATATGTTAAGTAACTAAACTATTTTCATGAAAATACCAAATCAGTCCCAAAAATATTTCTTTTCTGGGATTTAGCATAATATAGTCCCATAATGAAAATATATTTTTCTCGGAAATTTTAAAATTCATTTACTATTTTTCAAAAATCAATTTCTAATTAATTCCTTAAGAAATTAGCTACCTCAAGTTTAACTCCAAAAATTCCCAAATCTTGGCAGGACCTTACACATGTTAACGTGAGCTTCTAGTTTAAATTTCATGGTCATCGGAGTTATAGAACTCCGGTTATAGCGTTTTTAAATCGGAAAAACCTAAATATTGAAATAGTCATAACTTGCTCATTTTAAGTCGAGAATGAGCTCATTTTTGGACAGGAGATACTTTATACCATATACCTTCATGTCCCAAAAGGCCAGAATTTTTCTCATAATTTAAGTGGCCGAAACAGCCCTCTAAGTTTCTGGGCAGTACATTTTTTGGTTTTTACAGCTTTGGCCTCCTTTGCTAAAATCAGTCCACACAAAATCTACAACACCTTTTCCAGTAATTCCACTTGGATTAGTTAGGTAACTCATAGATCTAACTCTAGGACTTGACCACATTCAAAAATTCAAAATATAATAGGAGATATGGTCAATTGAATTTCATATTCGTTTTTCACCAAAAAATCGATTTTCAACTCTTTGTGATTTCTAAGAAACTTTCATGTTTTCACATACTAACCAACATAACTCATCATAAAACTTACTAATACCACGATATACCCATGATTTTCATTAGTTCAATGCTTTTATTATGACTTTCATCATAAACCACGTAAAGCTGATTCCTTTTAGTTGAAGAAATATTTGAGGTTTAAGAAATGGGTTTTTATCTTTGGGGTCGATACAAAATTCGATTTCACGCTCTAGGGTAGGCTAGAAAGTCTTCAAGAATCGTCGAGAAATTTATTAATGATAGAAATATCATTCAAAGCTATTACTCTCATCAAGACTTGGATGATACGTCACATTGATACCATTGTGACTTACATCCCTTAACCTAGATAGCACCTCACAATGATACCTATAAACTTGCCATCTTCATTCACGATGTCGCCCTCTGAAAGTCGGCGGTGCATTCCACACAAGGAAGTCAACAACGAAAGGTTCGGGGCTCTTTACTTATGGCTTGATATGATGATTAACTTTGACTTTAGTTACTTTGGTATACGAGGTTGGTTATGAATATAAAGCTAACAACCTTACGAAAAGAATGATGAGTAGTTAACAATTGATTCCTAAAATACCATCAAAGGCAAATATTTTCAAAGAGATAATATCGACGAAGTAGCGTGAAAGTGTTTATTTGAAACAACAAGATTAATAAGCGATTGGAGGTAGCGAAGGTTTCTCCCAAGCGAAGTTTTTGACCGATAAGTTAAAGTCTAACTTCTAGGAGTCAAATTTAAATGTTGAGCATAAGCAAGCGAGATAAAATAATGGGTAGAAGCGGTATCTTATAAGGTATAGACTTAGCAGAATTTATAATTAACTAACCCGTGCTAACCGTTCGAGTCACTTGCTTTTAAGAAGTCGTGAAAAAGCGCTCTTCATGAAACCACCAGAGCTTTGTTTTATCGTATCGCCTTTGGTGCCATAGTCATTTGGACTTGACTTTGGTGCTTGCGACAAAATCGAGCTAAATGACCTTCTCTTCTTGAAATTTCCACTTCTATTATCTTGGCCGTGATTACCCCGAAGTGGTTACCATTCTTAGCATGATAATTTCTCCCACGATGGTTATCATTGTTCGATGGCCGAATTGCCACCGGTATGATTATTATCGTGTTGTTGGTCGTTACCTTTTGGTTTGTGACTTTGAATCAACGCTCGATAGCAAGGAGCCTATTCACAACATAGGAAATACAAACAAAACTTTGTCACAAAACAAGGGTTAATTAACATATCACATATTATCCTATACTCGTGAGCCAATTAAATACCAAATAAACTTAGGTAGGTCATACTAGCGAAGGAATTTCCGTCTCTCCCCTCTAGTTCTTATCTCACATCTTAGCGGGGATCATATCCTAAGCTACGATACCTAGCTACGATACCAATATGGCGCCCCCAAAATTAGGTATCGTCACCCATCTTGGGTCGCCACTTACATGGTACATAAATTCAAATCAACTTACTAATATAAGCGTAGGTATGCAATACGACATAAAGCGTGAGTTTGAATACAAATATTGTCTACTAGATATTATACAAACTCAAAAGGAGTCCTCATTACAACTATTATCACCTTTATTTCACGAGAATAGTGAGGACTACTAATCTTATCCTACGGACCATTACTTACGTTCCCAGGCTTCGTCGGCTATGTTCTCATTTCACGAAGAAACGGTGAAAGAAAAGGTGAGCTCAACTAGCCCGATGAAATATTATGACTAAGATAATGCGAGAATAAATTATCATTAGCCTTGACGATGTTAAGCGATAAAATACAATAGACAACCGGTTTAAGCTGCGGCGTGAATAAGCGATCCATTAAAAAAGTCGAGTAGAGAATAAAATCTACTATCTTTTAGGTTTTAAAAGGTTTTCATCAATTTTTATATTTGAGACTCGACAATAAATAAACCACCACATCTAATCATCCACGTACCCACGGTCGAGGATTTTCATCAAATTATCGATGGTCGTGACTATCTAGAATCACCCACTGGTCATAATCATACCAAAAACTATCCATCAACTTTGCATTACAGACCCTTTGAGGACTTTTGTCACATCATTTATATCAAGTCGTGATTATCTTAGAATGATCCTGGTCATAATCATACTAAGTTCATCTATGCGCGTAAGCGAAGATAACATAATATAACATGAGGATGATGACAATGACATAATAATTCAATAAAACAAGTTCAAGAATTATTTAATCCATGAATTATTAACGTCAAATTGTCGACATAATCTTTGTTTTCGTAGAGTAAAATTCAAGAATGATCGGAAGAATATTTCCATGAAAAGATCTTTGGATGAAGCATGAAATATCGAGGATATTCTACTAATTTCATGGAGTATAGAAGTCAAAGTTTTAACTTATTTGGGTATAATAAAGAATGGAATAACAAAAGAAATCACCGTGCATGCGGTACTTGCCGCGCATAGGCAGGTTATTCAACAGAATAATAATAACGGAACGGTCGGTGAAATTCACGCAAGCGGGATGTTCAACAGAATAATAAAGATGGAACCCGGATCCGGTGTAAAAACACAGATAGGATATTCAGCGAGAATGATAAAAGCGGAACCCGGTCGGTGTAAAACACACTGACGAGGATGTTCAGCGAGAATAATAAAAAAGCGGAACCGGTCGGTGTAAAAACACCGAGCGAGGATGTTCAGCCGAATAATAGAAGAATGTCACCAAAAGAATAATAGGATACAAAGTTATTCAACGAGTAATAATAATAACGGAACCGGATCGGGTGAAATTAGCGAGCATTCAGCGAGAATAATAAAGATGGAACCGGATCCGGTGTAAAACACACAGATAGGATATTCCAACGAGAATGATAAATAAGCGTGTAAAACACATGGGATGTTCAGCAGAATAATAAAATAAATAAGAAGGATGTTCCAATGAATAATAGAAGAATGTCACCAAGTATAGGGTTAATGGCGTATCTGAGGTTATTGAATAATAAGCAATGGAATAACATAAGGATTTCACAAGTATAGGGTATCTGGCGTAGATACGAGGTTATGTATAGGGTATGCCACTTTTACGAGTTATTCAGCGAATAATAATGAATGGAATATGAAGTTCTCTTCGAAGAAGAAAGAATAACACCCACTACTAGTAAAAAAAAGGCTGAATATAGAAGTAGTGAAGTAGCGAGAATACTCTTCTTCTTACTATATTTTTCTCTATAGCTTCTCTCTATAATTTCTCTCTCTAGAGTTTTGATGAATTAAGTAAGAAAATAATGAAGGAATGAGCTTATTTATAGGAAAATGGAATGCGTAGTAACTAATCCATGAGCGGTCAGATTGATTTACTTTAATCGGCGGTCCATATTTAAAGAAAAATCTTTTAAATAAAATATAATATATTCTATTTATATAAAAACATTTTACTATGCAAACCTTTATGCAATCTTATCAAAAAACTTATCAAAATACTATGCTGTATTTATGCGTAATAAAATATAATATATATTATTTATAGAATAACTTTAATAAAGTATTCTATTTTATATAAAAGATGTTTACATTTTATTACGTTAATAATCTGAATAAAACAAAAGCGTCATTATCATTATAATAATTATATATTATTAATCGTGATAATGGAATCAATGGTGACTTCTCATCGCATAAGCATCGATAATCAATCTGGTGTCTTTCTTATGCGACCACACGCATTATTCTTGTACTTTTACTACTAGAGTAGTTCAGCGGTAACCACGGTAAAACTTCGTAGTTATTTGATAAAATATTTTTGTCGTTTTCTCGATCAAACAATAATTACATTGTGGGGTCCTGATGATTGGTAGTTATGCGAATATTCCTGCTAAAGCCAAGAATATTCCCAGAGCCAATCGAATATAATATAACCACTTGCATACTTTGCAAAATTTATAAATACTACCCTGACTATAATATTATCTCAAATTCACACCATAATATTAAAAATTATTTCGACAAAATTTAAATCTTTATTGATAAAATCTGGGGTCTCACTGAATTATCCGTACCTTCTTGGCTAAGGATATTCGTGTTTTCAATTCTGATCGTGATTATCTTAGAATAATCCAGTAGTCGTAATCATACCAAGTCTATCAATGCTTCTGACGCCGAAGATGACTTTTACCACATCCATGAATTAATATTTCATTCTTTGAGACTCATTTCGATAATTAATCCATATCATCGAATCATCCACACTACTACGGGCGAGGATATTCATTAGTATCACGACCACGAATTATCCATACACTACTGACAAAGATAATTGTGTATTCATTAGTATCACGACCACAAATTATCCATGCACTATGGCCAAAGATAATTGTGTATTCATTAGTATCACGACCACAAATTATCCATGCAATCTGACCGAAAGATAATTGTGTATTCATTAGTATCACGACCACAAATTATCCATGCACTACGGACGAAAGATAATTGTGTATTCATTAGTATCACGACCACAAATTATCCATGCACTACGGCCAAAGATAATTGTGTATTCATTAGTATCACGACCACAAATTATCCATGCACTACGACCAAAGATAATCGTGTATTCATTAGTATCACGACCACAAATTATCCATGCACTACGACCGAAGATAATTGTGTATTCATTAGTATCACGACCACAAATTATCCATGCACTACTTCTGACGAGATAATTGTGTATTCATTAGTATCACGACCACAAATTATCCATGCATTCTGACGAAGATAATTGTGTATTCATTAGTATCACGACCACAAATTATCCATCCACTACTGACGAAGATAATTGTGTATTCATTAGTATCACGACCACAAATTATCCATACACTACGACCAAAGATAATTGTGTATTCATTAGTATCACGACCACAAATTATCCATACTCTACGACGAAAGATAATTGTGTATTCATTAGTATCACGACCACAAATTATCCATACACTACGGCGAAGATAATTGTGTATTCATTAGTATCACGACCACAAATTATCCATGCACTACTGACGAAGATAATTGTGTATTCATTAGTATCACGACCACAAATTATCCATGCACTACTGACGAAGATAATTGTGTTTTCAATTACGGTTATGATTATACGAACAATCCACAGTCATAATCATACCAAGTCCATCTATGCCTTCTGAATACGAGATGACTTTCAACGTAATATAAGCGTGAGGATAATGATATAAAGAATCAATCAAATGAGATAAAGGATAAATATTAAACATTTATAATATAATTTATCCAGGATTCAAGAATATCCCCATGTTATCAATCACTTAATAATCTTATAATCTAATATCATTAATATTATAACAATATTTTAATCACTTCTTAAATTTATAAACAATTTATCTTAATTGTTTACGCTTTACCATATAATGCATTTAATCATTCAAAAATGCCATACTCATAAAATATCATCACCAATTATCAAATTCCTCATCAAAAAAATATGCATATACTCTATATAGGATTCTCTAGCCATAAAATCCTATTTTCAACTTTGTTACTTCACATAACATATTTAACTCATATGTTCGTAACTAAACTATTTTCATGAAAAATACCAAATCAGTCCCAAAAATATTTCTTTTCTGGGATTTAGCATAATATAGTCCCATAATGAAAATATATTTTTCTCGGAATTTTTAAAATTCATTTACTATTTTTCAAAAATCAATTTCTAATTAATTCCTTAAGAAATTAGCTACCTCAAGTTTAACTCCAAAAATTCCCAAATCTTGGCAGGACCTTACACATGTTAACGTGAGCTTCTAGTTTAAATTTCATGGTCATCGGAGTTATAGAACTCCGGTTATAGCGATTTTTAAATCGGAAAAACCTAAATATTGAAATAGTCATAACTTGCTCATTTTAAGTCAGAATGAGCTCATTTTTGGACAGGAGATACTTTATACCATATACCTTCATGTCCCAAAAGGCCAGAATTTTTCTCATAATTTAAGTGACCGAAACAGTCTCTCTAAAATCATGGCAGAAGTTTTTTTTTTGGTTTTTGCAGCTTTGCACTCCTTTGCTAAAATCAGTCCACACAAAAATCTACAACACCTTTTCCAGTAATTCCACTTGAATTAGTTAGGTAACTCATAGATCTAACTCTAGGACTTGACCACATTCAAAAATTCAAAATATAATAGGAGATATGGTCAATTGAATTTCATATTCGTTTTCACTAAAATCGATTTTCAACTCTTTGTGATTTCTAAGAAACTTTCATGTTTTCACATACTAACCAACATAACTCATCATAAAACTTACTAATACTTCATATACCCATGATTTTCATTAGTTCAATGCTTTTATTATGACTTTCATCATAATCCACGTAAAGCAGATCCTTTTAGTTGAAGAAATATTTGAGGTTTAAGAAATGGGTTTTTTTGTCTTTGGGTCGATACAAAATTCGATTTCACGCTCTAGGGTAGGCTAGGAAATCTTCAAGAATCGTCAAGAAATTTATTAATGATAGAAATATCATTCAAAGCATTACTCTCATCCAAGACTTGGATAGTCGTCACATTGATACCAACTGTGACTTCTATCCTTAACTAGATAGCACCTCACAATGATACCTATAAACTTGCCATCTTCATTCACGATGTCGCCTCTGAGAAAGTCCGGCGGTGCATTCCACACAAGGAAGTCAACAACGAAAGGTTCGGGGCTCTTTACTTATGGCTTGATATGACAATAATTGACTTTAGTAGTTTGGTTATGAATATAAAAGCTAACAACCTTACGAAAAGAATGATGAGTAGTTAACCAATTGATTCCTAAAATACCATCAAAGGCAAATATTTTCAAAGAGATAATATCGACGAAGTAGCGTGAAAGTGTTTATTTGAAACAACAAGATTAATAAGCGATTGGAGGTAACGAAGGTTTCTCCAACGAAGTTTCAACCGATAAGTTAAAGTCTAACTTCTAGAAGTCAAATTTAAATGTTGAGCATAAATGCAAGCGAGATAAAATAATGGGTAGAACCGGTATCTTATAAGGTATAGACTTAGCAAGAATTTATAATTAACTAACCCGTGCTAACCGTTCGAGTCACTTGCTTTTTAAGAAGTCGTGAAAAACGCTCTTCATGAAACCACAGACTTTGTTTTATCCGTATCGCCTTTGGTGCCATAGTCCCAATTTGGACTTGACTTTGGTGCTGACAAAATCGAGCTAAATGACCTTCTCTTCTTGAAATTTCCACTTCTATTATCTTTGCCATGATTACCCCGAAGTGGTTACCATTCTTGGCATGATAATTTCTCCCCGATGGTCATCATTGTTCGATGGTAAATTGCCACGGTATGATTATTATCGTGTTGTTGGTCGTTACCTTTTTTTGTTGGTGACTCATTATCGCGCTCAATAGCAAGAGCCCTATTCACAACATCTAAATACAAACCTTGTCACAAAACAAGGGTTAATTAACATATCACATATTATCCCTATACTCGTGAGCCCGATTAAATACCAAATAAATTTAGGTAGGTCATACTAGCGAAGGAATTTCCGTCTCTCCCCTCCTAGTTCTTATCTCACATCTTAGCCGGGGATCATATCCTAAGCTACGATATGTTGTGGCGCCCCAAAATTAGGTATCGTCACCCATCTTGGGTCGCCACTTACATGGTACATAAATTCAAATACAACTTACTAATATAAGCGTAGGTATACAATCGACATAAAGCGTGAGTTTGAATACAAATATTGTCTACTAGATATTATACAAACTCGAAAGGAGTCCTCATTACAACTATTATCACACTATTTCACGAATAGTGAGGACTACTAATCTTATCCTCACGGACCATTACTTCGTTCCCAGGCTCGTCCCGGCTATGTTCTCATTTCACGAAGAAGAAACGGTGAAAGAAAGGTGAGCTCAACTAGCCCGAAGAAATATTATGACTAAGATAATGCGAATAAATTATCATTAGCCTCAACGATGTTAAACGATAAAATATAATAGACAACCGGTTTAAGCTGCGGTGGAATAAGCGATCCATTAAAAAAAGTCAAGTAGAGAATAAAGTCTACTATCTTTTAGGTTTTAAAAGGTTTTCATCAATTTTTATCATTTGAGACTCGACAATAAATAAACCACCACATCTAATCATCCCTGTACCACGATCGAGGATTTTCATCAAATTATCAATGGTCATGACTATCTTAAGAATCACCCCTGGTCATAATCATACCAAAAACTATCCATCTTTGCATTACAGGGCCCTTTGAGGACTTTTGTCACATCATTTATATCAAGTCGTGATTATCTTAGAATGATCCTGGTCATAATCATACTAAGTTCATCTATGCACGTAAGCGAAGATAACATAATATAACATGAGGATGATGACAATGACATAATAATTCAATAAAACAAGTTCAAGAATTATTTAATCCATGAATTATTAACGTCAAATTGTCGACATGATCTTTGTTTTTGTAGAGTAAAATTCAAGAATGATCGGAAGAATATTTCCATGAAAGATCTTTGGATGAAGCGCAAATATCGAGGATATTCTACTAATTTCATGGAGTATAGAAGTCAAAGTTTTAACCAATTTGGGTATAATAAAGAATGGAATAACAAAAGAAATCACCGTGCATGCGGTACTTAGCATGAGCAGAGTTATTCAACATAATAATAATAACGGAACCGGTCGGGTGAAATTCACACGCAAGCGGGATATTCAACGAGAATAATAAAGATGGAACCGGATCCGGTGTAAAACACACGAGATAGGATATTCAGCGAGAATGATAAAAGGCGAACCAAACCGGTCCGATGTAAAAAACAGACGCAGGATGTTCAGCGAGAATAATAAAAAGCGGAACCGGTCAGGTGTAAAACCACATGCGAGGATGTTTCAGCGGAATAATAGAAGAATGTCACCAAGTATAGGGTAAAACCGCGTATACGAGTTATTCCAATGTAATAATAATAACGGAAACGAGGAAGTCGGTGAAATTCACTGCAAGCGGGATATTCAACAGAATAATAAAGATGGAACCGGATCCGGTGTAAAACACACGAGATAGGATATTCAGCGAGAATGATAAAAGCGGAACCCGTGCGGTGTAAAAAACACATGCATGGATGTTCAGCGAGAATAATAAAAAGCGGAACCGGTAGGTGTAAAACACATGCAAAGGATGTTCCAGCCGAGAATAATAGAAGAATGTCACCAAGTATAGGGTAATCAGCGTATATCTGAGTTATTCAATGAGAATAATAAGCAATGGAATAACATAAGGATTTCACCAAGTATAGGGTATCTGGCGTATATAGGTTATGTATAGGGTATGCCACTTTTACGGAGTTATTCAACGAATAATAGTGAATGGAATAATGAAGTTCTCTTCAAGAAAGAAAGAATAACACCCCTACCGTAAAAAAAGCTGAATATAGAAGTAGTGAAGTAGCAGAATACTCTTCTTCTTTCTATAATTTTCTCTCTATAGCTTCTCTCTATAATTTCTCTCTACAGAGTTTCAATGAATTAAGTAAGAAAATAATGAAGGAATGAGCTTATTTATAGGAAAATGGAATGCATAAGTAACTAATCCATGAAGCGGTCAGAGATTGATTTACTTTAAATCGGCGGTCCATATTTAAAGAAAAATCTTTTAAATAAAATATAATATATTCTATTTATATAAAAACATTTTACTATGCAAACACTATGCAATACTTATGCAAAACTTATCTGAAAACCTTTATACTGACACTATGCATAATAAAATATAATATATTCTATTTATAGAATAACTTTAATAAAGTATTCTATTTTATATAAAAGATGTTTACATTGTTTTATTACGTTAATAATACTGAATAAAACAAACGCGTCATTATCATTATAATAATTCATATTATTAATCGTGATAATGGAATCAAAGCGGTGACTTCTCACATAAGCATCGATAATCAATACAGGTAATATGCTCTTATGCGACCCACGTATTCTTGTACTTTACTTACTACAAGAGTAGTTCAAGCGAGTATTCGCAGTAAAACTTCCGTAGTTATTTCAATAAAATATTTTTGTCGTTTTCTCGATCAAACAATAATTACATTGTGGGGTCCACCAATGATTGAGTAGTTATGCGAATATTCCTGCTAAGCAGAATATTCCCAGAGCAATCGAATATAATATAACCACTTGCATACTTTGCAAAATTTATAAATACTACCCACAACTATAATATTATCTCAAATTCACACTATAATATTAAAAATTATTTTGACTAAATTTAAATCTTTATTGATAAAATCTGGGGTCTCACATGGTGCAAGATTGATAATACTTGTATGACTAAATTAAAAATAGAGGTATAGATGAAGCTACTATACTGTAACTATGTTTTCAACATGTATAGAACTATTGATTCACATGAATGTACTATTGATTCACATTATGTATTATTAGGGGAGGTGGTGTAAGTTTGATAATACTTGTAGGACTAAATTAAAAATAGAAGAAAAGATACAGGTATTATACTATAATATTTCGAGCCCTAAAACGTGCAATTATCGAAACTATATTTTTCTATAAATAGAAGCTCATTCTTCTTTCATTTTCACCAATTCACTAAGACTCACAAGAGCAATTATAGAGAGAGAAGCTATAGAGAGAAAGAAGAAGAAGAGAAGTATGCTACTTCACTATTCCAGTATCCAGCCTTCTTCTGAGGTAAGGGATATTATTTTTTTCAGTATTCGTAGAAATAATATTTTCTTCCATACCCTGTAGTATGTGAGTAATATTATTTCGTTTTGTATTCCTAATTTTACACTCATTCTATTAAAGTATTACTTCTATACTTTGTGAAATTAGTAGAATATCCTAGATATTTGCGCTTCATCCAGTATCTTTTCATGAAAATATTATTTTGAGCTTTCTTGATAATTATTGATCTTTTTATACCGAAATACTATTCATGAGTTACTATGTATGGATTATTATTCACGGTTACTATTCACTTGAATATTATTCACTCGGGTATTTGGGGCACTTTTCATGCCGGGGTACTATTCACGAGGTACTATTCCCGAAGTACTATTCACATAGTACTATTCATGGGGTACTATTCACCCAAAAAATATATTTCTTTTCTGTCCAAATTATTTTTGATACATGAATATTATTCTTGAATTTTACTTCACAAAGCAGTATTATGTTGACAATTTGGATATTTTTAAACTTTGGATAAATTTAAAGTCTTTAATATTTATCCTTGATTTCGTTTGATTAATGCTTATATCATTGTCATCATCCTCAAGCTTATAGTGTGATGAAAGTCATCTTTGGCTTACGTGCATAGATGAATTGTTGATTGGTATGATTATGACCAGGGATCATTCGGTATAATCATGACCCGTAATGTTACAAATGATGTGGTGAAAGTCTTCATTGGCCCGTAGTGCATTGATGGACAGTTGTTGGTATGATTATGACCAGAGATTATTCGGTATAATCATGACCATTGATGATTACATGAATATCCTTGGCTCGTAGTGCAGAGATGATTCGATGATGTGGTTTATTTATTAAGCTGAGTCTCAACGATAAAGTGGATGAAAAACTTTAAATCATAGAAGATAGTAGATATCATGCTCTACTTGACTCTTCTAATGGATTGCTTGTTCCGCTGTAGTTAAACTTGATGTTTATTGTATTTTATAAGTTTAACACTGTTGAAGGCTAATGATAATTTATTCTGCATTATCTTAGTCATAATATTTCTTACTGGGCTAGTTGAGCTCACCCTTTTGCTTTCATTGATCTATTCAAGAAATGAGAACGTAGCCAGGACTAGTCGGGGAATGGAATGACGGTCCGAGATGGTTATTTTAGTATTCCTCACTACTTAGTGTGATAATAAGTGTAATGAGGATTGAATTTGAGTTTAGATATTATCTATGAGACAATATTCATGTAAAAACTCAGCTATGTTTTGTCGTATTTTTACACGACAGTTGTATTAAAGAAGTTTGTATTTGATTTGTGACGCCCCCAAAATAGGTATACATCACCCATTCTGAGTTGTCAAATACATGGTACAGAAATAACTTCAACTTTATTAATACAATATAAAAACTTAGAGTTTCAATACAAATATTGTCATTTAGACAATATCCACACGCAAACAAATCCTCATCACAATTATTGATACATTGTTTTACAAAAATGGTGAGGACTACTAAACAACTCTCTAGAACCATCATTCCATACCCCGACTTGTACTCGCTACATTCTCGCCTCTTGAGAAGAAAAATGGAATAAAAAGAAAAAGGGTGAGCTCAACTAGCCCAGTAAAGAATATTATGACTAAGACAATATACAACAAATTTTTGTTAGTCTTCAACAGGGAAAAATCTGAGAGAATACATTAAACAACAAGTTTTAGATCAATATTCGCAGCGGAAAATAATAATTCATAGAAGAGTTACGTGAGAGAATGAAATCTACTATTATCTATGAATTTAATGATCCATCAAATGATATTTTATCCCCGTAACATCAATCAATGCACATCTTGAATCATATATTTATCCTTGCACTACGTGGCGAGGATATTCATCGATTAGTCATGTTCATCTCAACACTGCTCATCTTTGCACTACTGAACAAAGATATTCATCATAAAATCGTTAATCTTTTGCACTTCTGAGGCCAAAGATATTCAGTTATATCATCATTTAGGGTGAGGATGATGAAAAATATTTTAAAGAAAAGCGAATCCGGTGAAACAAAAGAATAAATATTAAGGATTCAGTATTTTGGTTTATTCATGTCCAAGAATACCTCAATAATAATTTTAATGGAGTAAAATTCAAGAATGATCAAAACATGGATACAATCAAAGCTAGTATCCACACTAGATATTTTGGACGAAAACAAAAAATTTAATTTTTCGTGAATAGTCTAGTGATTCGTGAATAAGTGTAGATATCGTGAATAAAGTCAGTACACGTGAATAGTAACTTCAGACACACAAAAAGTTCCAAATTTGATTAAAAGTTTAGATCAATACTTCTAAGTATAATGATATTGGAAGCATAATGATATTGGAAGAATTAATATCATTTTAAAAAAATAATATCCTTACCTCAGAAAGAAAGACAAGTATTTCTAGTTAAACACAGGATATAGACTATGACTTGAACTTGCATCAGTATAGCAACACTCAAAGTATTAAAATACTCACAAGAATACGCTCAATATATCGAGAGAGAAAGAGAGAGAAAACTTCAGTTTCTGGTGTGATTTTCAATTCTAACCTAAACACCTTATTTATAGGAAAATGCTTAGAACACCAAAGCAGAAAATTTAATAAATTAATAATATATTTATATAAATTTCCTAGGCACACCTAGAATCTGATTTCAGTAACCTAACACATGTAAAATGAGTCCCAAAAATGTAAAAAATGTTTTTCTTATTAAAAATAATTAAAACTTCAAAAATTAATTATTTCGGAGCTTCAGAACTTCAATAATTCATAATAAATAGCCCTTTTGTTAAAAAATTCAAAACTTGCATATTTTCCATAGGAAATTCCATTATCTACAACTTTGCAGAAGAAAGTTTTTCCAAATTCCAAACAGAAATTGACCAAAATCCATAAACGGGCGATTTTACAGGCTATAATCAAATTTCAGTCAAGAAATGGTGTCCACAAACATAAAAAACATGTTTTAAATATTTTTGGTATTAAAAATACTCCTCCTCCTCATATACTCATATATCCCATATTCATTGTAAAGATATCACCGTTATTATATTATAATAATATAATAATATATTTAAATGAATTATTTTATCAGAAAAAGATAAAATATTAATTTTCAACAATTGTCACATTAAAAATTTTCTCCATCTATATCCACATAAAATCAATATTTTCCTCATCATATAAATCAATAATTAATTATTCACAAATAATAATCACAGAATCACAATCTTGTGACCTGAGGCGGGTTTCACAGGATGAGGGGCTTTCAATAAGGATTTCTCCTTACTGGCGCGCAATTAGATGACCTAACCTCTCCTTAGACAGAACTTTCTAGACATTGCCAATATTGCTATCTAATAATATTATTCAAATAATATGAATTATTGATCCGATAATGGAAAATACTGTGTAATGACAATTATTGAAACAACAATAATATAAAATATCAACGTAGCAATTATTGAATCAATTAAAATAAAATACTGAACAGTAATTACTGTAACAATTATTGAGTAGTGCCTTCTTACGTAAGAATCAATAATTGGTGCAATACCGTGTGCTACTGTGTTTTAACCACCGAGTATTTCAACGAAAGATAATCAGTAATAACTACTGTAGTTATTTATAAACAACTTATATTTGTCGTTTTCTTCATCCAATCGCTTTCCGTTATGGGGCCCACATAAGGCTACGCCGTCGTACGAATATTCCCCGACATCAAGAATATTCCTCGACCAACGAATATTCCCCAACAAAATATGAATATTTTATAACCACCTGCTTATTTAAGATATTTGCGTATTTTACCCATAACTAATCATACTAATCACATCAACCCTTACTATAATAAATAGACGAAATTAAATTTCATTTATTAATAATTTGGGGTCTTACATGATTTTTGTACCAAGTATTTGGCGACTCAGAATGGGTGATGTATACCTATTTTGGGGGCGTCACAAAATATCTTGGTGATCTGCTTAATCCACGTCTCTGCCTTAAGTGGTTCTGGCTTTCCCCAAAACTCCGGTGGTCCCAGCTCCTTGAATTGCTTAGCGGTGACCATCCGAGAGTTGCCAGTGTTTTCACCTGCTTTTTGAACAAGAGTCTCTCTCGCTTGGTGTTGCATGAATTGCAGAAAGCTCCTAAACACCCTGTCGTTCATTATTTGGTCGGTGGTTTTGTTTACATGAGGATTGTTGCCTTCTTGATGCACAATATCTTGGTTATTGATCTGTGGTGACTCAACGGTCTCCTATGCTCCATTGCTTATCTCAACATTTTTAGATGCCATTTTCAAATACTGCCACAAAATAAGGGTTAATTGACATGCCACATATTATCCCTTTATTCCGATCGACCAATTAAATAGCAAATAAACTTAGGTAGGTCATACTAGCGAAGGATTTACTCGTCTCTCCCCTCCTAGTTCTAGTCTCAAATCTCAGCCATGGATCATATCCCTAAGCTTTGATACCAACTGTGACGCCCCCAAAATAGGTATACATCACCCATTCTGAGTCGCCAAAGACATGGTACAGAATTCAAATATAACTTAATTATACAATTGTCGTGTAAAATACAATAAAATATAGTTGAGAGTTTTAACACGAATATTGTCTCCCCCATAATAATAATAATAATAATAATAATAATAATAATAATAATAATAATAATAATAATAATAATAATAATAATAATAATAATAAACTCCCTCCCGACCAAGTTATCCCCCCATGAACTTTGAAATATATATATATCTCAATTTATCTCAATTCACTTGGCTTCACAAAACACATTTTTAATAACATTTATCATTAATATTATAACTCACAATATTAACAACCAGATCATTTTCAGGAAAAAGAGAGGGCTTTCTGATAAGGATTTCTCCTTGTTGGCACGCAATTAGGTGACCAAACCCCTTTCCTCGACAGAACTTTCTAGACATCGTCAATAATGCAAATAATAATATGAATAACTTTGTCGTCTCAATTATTGATTTAATAATATAAAATATTGTGACAATAATTGAATCAATAACGTGAGATACTATGCAGCAATTACTGTGGCAATAATTGAATAAAACTGAGTGACTTCAAACGTAAGCATCAATAATCAAAGATATTGTATAATACCATGTGCTACTATGCAACCACGCATATTACTGTAGTTTTATCACCGGGTATTTCAACAGTTAACGGTAAAACTTTTATCACCGTTAGAGAAAATTATTCTTTATTCATAAAAGTTGGGGTCTTACAAAAAAACTGGTGATATTTAAAAAAAAGTCCAATAAATGGAAGAAACAATCCGGTCAATCAAAGGGACTGGAACGTATGGAAGCGTGATTTATTCAGACCTTTGCATCTTTCTTGGGGTTCATTATCTAGACAAGTTCAAAACTCCTAATTTTGAAAAATATGACAGATTGGGAGATCCTTACACTCATCTAAAAGTGTTCATTAGGGAACTCAGTGTTAGGTTTGTAATATTCATGAACGCAATCAAATTGCATAAAAAGTGCGGAAGCGTGGAAAAATCAGAGTTTAAAAATTTACAAACCATATACCCGGATCACCCTTTATGCACAATTATTAATTAAACGAAAAGATAAAGAATAAAATCATACCCTTGAAGATCGAGCTTCCTCAGGTACAAGTTCACCTCCAAATCCTTTCGCGTTCAACTTGAATCTACCGGGGTTTTGTTCCTTCCTTTGATCAACGTTAGCCACCCATATGTTTGGCCTCTAGAGGTGATCCACCAAGGAATAATAATGATTCAAGAAAAGGGTATTGGCTCAACCCTAGTTTTCTATCTCTATAGAAAGGGCGTACTCTCCAACAAATTGGAATTATGTCGTATGTTGTAAAAGTCAACAACTCCCATCACCCATAATAAGACTCCTCTTATTTATAGATGTGGGCAACCCACCTTAACAATTAAGGAATTGGGTTTTATTTAATTAATTAAATTCTTTTAATTAATTAAGCTCCCTAATCTTATTAGGGATAATTAATTAAACTCTTTTAATTAATTTAACCTCCTAATCTTATTAGGAATAAATGAGAGTACTTATATTAAATTAATTCCTAAACTCTTTTAGAAATTAAAATAATAATAATTGTAATAATATTAATAAGACTCCTCTTATTAATTTATATTTAATATTTCTAAAATATTAAATAATAAATATTAAGCTATTTAATTTATTCTATCACCATAGATTAAATTAAATATACATAACATATTATTACGATTATGCCATTAACTTCTTAAATAATTATTCTTCCTTTTATGGTGTGACCCTTTAGGTTCTCTCCATATTAAACCGGTTGTGAATAAATCAATTAGAACAATTTAATCTTATTTAAATAAATAAATTAAACAATTAATTTATTTAAATAAATAATATTTATTCTACAATAGGATAAGCCTCCCTAGCGATCAACGACTTTCCGGATAATATAGATTTCAACATTAATCATTAAAGAACCTTTGAGTAAATAGTTACTGCATGACAATTCAATCCTTCCACCATACAATGTCCCAATTAAATATAAGACATGGAATTATTGTCAAGTCTTATTTTATTTAATTATATGTATTTCGATCCTTAAATGCACAACTCAAATAATGCAAATTAGAAACTTCTTTCTAATTTCATTCTCGCCCGCCAAGGACTACTTGAGTTGTCATTTATCGAATCACATAGACATTTCTCTTCTTTATTAGAAATGGTAGATTCTTTATTGATCATACATTATCTCCATGTACAACTTATTATACCCAAGCATATCCTTTGATATACCCTAAGGGTCTTAAGGAATAAGTCAAAGTATAACTCATCATACACAAGATACTATGATGATCTCAAGTCCAAGGATTACTTCAGACTACTATCACTACAGAATTCCTATTGATGAGCAAATAAAACTCCATTAGGTATTCCTTAGCGAGCCAACGCTCAAAGTGAACTTATTCTCTAATAAGCACTACATACTTGCTTTAGTGTCTCCACACAAATGATCATGAGATCAATCATCCTCATCCAATGAGCAAGCAACGATGTACCAATCTATCCGGATTCACTAATCCCCAATTTAGTAATCCAACGATTGGGAACTATTTTAGTTTTAAGCTTTCTAAGAATTTAGATCTCATTAGAATGATCATCATCATTATTCTAAAAGCATTGCTTAAAACTATGGGTTTATCACATATTATAAAAACAAAGATCATGTAGATAATTAAAATCCTTTAATAAATTAATACTTTTTATTAATAAATGAATAAGATTGTTACAAAGTATATGCTTTATCATCAAACATGATTGGCTTGTGTGCATATTACTTTCAATCTCCCACTTGCACTAAAGCCAATCGCCATTGTATCTTATACTCTTCTTCTCTAAGTGACGATTATCCCATTGTTGGATAAGCTTTAGTTAATGGATATGTAATGTTATTCATGAGAGTCCACTATCTCTATAGTGATTTCCCATCTTCAATGATTCTAATAATCAAATGAAAGTGCCACAACACATGTTTAGATCCAAGATGAGACTTAGGAACTATTCCTAGTTCAGTAATGAACTTTTAATCCAAACAATCAACTTCACGCTTCATTTATAGCTATATACTTTGTCTTTATCACTAAAACCAAAGAACTCTTTCTTTGTTTTTGGAACCTTTCAATTCATCGCACCAATTATTCAAGATAACGCTTTACCTTAAAGTGGATTTTCGGTCGTCTTGGTCTGTCTGAAAAACTTGAGTCTGTTAAGCCCTCTAGTTTTAATTTAGACCCACCATGTATGCTCACATCCTTAGTGCCAGTTAAGAACTTTAAGATATTTTTCACTGACTCATAGTGAACTTCTCCAGAATATGACCGATCAACATCAGGTCTCGTATATTTCATTGCATACATGATTGTTATTCATGCGACCTCTCTTTTCAGGAGTCTGTGGGGACTATTAAGAGAGATACACTCTATAACCCATCGACATGAGACATCTCTTGGAGTTTGCCATGCTAAACGACTTTAGCATCAAATGAATATACGTTCCTTGGGTTAAGTCGAGCATCCTCTTAAATCTATCTATATAGATTTTATCCCCAATTAAGATACTCTTCCCAAACCATTCATGGAGGAATGTTTAGACAACTTTATCATTACTGATTGTAGCATTAGTATGTCATTCCTTATCCGTAGTATATCAACATATAGTATTAGGAATGTCACGATGATCCCACTGACCCTTTTGTACACACTAGGTTCATTCTTATTTTTGATAAAATCAAACTCTTTTGATTGCCTCATCAAAACGAATGTTCCATATTTGAGAAACTTGCTTCAATCCATTTCTCTCGAAAGTGTTCACAACACTTACCTCATCATCATATGCTGGATCATCATCTTCTACATGATGTATACGTCATCATCATCATCTATGATGAATCCATACCTCCCAGGTATCTTGGTATTATTCATTTCTGATTCGGTTGCCAGGGTACAATAGGTTCATCTATAGGTTCCTCCTATTTGACTAATTATAGTGTTTTGTGGTTCTTGAACTCTTCAAGATCTATTATCCTCCCACTAGCCCCTTCATTAATAAACACCTTTATCTTAGAAGGCGGCGTGTTTCGCAGAACAAACACCTTTTGCTAAGTAGGATTATAAAACATATACCCTAAACTTACTTTTAGGATGTCCCACAAATTGTACTTGTCAAATCTTGTCCCAAGCTTATCCTTTGAAACATTTTCACATAAGTTAGACAACCCCTTAACTTAACATACTTAAGATTAGGAATCCTCCCCCGTCCATAACTTTTATGGAGTCTTCAATGGATTTTGAGGTTACCATTTTCAGAGATATGTAGCCATTTCTAGGACATGGTCCTAGAGGGATATTGGAATGCTCGGTAAAATCATTATGGACCGCACTTCATGTCCCAAAGGTACGATTTTTCCATTCAGATACATCAATCAATTATTATGTATCGTGAGGTGTCTATTATGAGAAAAACCATTTGAGATGATCTAGAAACTTATTGCACAAGTATTTATTCCTTGATCTAATCAAAGAATCTTAATACTTTGTCAATTTGTTTCACTTTTGAATTGTTTGAACCTTTTAAATAATTCACACTTGTATTTCAACAAATACATACATTCAACTCTTTGAATGATCATCTCCTTTTCTTATACTAGTTTGTTCAATATACAAAATAATTTTTCACGTAAGTCAAGTATACAAAATTTATTAAGTAATATTCCAGTTCTATACAAAACATTATTATTATAAATAGAACAACAATTGTTCTTAATTATAATACCAAAGATTTCATTGTCCAACAATAAAATGGAAATAATATTTTTAACAAGAACCTGGAATACAATAACAACTTATCGACTTAATAGATTTTCCCAGTAAGCGATGCTAAACTATAAGTTTCTATGGTTAATATGGCAACCTTTGCTACATTTCCCACACATAGGTTTACTTATATTTGTTTAGCTTTCTACTGCATTTGGTCCTTCATAAATCTATATTTATGATAACCAAAGTCAGATCCAATACCCAAGTAGAACCTCGACTTAAAGAAAAATTTATTTCAATCATGAACAAAAATCGTATTATAACCGAAACTTCACTAAGCTTCTTTGGTTAGCCTCGCAAGATGCTTTCGTAGTTTCTTTCCAAGTGTCGAGCTTATTGCGGTGGAAGCAAACTCCTTTGCTATCTCAGATCGCTTTTATTCTTATTATCCTTTGTTTATGCCTTTTCATTTACCTTCTTTGAATCGTTCTTCTTTCAAGATCTTTTGGCCCCTACCGGTAAGACTTGGTTTTCTTGGTTGGAAAGTGACTCTCAACATTTTTCAATATGTTAAGCAAATCAGCGAGGCTGATATCTAGCTTGTCCATATGAAAAATTCACAATAATTGTGAAAGGAGTCCGGGAGTGAGTGCAAGATCAAATCTTAGCTCAACTCTCCATCCATGACAAAACTCGTTGTCCTAATTGATCAATCAAATTGATTATGTTAAGAACTTTTGTCTGTACTATAGTGCCATTGGCCATTCTAGATCGGAAGAGCTCCTTAGATATCTGATATCTATCAGTCCTACTTTCCTCACCATCAACTACTTGATGTGCAGGAATATAGTAGAAGCATCCATAGTATCATCTTGCCGACGTCAAGCTCGTTATTTCATAGATGCGAGCATGATGCATCGAGCCAATCATGCATCATCTTGCCACTTTCTAAAAGTAGCAATCTCTTCCTCGAGACATTGTCTGCGCAACCATTGCGAGGATAGGCGTATTAAGGACATAAGATAGTTTTTGACTATGAGAACTATTCTCAAATTCCTTAACCAATCCATTTAATTTATTCGGTTAATTTAGCATCTAATATGCTTCGCAGATGATAGTAATTAAGACATTATAAAATTTTGTAAATGAATTTGTATTTAACAACATTTTAACATACATTCTTTATTAATTACCAAAATAATTTAGGTCTTGTTTTAAATTGGTATCTCCCACTATTTTCTTCAAACTATATTACCCTCACTTATATAGTTAAGCAAAATCTAATTAAAGATTTGCTAGTGAGACTAAGGATCCCATTTCAAATGTATATAGCCTTGTGGTGACACAACAAACTATATATAAATAAATAGGTAGACAACTTTTGTCAATTACATCAACTATGCAACTCCTTTTCTTTTTTGCCTCTTAGATTATTTTGATCAAGTGGTGGCATATCCAGAATCAAAATTATCCAAGTTAAGTCCGACCTAGCACTCATATATATTTAAAAAAAAAATATCATCCTTGTGGTGACACAACAAAACAATATTGTTCAATTTTCTTTATAAGCATCAAATGTGATAAATTAACATCTTAAATACTTAATACTTGCCTTGTGGTGACACAACAAACTCATATTAAATATTTAATACTCTATTAATTTTATCATGCTAGAAGGCGACGCTCGATATTCCAAATATTTTTGAACGCTTAGGACTTAATATAAAAATTGAGGGGTTTGTTATTAAATTGTCTCATCTTGTTTAATGCAAGCATTACATATATATATAAAATACGCCGTTATATTAATGAACACGCAAGCATGTTTGCATAATATATAATATATATAGTATAAGCATGCATATATAGAATACTATATTCTACCCGGATTGATTATGGACTTTTATTCTAGTTTGGTTCACTAGAGCCACCAAGTGAACCAAAAGGTCAAACCTAGGGGTGCAAGAAATAATATTTAAATATAACTATTACATTTAAACCTTAGGGCTCCATTACAAACGGGTCTTCAAGCGCTCCTTGCTCCTTGATCTCCAATTTTTCAAAATTAATTCTAACTATTCCTATTACAAAACTATTTAAAATAAATAGAAATCTTGATCGTGATCGAGGGAAGTACATAGAAGGAGATAGAATTTACATTAAAAAAATTAGAGAAGACGAGGTCTGCAGACCCCATTTAATAAAACCCATACATTCATGCATCCAACTAAAATAAAATCCAATCACATTGGTCAATAGTCCATAATCAATCCCATTTATTATCATACACATCACCATATGCATCAATAAATAACATTCATCTTATGAATAATAAACATTTAATATATATTGATATCATTTAATGGGCAAATTTAGTTAGTATAAAATCTAATTTTTATTTTTTTTATTTTTTTGAATCAAAATAAACTCCTTTATTTTAATCCAAATTTAAATCAAAATAAAACTATTTTATTTTAATTTATCTAATTTTAAATAAAATAAACTATTTTATTTTAATCAAAATCTTTAATCAAAATAAACTCCTTTATTTTAATTAATTATGGAATCCAATTCCATGTATAAAAAAACTTTTATTAAAGGAAACACTAATTCTTTTTCCTATTCACAAATAAACTCCTTTATTTTGAATAATATGAAAATCTTATTTCATATCTAAATAAACTCCTTTATTTTTGAATAATATGAAATCTTATTTCATATCTAAATAAACTCTTTTATTTAAGGAAACATGGAATACAATTTTAACTCCAATTAGTTATCATGGAATCCAATTCCAACTCTAATTAGTTAAGCATGAAATTCTAATTTTAAAATTAAAATAAACTCTTTTATTTTAATATTAAAATAAATCTTTTATTTTATAATTAAAATAAACTTTTTATTTTAATTATAAAATAAATGAAAATATATATATATATAATAATAATAACCGAATATTATAATATATATATATATATATCCGAATGTTTAAAAAATAAAAAAAAAAAAAATTACGTGATAACAATGATATCACTTGGAGGCTTTCTTTGAATTTTCGTTCAACACATATCAATATGCCACCTTTTTTTTTTTTTTTTTTTTTTTTTAACATGCTCATGATTACTTTAATCATTACATGCTAATGATTACTTTAATCATTACATGCTAATGATTACTTTAATCATTACAAGCTAATGATTATTGTAATCATTAATGTTTATATCATATATATATAAATAAAAAGGAGCTTTGCAGTTTTGCTTAAAAAAGGAGCTTTGCTTAAATATATATATATATAAGCCGCGAGTCAAATAATCGGTAAAAAAAATTTTCCCCGAAACCAGTTTTCGGTAAAAATATTTTATTTATTTATTTATTTATTTATTTTTTTAATTTTATACAATAAAATTATGCCCAATTAAATTATTCTAAACACATATCAATATACATATTAAATTAAAACAATTAATAATTCGCATAAAGGTTTGGCTCTGATGCCACTGTTAGGTTTGTAATATTCATGAACGCAATCAAATTGCATAAAAAGTGCGGAAGCGTGGAAAAATCAGAGTTTAAAAATTTACAAATCATATACCCGGATCACCCTTTATGCACAATTATTAATTAAACGAAAAGATAAAGAATAAAATCATACCCTTGAAGATCGAGCTTCCTCGTACAAGTTCACCTCCAAATCCTTTCGCTCAACTTGAATCTACCGGTTTTGTTCCTTCCTTTGATCAACGTTAGCCACCCATATGTTTGGCCTCAGAGGTGATCCACCAAGGAATAATAATGATTCAAGAAAAGGGTATTGGCTCAACCCTAGTTTTTCATCTCTATAGAAAGCATGCATTTCTCCAACAAATTGGAATTATGTCAGTATGTTGTAAAAAGTCAACAACTCTCATCACCCATAATAAGACTCCTCTTATTTATAGATGTGGGCAACCCACCTTAACAATTAAGGAATTGGGTTTTATTTAATTAATTAAATTCTTTTAATTAATTAAGCTCCCTAATCTTATTAGGGATAATTAATTAAACTCTTTTAATTAATTTAACCTCCTAATCTTATTAGGAATAAATGAGAGTACTTATATTAAATTAATTCCTAAACTCTTTTAGAAATTAAAATAATAATAATTGTAATAATATTAATAAGACTCTCTTATTAATTTATATTTAATATTTCTAAAATATTAAATAATAATATTAAGCTATTTAATTTATTCTATCACCATAGATTAAATTAAATATACATAAATATATTATTACGATTATGCCATTAACTTCTTAAATAATTATTCTTCCTTTTATGGTGTGACCCTTTAGGTTCTCCATATTAAACCAGGTTGTGAATAAATCAATTAGAACAATTCTAATCTTATTTAAATAAATAAATTAAACAATTAATTTATTTAAATAAATAATATTTATTCTACAATAGGGATAAGCCTCCTAGCGATCAACGACTTTCGAGATAATATAGATTTCAACATTAATCATTAAAGAACCTTTGAGTAAATAGTTACCGCATGACAATTCAATCCTTCCACCATACAATGTCCCAATTAAATATAAGATATGGAATTATCGTCAA
Organism: Panax quinquefolius; assembly: GCA_020205615.1. Lineage (NCBI taxonomy): Eukaryota > Viridiplantae > Streptophyta > Magnoliopsida > Apiales > Araliaceae > Panax > Panax quinquefolius. Next base: position 23,047,895 of record CM035152.1, read on the forward strand.
GTCTTATTTTATTTAATTATATGTATTTCGATCCTTAAATGCACAACTCAAATAATGCAAATTAGAAACTTCTTTCTAATTTCATTCTCCGCTTTCGCCAAGGATCATCGAGTTGTCATTTATCGAATCACATAGGACATTCTCTTCTTTTATTAGAAATGGTAGATTCTTTATTGATCATACATTATCTCCATGTACAACTTATTATACCCAAGCATATCCTTTGATATACCCTAAGGGTCTTAAGGAATAAGTCAAAGTATAACTCATCATACACAAGATACTATGATGATCTCAAGTCCAAGGATTACTTGTACTACTATCACTACAGAGAATTCCTATTGACAGCAAATAAAACTCCATTAGGTATTCCTTAGCGAGCCAACGTTCAATTGAACTTATTCTCTAATAAGCACCTACATACTTGCTTTAGTGTCTCCACACAAATGATCATGAGATCAATCATCCTCATCCAATGAAAGAAGCAACGTATGTACCAATCTATCCGGATTCACTAATCCCCAATTTAGTAATCCAACGATTGGGAACTATTTTAGTTTTAAGCTTTCTAAGAATTTAGATCTCATTAGAATGATCATCATCATTATTCTAAAAGCATTGCTTAAAACTATGGGTTTATCACATATTATAAAACAAAGATCATGTAGATAATTAAAATCCTTTAATAAATTAATACTTTTTATTAATAAATGAATAAGATTGTTACAAAGTATATGCTTTATCATCAAACATGATTGGCTTGTGTGCATATTACTTTCAATCTCCCACTTGCACTAAAGCCAATCGTCATCAGTATCTTATACTCTTCTTCTCTAAGTGACGATTATCCCCATTGTTGGATAAGCTTTAGTTAATGGATATGTAATGTTATTCATGAGAGTCCACTATCTCTATAGTGATTTCCCATCTTTCAATGATTCTAATAATCAAATGAAAGTGCCACAACACATGTTTAGATCCAAGATGAGACTTAGGAACTATTCCTAGTTCTGTAATGAACTTTTAATCCAAACAATCAACTTCACGCTTCATTTATAGCTATATACTTTGTCTTTATCACTAAACCAAAGAACTCTTTTTCTTTGTTTGGAACCTTTTCAATTTCATCGCACTAATCTGCTCAAGATAACGCTTTACCTTAAAGTGGATTTTTCTATCATCTTGGTCTGTCTGAAAAACTTGAGTCTGTTAAGCCCTCTAGTTTTAATTTAGACCCACCATGTATGCTCACATCCTTAGTGCCGGTTAAGAACTTTAAGATGTTTTTCACTGACTCATAGTGAACTTCTCCAGAATATGACCGATCAACATCGTGTCTCGATATTTCATTGCATACACGATTGTTATTCATGCGACCTCTCTTTTCAGAGTCTGTGGGGACTATTAAGAGAGATACACTCTATAACCCATCGACATGAGACATCTCTTGAGTTTGCCATGCTAAACGACTTTAGCATCAAATGAATATACGTTCCTTGGGTTAAGTCGAAAGCATCCTCTTAAATCTATCTATATAGATTTTATCCCCAATTAAGATACTCTTCCCAAACCATTCATGGAGGAATGTTTAGACAACTTTATCATTCTTCGATTGTAGCATTAGTATGTCATTCCTTATCCGTAGTATATCAACATATAGTATTAGGAATGTCACGATGATCCTAATCGACCCTTTTGTATACTAGGTTCATTCTTATTTTTGATAAAATCAAACTCTTTTGATTGCCTCATCAAAACGAATGTTCCATATTTGAGAAACTTGCTTCAATCCATTTCTCTGAGTGTCTACAACACTTACCTCATCGTATGTAACTGGATCATCATCTTCTATGATGTGTACGTCATCATCATCATCTATGATGAATCCATACCTCCTAGGTATCTTCGGTACTATTCCAGATTTACGATTCGGTTGTGGTACAATAGGTCTATCTATAGGTTCCTCCTATTTGACTAATTATAGTGTTTTGTGGTTCTTGAACTCTTCAAGATCTATTATCCTCCCACTAGCCCCTTCATTAATAAACACCTTTATCTTAGAAGGCAGCGTGTTTCGCAACAAACACCTTTTGCTAAGTAGGATTATAGAACATATACCCTAAACTTACTTTAGGACGTCCCACAAATTGTACTTGTCAAATCTTGTCCCAAGCTTATCCTTTGAAACATTTTCACATAAGTTAGACAACCCCTTAACTTAACATACTTAAGATTAGGAATCCTCCCGTCCATAACTTTTATGGAGTCTTCAAATGGATTTTTGAGGTTACCATTTTCGTAGATATGTAGCCATTTCTAGGACATGGTCCTAAAGGGATATTGGAATGTCGGTAAAATCATTATGGACCGCACCATGTCCAATAAGGTACGATTTTTCCATTCAGATACATTAATCAATTATTATGTATCGTGAGGTGTCTATTATGAGAAAAACCATTTGAGATGATCTAGAAACTTATTGCACAAGTATTTATTCCTTGATCTAATCAAAGAATCTTAATACTTTGTCAATTTGTTTCACTTTTGAATTGTTTGAACCTTTCAAATAATTCACACTTGTATTTCAACAAATACATACATTCAACTCTTTGAATGATCATCTCCTTTTCTTATACTAGTTTGTTCAATATACAAAATAATTTTTCACGTAAGTCAAGTATACAAAATTTATTAAGTAATATTCCAGTTCTATACAAAACATTATTATTATAAATAGAACAACAATTGTTCTTAATTATAATACCAAAGATTTCATTGTCCAACAATAAAATGGAAATAATATTTTTAACAAGAACTGGAATACAATAACAACTTATTGACTTAATAGATTTTCCCGTAGGCAGTGCTAAACTATAAGTTTCTATGGTTAATATGGCAACCTTTGCTACATTTCCCGCACATAGGTTTACTTATATTTGTTTAGCTTTCTTACATTTGGTCCCTTCATAAATCTATATTTATGATAACCAAAGTCAGTATCCAATACCCAAGTAGAACCTTGACTTAAAGAAAAATTTATTTCAATCATGAACAAAAATCGATTATAACCGAAACTTCACTAAGCTTCTTTGGTTAGCCTCGCAAGATGCTTCTCGTAGTTTCTTTCCAAAGTGTCCGGGCTTATTGCAAAGGAAGCAAACTCCTTGCTATCGTGACGGGCTTTTATTCTTATTATCCTTTGTTTATGCCTTTTCATTTACCTTCTTTGAATCGTTCTTCTTTTCGGAAGATCCTTTGGCCCCTACCAAGAAGACTTGGTTTTTCTTGGTTGGAAAGTGACTCTCAACATTTTTCAATATGTTAAGCAAATCATGAGGTCGATATCTAGCTTGTCATTCATATGAAAATTCACAATAATTGTGAAAGGAGTCCGGAGTGAGTGCAAGATCAAATCTTAGCTCAACTCTCCATCCATGACAAAACTCGTTGTCCTAATTGATCAATCAAATTGATTATGTTAAGAACTTTTATCTGTCTTTATAGTGCCATTGGCCATTCTAGATCGGAAGAGCTCCTTAGATATCTCGATATCTATTAGTCCTACTTTCCTCACCATCAACTACTTGATGTGCAGGAATATAGTAGAAGCATCCATAAGATCATACGCCGACGTCAAGCTCGTTCTTTCATAGATGCGAAAGCATGATGCATTGAGCTTAATATGCATCATCTTGCCACTTTCTAAAAGTAGCAATCTCTTCCTCGGAGGCATTGTGCGCAACCATTGCGAGGATAGGCGATTAAGGACATAAGATAGTTTTTCAAACTATGAGAACTATTCTCAAATTCCTTAACCAATCCATTTAATTCTTATTCAAGTTAATTTAGCATCTAATATGCTTCGCAAATGATGATAGTAATTAAGACATTGTAAAATTTTGTAAATGAATTTGTATTTAACAACATTTTAACATACATTCTTTTATTAATTACCAAAATAATTTAGGTCTTGTTTTAAATTGGTATCTCCCACTATTTTCTTCAAACTATATTACCTCACTTATATAGTTCGGGCAAAATCTAATTAAAGATTTGCTAGTGAGACTAAGGATCCCATTTCAAATGTATATAGCCTTGTGGTGACACAACAAACTATATATAAATAAATAGGTAGACAACTTTTGTCAATTACATCAACTATGCAACTCCTTTTTTTTTGCCTCTTAGATTATTTTGATCAAGTGGTGGCACATCCGAATCAAAATTATCCAAGTTAAGTCCGACCTAGCACTCCATATATTCAAAAAAAAAAATATCATCCTTGTGGTGACACAACAAAACAATATTGTTCAATTTTCTTTATAAGCATCAAATGTGATAAATTAACATCTTAAATACTTAATACTTGCCTTGTGGTGACACAACAAACTCATATTAAATATTTAATACTCTATTAATTTTATCATCTTTAGAAGGCTTGACGCTCGATATTCCAAATATTTTTGAACGCTTAGGACTTAATATAAAAATTGAGGGTTTGTTATTAAATTGTCTCATCTTGTTTAGCGCATTTATATATATATATAAAATACGCGTTATATTAATGAACATGTAAGCATGTTTGCATAATATATAATATATATAGTATAAGCATGCATATATAGAATACTATATTCTACCCGGATTGATTATGGACTTTTATTCTAGTTTGGTTCACTAGAGCCACCAAGTGAACCAAAAGGTCAAACCCTGGGGGTGCAAGAAATAATATTTAAATATAACTATTACATTTAAACCCGGGCTCCATTACAAACGGGTCTTCAAGCGCCTTCTTGCTCCTTGATCTCCAATTTTTCAAAATTAATTCTAACTATTCCTATTACAAAACTATTTAAAATAAATAGAAATCTTGATCAATGCAAATCAAGGGAAGTACATAGAAGGAGATAGAATTTACATTCGTAAAAATTAGAGAAGACGAGGTACGCAGAACCCCATTTAATAAAACCCATACATTCATGCATCCAACTAAAATAAAATCCAATCACATTGGTCAATAGTCCATAATCAATCCCATTTATTATCATACACATCACCATACGCATCAATAAATAACATTCATCTTATGAATAATAAACATTTAATATATATATTGATATCATTTAATGGGCAAATTTAGTTAGTATAAAATCTAATTTTTATTTTTTTTATTTTTTTTGAATCAAAATAAACTCCTTTATTTTAATCCAAATTTAAATCAAAATAAAACTATTTTATTTTAATTTATCTAATTTTAAATAAAATAAACTATTTTATTTTAATCAAAATCTTTAATCAAAATAAACTCCTTTATTTTAATTAATTATGGAATCCAATTCCATGTATAAAAAAAAACTTTTATTAAAGGAAACATTAATTCTTTTTCCTATTCACAAATAAACTCCTTTATTTTGAATAATATGAAATCTTATTTCATATCTAAATAAACTCCTTTATTTAAGGAAATTAGGATTTCTTTCTATTCACAAATAAACTCCTTTATTTTGAATAATATGAAATCTTATTTCATATCTAAATAAACTCTTTTATTTAAGGAAACATGGAATACAATTTCAACTCCAATTAGTTATCATGGAATCCAATTCCAACTCTAATTAGTTAGCATGAAATTCTAATTTTAAAATTAAAATAAACTCTTTTATTTTAATATTAAAATAAATCTTTTATTTTATAATTAAAATAAACTTTTTATTTTAATTATAAAATAAATGAAAATATATATATATATATAATAATAATAACCTAATATTATAATATATATATATATATATATATATATATATCCGAATGTTTAAAAATAAAAAAAAAAAAAATTACGTGATAACAATGATATCACTTGGAGGCTTTTTTGAATTTTCGCTCAACACATATCAATATGCCACCTTTTTTTTTTTTTTTTTTTAACATGCTCATGATTACTTTAATCATTACATGCTAATGATTACTTTAATCATTACATGCTAATGATTACTTTAATCATTACAAGCTAATGATTATTGTAATCATTAATGTTTATATCATATATATATAAATAAAAAGGAGCTTTGCGCTTTGCTTTAAAAGGAGCTTTGCTTAAATATATATATATATAAGTCATGAGTCAAATAATCGGTAAAATTTTTTTCCTAAACCAGCTTTTCGGTAAAAATATTTTATTTATTTATTTATTTATTTATTTTTAATTTTATACAATAAAATTATGCCCAATTAAATTATTCTAAACACATATCAATATACATATCAAATTAAAACAATTAATAATTCGTGATAAAGGTTTGGCTCTCGATGCCACCGTTAGGTTTGTAATATTCATGAACGCAATCAAATTGCATAAAAAGTGCTAAGCGTGGAAAAATCGAGTTTAAAATTTACAAACCATATACCCCGGATCACCCTTTATGCACAATTATTAATTAAACGAAAAGATAAAGAATAAAATCATACCCTTGAAGATCGAGCTTCATCGTACAAGTTCACCTCCAAATCCTTTTCGCGCTCAACTTGAATCTACCGGGGTTTTGTTCCTTCCTTCGATCAACGTTAGCCACCCATATGTTTGGCCTCAGAGGTGATCCACCAAGGAATAATAATGATTCAAGAAAAGGGTATTGGCTCAACCCTAGTTTTCTATCTCTATGAAAGGCGTGCATTTCCAACAAATTGGAATTATGTCAGTATGTTGTAAAAGTCAACAACTCCCATCACCCATAATAAGACTCCTCTTATTTATAGATGTGGGCAACCCACCTTAACAATTAAGGAATTGGGTTTTATTTAATTAATTAAATTCTTTTAATTAATTAAGCTCCCTAATCTTATTAGGGATAATTAATTAAACTCTTTTAATTAATTTAACCTCCTAATCTTATTAGGAATAAATGAGAGTACTTATATTAAATTAATTCCTAAACTCTTTTAGAAATTAAAATAATAATAATTGTAATAATATTAATAAGACTCCTCTTATTAATTTATATTTAATATTTCTAAAATATTAAATAATAAATATTAAGCTATTTAATTTATTCTATCACCATAGATTAAATTAAATATACATAACATATTATTACGATTATGCCATTAACTTCTTAAATAATTATTCTTCCTTTTATGGTGTGACCCTTTAGGTTCTCCATATTAAATAGGTTGTGAATAAATCAATTAGAACAATTCTAATCTTATTTAAATAAATAAATTAAACAATTAATTTATTTAAATAAATAATATTTATTCTACAATAGGGATAAGCCTCCCTAATGATCAACGACTTTCCAGATAATATAGATTTCAACATTAATCATTAAAGAACCTTTGAGTAAATAGTTACCGCATAATTCAATCCTTTCACCATACAATGTCCCAATTAAATATAAGATATGGAATTACTTTCAAGTCTTATTTTATTTAATTATATGTATTTCGATCCTTAAACGCACAACTCAAATAATGCAAATTAGAAACTTCTTTCTAATTTCATTCGCCGCCAATAACTCACTTGAGTTGTCATTTATCGAATCACATAGACATTTCTCTTCTTTTTTAGAAGTGGTAGATTCTTTATTGATCATACATTATCTCCATGTACAACTTATTATACCCAAGCATACCCTTTGATATACCCTAAGGGTCTTAAGGAATAAGTCAAAGTATAACTCATCATACACAAGATACTATGATGATCTCAAGTCCAAGGATTACTTCAGACTACTATCACTACAGAATTCCTATCGACAAGCAAATAAAACTCCATTAGGTATTCCTTAGCGAGCCAAGTTCGTTGAACTTATTCTCTAATAAGCACCTACATACTTGCTTTAGTGTCTCCACACAAATGATCATGAGATCAATCATCCTCATCCAATGAGCAAGTTAACGTATGTACCAATCTATTCTGGATTCACTAATCCCCAATTTAGTAATCCAACGATTGGGAACTATTTTAGTTTTAAGCTTTCTAAGAATTTAGATCTCATTAGAATGATCATCATCATTATTCTAAAAGCATTGCTTAAAACTATGGGTTTATCACATATTATAAAACAACATCATGTAGATAATTAAAAGCCTTTAATAAATTAATACTTTTTATTAATAAATGAATAAGATTGTTACAAAGTATATGCTTTATCATCAAACATGATTGGCTTGTGTGCATATTACTTTCACTCAGATCCTATGCCGAGGATGAAAAATTGAGAATGAAGTTATTTCAAAAGTGTCTAACTGGAAAGGCCAGAACATGGTATGCCAGATTGGACAATTCCAAAATCCATAGCTGGGAAGAACTAGCTCATGTTTTTCTAAACCAATACAGTTTCCAATCACAAATGGCTCCAGATAGATATCAAACTACCAAAGTCAAAAAACAGAATACTAAGTCATTCAGAGAATATGCCCAAAAGATGGAGGCGTCTAGCTACTTAAGTAATCTTATCAATGACAGAAATCGAGATTATAATGACCTTCATTGACATACAAGAAGCTTCATTTTATGAGTGGGTCCTAGCAGGCATAGGAAACCCATTCTTAGAAATGATTAAACATGGAGAAATGACTGAGATGGGGTTAAAGTCTGGGAAGACTAAAGACCTCACTACTTTAGAAGAGGATGTATCCTTGGTGCTGCAAGGACAGACTTTGAGAGGCAATAAAAACTTACCCATTCAAAGGAAAAATTATTCTCCTTTTCAAGCATTCGCAAAATCCTCAAATCCTCCATTGCAAAAAGTTGGAGAGGTCAAACGTCATAGAGTTTTCACACCCTTAAAGGACTCAATGGAAAATATACTCAAGCTTCTAACAGCACAGAAGAAAATTGTCCAGCTCCTTCCTTCAGCCAATCCAAGTGGAAAGAATTTTAATACAAGCAAGAAATGTGCTTATCATTTTGGAGCTCCAGGGCATAACACCCAAGATTGCTGGTATCTCCTACACAAAATCCAAGATTTGATAGACAGAGGTGAGATCGTGGTAACAAAACCAGAATAACCACATGTGCAAGATAACCCTCTCCCTCAACACAAGGAAGAGAACGTCAACATGATCAATAGAGGGAGTGGAGAAAGTTCCAATTACCTCAAATATGTAGGTAATTCTTCCCAAACCAGCAAAGATAATTCTTATAAGTGGGATTATTCAAAATTCTAGTTTATGATAGAGCGAGAAATGAAGTCTATCAATGAATGGGTTGATCAACTGGAAGAACTGGTGATACATCAACACCAAGTAACTCGGCAGCTGATCAATCAGGGGCATACAAGTCTCCTCTCCCTCATCATAAGGAATCAACAACAAGTCTAAGAGAATGAAACCCTGGAATAAAAACTTGCAAGGAAAGCAAGATTTTAGGCTCATCGGGACTATGCAGACCAAAGAAAGTTCACCCCTTTGGGTCAACCAATAGAAGAAATCTCGCAGATGTTGATCAATGAAGGGAAGATCACATCACTATTACCCCCAATCAATCCATGTTCTAAAAGATTTGATGTTATCGAGGTTTGTCAATACAACTCCAATACTCGGGGTCATAGCACTGAAAGCTGTTGGGCACTTCGTAATTTAATCCAGAATATGATTGACAACAGTAACCTATAAATGCCAGATAATGATACTGTGTTGCCTGAGGAAGAGAAGATATTTCCTCCAGGAACACAAATATGGAGGGAAGTTATAGCCATCATATCCTCTGAAGGAGACTTGTATGCAACACCTCTTGCAATTCAAGGAATAAAGGTCAAAGGAGTGAAAAACCCTTTGAAGGTGGTTACACCAGAACCATTGGTATTACTATTTAGGCTGCAATATCCCATTATCAGCCTGAAAAGAGTCCCATGGAACTATGGGGAGGTTGAGGGATAAACTTCAAATCAAACTGCTGTTATATCAAAGGAAAACTCGTTGTATCTACCTCAGCGAGTAATGAAGCCAGTCATCAAATCTAAGGGGAAAGTGTCTGAGGAGAAAATTAAAGAATTCCTCCATAAGATAGGGCATACTAAAGCCAAAGTGGTGCAAAGATTGAAAGAAGCACCCTAACAGATATCCATTCTGTACTTGGTATTCTCCTCTGAAGATCATCACAAGGTCTTAATGAAAGTACTGGAAGAAGTTCACCTGCCAAAAATGGTGGAAATTGAAAAGTTTCATCATTTGGTAGATCATGTTTTCAACAGAAATGTGATATCTTTTATTGATGATGACATACCACCTGAAGGGATAGACCATTGCAAGTTATTGCACATAGCAGTGATGTCTTCAAGATATGTTGTCGAAGGTATGTTAATAGATGGAGAATATTCCTTAAACATTTGTCCCTATGCCGTGTAGGAAATAATAAGGATCAATCCCAATCGAATCCGAAGCAGCCACATAGTCATAAGAGCCTTTGATGGATCTCGACGAAATGCTATAGGAGAAATTAAACTGCTAGTGGAGATCGGTCCACATACCTTTTACATATCCTTTCAAGAGCTAAATATCATCACATGATATAATTTGTTGTTGGGAAGGCCATGGATCCATATGGCAAGAGCAGTTCCATCTACCCTTCATCAATAGGTCAAATACATCATCAACGATAATCTGGTCACTCTCAATGCCGAACCAGAATATCATGTTCATATACAAAATGATATGCCTTTAATCAGTCTCAATGAAGGAGTTGAGCCTGTTAGTTTTCAAGCCCTTGAGGTGAGCAATACTCAGTATCAACCTATCGGGGCCCTAACTTTAAGGCCCAGAGTTTCCACCGAAGTAATGTCGGCTATTCAGGAAATGATATCCTTGGGTTTCCAACCTGGACAAGGGTTAGGGAAAACTCAACAAGGAATCATAAGTCTAGTTCAAATTCCTAGCCAGACAGGGAAGGCTGGATTAGGCTATTCCTCTGGATCAGATCATCAGAACCCTCACAAACATCCACCGGTTCCTTCCTCTACCATTCTGCTACCTAATCTTACAGACGTAGGATTTGTAAAGCCTATGAGGAAAATTCCTATTTCTGTGGCGGGTATGCTGATTCCCAGGCCCAAGCTGACTAGTGGAAAAGAAGTCCTAATTTTGGACCCAGAAAGCGAGGAAAGGAATCAGAGACTTAAACAAGAAGTTAAAAACCTATTATCAAAGATGTAATTTCTGGTGCATATTGAAGGTATGAACGAGGATATCCCAAATGATGACTGCCAGAAGATCAAATCCTGACCCCTCGCATAAATAAGGCTAAGGAAAAATATTCAAAAGAAAAAACTGACCTTCATATGAATTCAGTCATGGTCATCATTAAAAAAGGAGGAAAACGTTAACTATCCCTTCATCACAACTGTCCACAAGGACTTGACCCTAGGCAATTGGAGAAACACTCCTTGCATCTGCCGAAAAGGGACTCTAGAGTTGGGTTTGTCTAGCCTTGCTGATGGAATGCCAAATCTCCACAATGACTACAACTTTGATGTAGAGTTGGACTTTGACTTGATGAGGTGTGACGCCCCCAAAATAGGTATACATCACCCATCTTGGGTCGCCAAATACATGGTACAGAATTCAAATACAAACTTAATTATACAACATGAGCTGAGAGTTTTTACACGAATATTGTCATCTAGCCAATATCCAAACTCAAATAGAGTCCTCATTACATTATTGGCACACTATCTTATAGAATAGTGAGGACTACTTTAACACCATCTCGGGCCATCACTCCGTTCCCCGACTAGTTCCGGTTACGTTCTCATTTCCTGAAGAGAACAATGGAAGTAAAAGAATGAGCTCAACTAGGCCAGTAAAAAAATATTATGACTAAGATAATGCAGAATAAGTTATCATTAGCCTTTAACAATGTTAAACTGATAGAATATAATAGACAACAAGTTTAACTGCAGCGGAACAAGCAATCCATTAGAAGAGTCAAGTAGAGCATGATATCTACTATCTTCTATGATTTAAAAAGTTTATCATTTACTTTATTGTTGGGACTCAAATTTTAATAAATAGATCACATCATCGAATCATCCTCGCACTACGGCCAAGGATATTCATTAGTATCACGTTCACAAATTATTTCTTGCACCACGGACAAGAATTATTCGTGTAATCATCAATGGTCATGACTATACCGAATTATCCCTGCTCATAATAATACCAATCAATAGTCCATCTATGCACGTAAGCCAAAGATGACTTTCATCACAATATAAGCATGAAGATGATGACAATGATATAAGAATTCAATTAAAAGAAAGCAAATGATAAATTTTTAAAGATTTATAATTTAAATTATCCAAAATTCAATAATGTCCAAATTTTCAACATGATACTGCTTTGTAGAGTAAAATTCAAGAATAATATCCATGTATCAAAAATAATTTGGACAAAAAAGAAATAAATTTTTTGGTGAATAGTACCCCGTGAATAGTACCCTATGAATAGTACTTTAGGAATAGTATCCCGTGAATAGTACCCCAACATGAAAAGTGCCCCAAATACCCAAGTGAACAATATTTGAGTGAATAGTAAATTGGGTGAATAGTAACCCATGAATAGTAACTCGTGAATAGTACTCCGGCATGAAAAGTGCCCCGAATACCCGAGTGAATAATATTATAGTGAATAGTAACTGGGTGAATAGTAACCCGTGAATAGTAACTTGTGAATAGTACTTCGGGTGAAAACATTGATATTTAAATAAAAAGTTCATATCAATATTCCAATATTATGATACTGGATGAAGCGCAAAACTCACGGATATTCCACTAATTTCAAGGATTATAGAAGCAATAATTACCATAGTAAGTTTAGATTTAAGAATATGAAAAGAACTAACATACGAAAACTGCAAATGGATTTTCACCGTCATACTACAGACGTAATCTGCAGAGACAAAGTTATTCGACATACTAAAGGATGAATACGAAAAATAGTATTCCTTATGAATATGAAAGAAATAATACCCTTACTTAATATAATAAATAATATCCCTTATGAATATAAAAGAAATAACGTCCATTACCTTAGTAGAAGACCAGGACATCGCAATAGTGAAGAAGTAGCAAGAATACTCTTCTTCTTTCTCTCTATAGTTTTCTCTATAGCTTCTCTTGTGAATCTAAGTAAATTGGTGAGAATGAAAGAAGAATTAAGCTTCTATTTATAGGAGAATGGACTAAATAGTAACTAATTCACGAACGGTCCAGATTGATTACTATTAGAACGGACGATCCAGATTGATTACTATTAAAACCACAACCGACGATCCAAATTGATTTACTTTTAAAACCACCACCGACGGTCCAAATTGATTACTTTTAAAACCACCACCGACGGTCTAGATTGATTACTTTTAAAACCACCACCGACGGTCCAGATTGATTACTTTTAAAACCATCACCGATGGTCCAGATTGATTTACTATTAAAATCACCACCGACGATCCAGATTGATTAACTATTAAAACCACCATCAATGGTCCAGATTGATTAACTATTAAAACCACCATCAATGATCCAGATTGGTTTACTATTAAAACCACCACTAATGGTCCAGATTGATTTAACTTATTACACTTTAGTACCCCTAAAGTTTTCCAAGTTTGCATTATTCCCCTCTAACTTTTGTAATTCACTTATCTTCAATAAACACATTCTTCATACTTCAACAATTATTCATCATTAATATTATAACTCACAATATTTAACAACCGTGTCGCTCCTGTGAAAGAAGGGCTTTTCGATAAGGATTTCTCCTTATCATGCGTAGCAATTAGGTGACCAAACCTCTCATCGATGTAACTTCTAGACATTGTCAATATTGTAAATAATAATATGAATAACTTTGTCGTCTCAATTATTGATTTAATAATATAAAATATTATGCGATGATATTGTGACAATAATTGAATCAATAATATGAGAGATATGATGCAACACACAATCGTGAGCAATAATTGAGTATAATTGAGTGACTTCTCACGTAAGCATCAATAATCAATACCGTGTGCTGCTACTACGCAACCACACGACATCGTATTTTTACCATCGGGTAGTTCAACAATTTAACGGTAAAACTTCCGCTGTTATTTTTCTAAAAAGTTATTTCTGTCGTTTTCTAACTACGACAATACTTCCGTTGTGGGGTCCACCAATGATTGTGCCGTTATTTTATATAAACTTGCTCACTTTGCAAAATTTTCAAATATTACCCACAACTATAACATTATATCATACCCACACCATAATATTCAAAAATATATTTTGAGAAAAATTATTCTTTATTTAAAAAAAATTGGGGTCTTACAACATCCCTTTCTTATGAAATTTCATCCTCGAAATTAAGGTACGTACTTTATATGTCGAAGAGGTGAGGATACCTTGATTTCATTTCAGATTCTAACTCTTGAGGTATAACCTTTGAGCGTAGAATATGATCTTTCTTATCCAAGATTTTAACAGCTACCTCTTCATACGTTAAATCTGCCGCTATCTCGTCCGGTTCTAATTAAATAATGTGGTTCAAGTCTTCCACATATTTACGTAACATCGATACGTGAAAAACGTTATGAACATGCAACATGCTTGGCGTTAAAGCGAGTCTATAGGCCACACTTTCTACTCGATCTAGGATTTCAAATGGACTAATAAAATCGAGGATTTGAGCTTTCCTCTCTTCGTCGATTCTTGCTTCTAGAATATCGCCCTCTTGAACCTTCTTCTTCACATTCATCAGCTCTATGTCTGTAGCTTGAGCGGCTTTAAATTTATCGATTAAAGTCGGTTCTAATCGTATATTCGATATCTTTATGTAGGTTCTTGGAGTCTTTAACTCTATCTCCATCTTTTTGTAAGTCATACGAAATGAGTCTTTGTGTTAACAATGTCACACTCGTAACTGCATATGATCTTTTACTCAACTTGTCAGCTACCACGTTCATTCTTCCACAATGATATTGAATGGTATATTCGTAATCTTCAACAGCTCGAGCCAACGTATACGGCGCATATTATGTTCGTTTTAGTTGAAGAAATGTTTAAGGGTTTTAGAAATGGGTTTTGTACTGGGGTCAATACAAAATTTGATTTCACGCTCTAGGGGTAGGCCAGGAAGTCTTCAGGAATACGTCAAGAAATTTATTAACAATGGAAATATCATTTAAAACTGTGACTCTCATCCCAAGACTTGGATATCACGTCACATTGATACCTATCAACTTGCCACCATTATTCACGGCTTCCCCTATAGAAAGTTTGGCTTTGGTGCATTTCACACAAGGAAGTCACCAGTGAAAGGCTCAAGGCTCTTTACTTATGGCTTAATATAACAGTGATTGACTTTAGTGGTTTGGTTGCTTGAATTCACATAAAAGGTTGGTTAGGAATATGAAAGCTAACAACCTTACAAAAATCATGATGAGTAGTTAACCAATCGATTCCTAAAATCACATCAAGGGCAAGTATTTTCAAAGAGACAAGATAGACAGGTAATGTGAAAGTGTCGATTTGAATCAACAAGATTTATAAACAGCGGAGGTAACGATGATTTCTACTAACGAAGTTTCAACCAATAAGTCAAAGTCTAACTTCTCTGGGGTCAATTTTAAACGTTGAGCGCAAGAAAGAGAGATAAAAGAATGGGTAGAACTGGTATTTAATAAGGTATAGACTTTGCAAGAATTTATAATTAACTAACCCGTACTAACTTCGTTCAGTTACTCACTTTTTGAGAAGTCACGAAAAACGCTCTTCCTGAAACCGTCGACTTTGTTTTGTCCGTATCCTCCTTTGGTGCCACCATCCCAGCTGGACTTGATTTTGCTACAGGACAAAATCGAGCTATGTGACCGTCTTTTCCACAACTAAAACATACCTTGGAAGGTTGTGGACAGTTTAAACTTATATGTCCTTCCTCTCCGCATCTGTAGCATCTAACTGACGATCGTTTTCCTCCCCTAGAATTTGTTTCTGTTGCTGGTGCTGCTGCCAACGTCTTCCCATCATCGTTAAATCTTCTCTTCTTGAATTTTCCACTTCTATTATCTTGGCCATGATTACCACTGAAGTGGTTACCATTTCTTGCCTGATAATTTTCGCCACGATGGTTATCATTGTTCCGATAACCGTTGCCACAGGTATGATTATTATCGTGTTGTTGGTCGTTGCCTTTAGGTTGTGCTGACTCATTATCACGCTCCAATAAATGAGCCCTATTCACAACATCTGAATATAAACAAAGTTTGTGAGAAATGAGGTATTGACGTATATCGGGTTTTAAACCTCTTAGAAAAATTCGCATCATTTGCTCCTCATTATCAACCAAATGGGATGCAAACCGGGATAACTCCACAAATTTAGCCTCGTATTGCGATATATTCATATTGTTTTGCTCCAGCTTGATAAACTCCACCTCCTTCATGTGACGAATACTTTCGGGAAAGTACTTGTCGTTGAACAACTCTTGAACTTTTCCCAAGACATCTTGAAAAGGCCAGTCGGGCTCAGACGCTTGCTTTCTGATTCCCACCAATAATCTGCCTCTTCACACAACATAAAGGTGGCGAAGGGAACCTCTTGATCCTTTGAGCATTCCAAGACATCAAATATCTTGGTGATTTACTTTATCCACGTTTCCGCCTTAAGTGGTTCTGGCTTTCCAAAAACTCCCATGGTCCCAACTCCTTGAATCGCTTAGATGAAGGACCAAACCGTGGGTTGCCATTGTTTCCACCTGCATTATGAACAGGAGTCTCTCTCATTTGGTGTTACATGAATTATCAAAAGTTCCTAAACATACCATCTTTCGTCATTTGGTCGGTGTTGTTGTTTACACGAGGATTATTGCCTTCCTGATGCATATTATCCTGGGTATTAATCGTTGGTGACTCAACGGTCTCATGTGCTTCTTTGCCGATCTCAACATTTTCAGATGCCATTTTCAAACACTGTCACAAAACAAGGGTTAATTGATATGCCACATATTATCCCTATACTCTGACCGAGCAATTAAATACCAAATAAATTTAAGTAGGTCATACTAGCGAAGGAATTCCCCGTCTCTCCCCTCCTAGTTCTTGTCTCACATCTCAGCCACGGGGATCATATCCCTAAGCTTTGATACCAACTGTGACGCCCCCAAAATAGGTATACATCACCCATCTTGGGTCGTCAAATACATGGTACAGAATTCAAATACAAACTTAATTATACAACATGAGCTAAGAGTTTTTACACGAATATTATCATCTAGACAATATCCGAACTCAAATAGAGTCCTCATTACATTTATTGGCACACTATTTTATAGAATAGTGAGGACTACTATAACACCATCTCGGGCCATCACTCCGTTCCCCGACTAGTTTCGCCACGCTTTCATTCTCATTTCAAGAGAACAATGGAAGTAAAAGGGTGAGCTCAACTAGCCCAGTAAAAAAATATTATGACTAAGATAATGCAGAATAAGTTATCATTAGCCTTTAACAATGTTAAACTGATAGAATATAATAGACAACAAGTTTAACTGCAGCGGAACAAGCAATCCATTAGAAGAGTCAAGTAGAGCATGATATCTACTATATTCTATGATTTAAAAAGTTTTTCATTTACTTTATTGTTGGGACTCAGCTTAATAAATAGATCACATCATCTAATCATCCCTGCACTATGGGCCAATGATATTCATTAGTATCACGTCCACAAATTATTCTTGCACTACGGGCCAAGAATTATTCGTGTAATCATCAATGGTCATGACTATGCCAAATTATCCCTGGTCATAATCATACCAATCAATAGTCCATCTATGCACGTAAGCCAAAGATGACTTTCATCACAATATAAGCATGAGGATGATGACAATGATATAAGAATTCAATTAAAAGAAAGCAAAGGATAAATTTTTAAAGATTTATTATTTAATTTATCCAAAATTCAATAATGTCCAAATTTTCAACATGATACTGCTTTATAGAGTAAAATTTAAGAATAATATCCATGTATCAAAAATAATTTGGACAGAAAAGAAATAATTTTTTTGGTGAATAGTACCCCGTGAATAGTACCCTGTGAATAGTACTTCGGGAATAGTACCGACATGAAAAGTGCCCCAAATACCCGAGTGAATAATATTTGAGTGAATAGTAAATCGGGTGTATAGTAACCCGTGAATAGTAACTTATGAATAGTACCCCACCATGAAAAGTGCCCCGAATACCCGAGTAAATAATATTATAGTGAATAGTAACTGGGTGAATAGTAACCCATGAATAGTAACTTGTGAATAGTACTTCGGGTGAAAATATTGATATTTAAATAAAAAGTCCATATCAATATTCCAATAAAATGATACTGGATGAAGCACAAAACTCACGGATATTCCACTAATTTCAAGGATTATAGAAGCAATACTTACCATAGTAAGTTTAGATTTAAGAATATGAAAAGAACTAACATACAAAATCAAGAATGGATTTTCACCGCCATACTAAGATGCGTAATCCGCGTAGACAGGTTATTTTGATATACTAAAGGATGGATACAAAAAATAGTATTCCTTATGAATACGAAAGAATTAATACCCCTTAAAAATATAATAAATAATATCCCTTACGAATATAAAAGAAATAACGTCCCTTACCTTAGTAGAAGACCGGATATTGTAATAGTGAAGTAGCAGAATACTCTTCTTCTTTCTCTCTATAGTTTCTCTCTCTATAGCTTCTCTTGTGAATCTTAGTAAATTGGTGAGAATGAAAGAAGAATTATACTTCTATTTATATGAGAATTGACTAAATAGTAACTAATTCACGAATGGTCCAGATTGATTTACTATTAGAATGAACGGTCCAGATTGATTACTATTAAAACCACAACCGACGGTCCAGATTGATTACTTTTAAAACCACCACCGACGGTCCAGATTGATTACTTTTAAAACCACCACCGACGGTCTAGATTGATTACTTTTAAAATCACCACTGACGGTCCAGATTGATTTACTATTAAAACCACCACCGACGGTCCAGATTGATTAACTATTAAAACCACCATCAATGGTCCAGATTGATTAACTATTAAAACCACCATCAATGGTCCATATTGGTTTACTATTAAAACCACCACCAATGGTCCAGATTGATTTAAATTATTACACTTTAGTACCCCTAAAGTTTTTCAAGTTTGCATTATTCCCCTCTAACTTTTGTAATTCACTTATCTTCTATAAACACATTCTTAATACTTCAACAATTATTCATCATTAATATTATAACTCACAATATTTAACAACCAGGTCGTTCCCAGGAAAGAGGGGGCTTTTCGATAAGGATTTCTCCTTATTAGCGCGTAATTAGGTGACCAAACCTCTCCTTGACAGAACTTTTAGACATTGTCAATATTGCAAATAATAATATGAATAACTTTGTCGTCTCAATTATTGATTTAATAATATAAAATATTATGCAGATGATACTGTGACAATAATTGAATCAATAATATGAGAGATATGATGCAACAATTATTGTAGCAATAATTGAATATAATTGAGTTACTTCTCATGTAAGCATCAATAATCAATACCGTGTGCTACTATGCAACCACGCGTATTACTGTACTTTTACCACCGGGTAGTTCAACAGTTTAACGGTAAAACTTCCGCTGTTATTTTTATAAAAAGATATTTCTGTTGTTTTCTAACTACGACAATACTTCCGTTGTGGGGTCCACCAATGATTGTGTCGTCGTATGAATATTCCCTGTTAAAACGAATATTCCCCGACCAATTCACTGACACAACGAATATTTTATATCATCTTGCTTACTTTGCAAAATTTTCAAATATTATCTAGAACTATAACATTATATCAAATCCACACCATAATATTCAAAAATATATTTTGAGAAAAATTATTTTTTATTTAAAAAAAATTGGGGTCTTACATGAGGTGCCTAAGGAGATCAAAGAATGGGTCGAAGATAAATCCAAACCAAACCTTGATCAAACCACCTCTATCAATATCGGAACCTTAGAAAACCCTAAAGAAATCCAGATTGGCATGGACCTTACCCCAAGCCAAAGAAAAGACCTGGTTGCTATACTAACCCAGTTCCAGGATGTGTTTGCATGGTCACATGAGAATATGATCGGTTTGTCTACTGATATTGTTATTCATCGCCTGCCCATTAAAGAAGGATTCAAGTCAGTCAAATAGAAGCTCAGGCGATTGAAACCTGAGTGGAGTTTGAAAGTCAAAGAAGAAATTGTTAATCAATTCAAAGCCAACATCATCATGGTATCAACCTATCCTGAGTGGCTATCCAATATAGTTCCTGTACGTAAGCCCGGAGGAAAGGTACGAGTGTGTATGGATTACGGGGATTTAAACAAAGCTTGTCTTAAAGATAATTTCCCAGTTGTGATGCCCCCAAAATAGGTATACAACACCAATTCTGAGTCGCCAAATATATGGTACAGAAAGCAACTACAACTTCAATAATACAATTGTTGTGTAAAATACGACAACACATATTGTGAGTTTAAATACAAATATTGTCTTCTAGACAATATCAACACTTAAATAAGTCCTCATTACAATTATTCATACACTATTTTATAGAAATAGTGAGGACTGCTAAAACATATTTCTAGAACCATCACTCCATTACCAGACTCGATCCTCGCTTTATGTTCTCACCTCCTGAGAAGAAAAATGGAACAAAAAGGAAAAGGGTGAGCTCAACTAGCCCAGTAAAGAATATTATGACTAAGATAATATACAACAAATTATCATTAGTCTACAACAGGGAAAAATCTGATAGAATACAATAGACAACAAATTTTAGATCAACAACTGCAGCGAAAACAACAATCCATTAGAAGAGTCACGTAGAAAATGAATTCTACTATCTTCTAAGATTTAAAAGTTCATCATCAATATTTTATCCCTGTAACAACAATCAATATACATCTTTAATCAAATATTCATCTTTGCATTACAGGCCAAAGATATTCATTTGTGTCACTAGTTGGTCATGTTCATCTCAACACATGTTCATCTTTGCACTACGGGCCAAAGATATTCATCAGTTAATCATTCATCTTTGTACTACAGGCCAAAGATATTCAGTAATATCATCATTTAAGACTGAGGATGATGAAAAATACTTTAAAGTAAACGAATCCAGTGAGACAGAAGGAAAAATATTAGGGATTCGTATAACAGTTTATTCAAGATCAATAATACTTCATAATAATCAATTGTGAAGCAGAATTCAAAAATAACGATCAAAACATGGATACAATCAAAGATAGTAGCCAAAATAGACATCTTGGACAATTTTTTTTATTTTTTTTTGGTGAATAGTGTCGTATTCGTGAATAGTGCCGTATACGTGAATAGTGCCGTATACGTGAATAATAACCTCGACACAAAAAATTCCAAATTTGATTAAAAAGTTCACCAATATTTCGGCATAATGATATTAAAGAAAATTATATTATTTAAGAAGAAAATAACATCCCTTACCTCAAAATAACGGTACTTCTGATCGGAATATTAGATAGAAAGTCGAAGAAAACTTGACTTAGAAACAAAGAACTCTCAAAGTATCAAAATACTCACAAAAATACGCTAGATAATCTAGAGAGAAAGAAAACTTATTTCTGGTGTGATTTTCAATTCTAACCTAAGCGTCTATTTATAGGAAAATGCTAGAACGCTATAGGAGACTAAATAATAAAATAATATTATTTAATTAAAAAATTCTCTACGCATGCTTTGAATAAGTCTAGCATGACTTCTTTGAAAAACAAACTAGCAGCCCACATGCTTGAAAAACCAAAAGTGGGTCCCACCCAAAATTTAATAAAAATCATTTTATTTTCCAAAAATTCAACAATTCATAGAAAATAGCCCGTTTATCAGAAAAATACGAATTTTATGTCCATTCTGCCTAAAATTGAATTCTCTACAACTTTGTAGCTTTGAGTTTTTCCAAATTCCAAATAGAAAATATCCAATATCCACAAACGGGTGATTTTTAATACTTCCCTTTTGACAAAATACTGATAAAACACATCAGCATTAATTTCTTCATTTATAACCACATAAAATAAATAAATCCATCATTTATATCCACATCAAATAAATATTTCCTTATCATATAAATCAATAATTAATTATTCACAAATAATATTACAGAATCACAATTATGACAACCAGTAGTTCAGGAAAGAGGGGGCTTTCAATAAGGATTTCTCCTCTTCTTGGCGCAATTAATTAGGTGACCAAACCCTCTCATTGATGTGAACTTTCTAGACATTGTCAATAATACTATCTAATAATATTATTCAAATAATATGAATTATTGATCTGATAATGGAAAATACTGTGTAGTGACAATTATTGAAACAACAATAATATTAAATATCAACTCAACAATTATTGAATCAATAAAATATTGAACAGTAACTACTGTAACAATTATCGAGTAATGCCTTTTTACGTACGAATCAATAATTGAATAATACTGTGCAATACCGTGTGCTACTGTGCAACCACACGTATTACTATATTTTAACCACCAGGTATTCCAACAGTGTTAACGGTAACAACTACGCCGTTATTTATAAAAACTCATACTTTGTCGTTTTCTTCATCCGACAGTTATTCTGTTATGAGCCCCACGAATGGCTTCGCCGTCATACGAATATTCCCCAACAAAAAGAATATTCCACGACCAAAAGAATATTCCCCGAAAAAAATGAATATTTTATAACCACTTGCTTATTTTGTAAAATTTTCACATTTCACCCATAACCAAAGCATTATATCAAATTAACACCTTATTAATTTAGAATAATGAATAGAGAAAATTTAATTTTATTTATAATAAGTTGGGGTCTTACAACCTCCCTCCTTATAAAATTTCGTCCTCAAAATTGACGTACGATGCACGGTGTTTCGAACAGTGTGAGGTACCTCGCTTTCATTTCTCGATTCCAACTCCCGTGTCATTTCTTCAATAGCATGGTTCCTCCACAAAACCTTAACTTGTGGTATAACCTTGGTGCGTGGGACATGCTCTTTCCTATCCAAGATCTTAACAGTACCTTCTCGTCGTTAAATCTTTACTATCTCGTCTGGTTCTAACTCAATAATGTGGTTTGGGTCTTTTTACATATTTCTGAAGCATAGATATGTGAAAAAATTATGAACACGAGACATGCCCGGAGGTAATGCGAGTCTATAGGCCACATTTCCTATTCGGTCAAGAATCTCAAATGGACCAACAAATCGTGGATTGAGCTTTCTCTCTTCCCAAATCTTGTAACTTCCTTCCATGGAAATACGTAATAGTACATGATCTCAATATTAAATTCCATGTCCTTTCGATGAAGATCGGCAGATAACTCTTTTGTCGATCTTGTGAGGTTTGAATACGTTGTCGAATCATTTGGATCTTTTACGTAGTCATGAATACTAATTACGGTCCCAACAACGTTGCTTTTCCCCCTCGCCCCAAAGATATCTTTGGAGAACGACACTTTCGTCCATACAACGCCTCGAATGGAGCCATGCCTATACTTGCTTGATAAGCTGTTGTTGTAGGAGAATTCCACCGATGGCAAGTACTTGTCCCAACTTCCTTTGAAATCTAGAACACGAGTATTAATAGATCTTCAAGGGTTTGAATAGTCCTCTACGATTGTCTCGTCCGTTTGAGGATGATATCTTTGGTCAATAAATCAAATCTGCGCCCATAGCTTTTTCTCGCAAGCTAACCCAAAATCTTGAAGTGAATCTTGGGTCACGATCCAAAACTATGGATACTGGCATGTCATGCAATCGCACAATCTCATTCACGTACATACTGTTAGGTTTGTAATATTCATGTGCGCAATCAAATTGCATAAAAATGCGGAAGCGTGGAAAAATCAGAGTTTAAAAATTTACAAACCATATACCCGGATCATCCTTTATGCACAATTATTAATTAAACGAAAAAGATAACGAATGAGAATCATACCCTTGAAGATCGAGCTTCCTCAGGTACAAGTTCACCTCCAATCCTTTCAAGCGCTCAACTTGAATCCACCGGTTTGGTTCCTTCCTTTGATCAACGTTAGCCACCCAAATGTTTGGCCTCAGAGGTGATCCACCAAGGAAGAAGAAAATTCAAGAAGATGGGTGTTATGGCTAACCCTAGTTTTCTATCTCTATGTAAAGGTGTACTCTCCCAACAATTGGAATTATTACGTATGTTGAAAAATCAACAACCCATTCCACCCATAATAAGACTCCTCTTATTTATAGATGTGGGCAACCCACCTTAACATTAGGAATTGGGTTTTAATTAATTAATTCTTTTAATTAATTAAGCTCCCTAATCTTATTAGGGATAATTAATTAAACTCTTTTAACTAATTTTCCTTCCTAATCCAATTAGGAATAAATGAGAGTACTTATATTAAATTAATTCCTAAACTCTTTTAGAAATTAAAATAATAATAATTGTAATAATATTAATAAGACTCTCTTATTAATTTATATTTAATATTTCTAAAATATTAAATAATAATATTAAGCTATTTAATTTATTCTATCTCCATAGATTAAATTAAATATACTTAACTATATTATTACGATTATGCCATTAACTTCTTAAATAATTATTCTTCCTTTTATGGTGTGACCCTTTAGGTTCTCCATATTAAACCGGTTGTGAATAAATCAATTAGAACAATTCTAATCTTATTTAAATAAATAAATTAAACAATTAATTTATTTAAATAATATTTATTCTACAATAGGATAAGCCTCCCTAGCGATCAACGACTTTCCAGATAATATAGATTTCAACATTAATCATTAAAGAACCTTTGAGTAAATAGTTACCGTATAATTCAATCCTTCCACCATACAATGTCCCAATTAAATATAAGACATGGAATTCATCACAAGTCTTATTTTATTTAATTATATGTATTTTCGATCCTTAAATGCACAACTCAAATAATGCAAATTAGAAACTCCTTTCTAATTTCATTTCTTTCGCCAAGGACTACTTGGGTTGTCATTTATCGAATCACATAGACATTTCTCTTTATTAGAAGTGGTAGATTCTTTATTGATCATACATTATCTCCATGTACAACTTATTATACCCAAGCATATACCTTTGATATACCCTAAGGGTCTTAAGGAATAAGTCAAAGTATAACTCATCATACACAAGATACTATGATGATCTCAAGTCCAAGGATCACTCAGACTACTATCACTACAGAATTCCTATCGACAGCAAATAAAACTCCATTAGGTATTCCTTAGCTTAGCCACATTCGGTGAACTTATTCTCTAATAAGCACCTACATACTTGCTTTAGTGTCTCCACACAAATGATCATGAGATCAATCATCCTCATCCAATGAAGCAAGAACGATGTACTCAATCTATCCGGATTCACTAATCCCCAATTTAGTAATCCAATGATTGGGAACTATTTTAGTTTTTAAGCTTTCTAAGAATTTAGATCTCATTAGAATGATCATCATCATTATTCTAAAAGCATTGCTTAAAACTATGGGTTTATCACATATTATAAAAACAAAGATCATGTAGATAATTAAAAGCCTTTAATAAATTAATACTTTTTATTAATAAATGAATAAGATTGTTACAAAGTATATGCTTTATCATCAAACATGATTGGCTTGTGTGCATACTACTTTCAATCTCCCACTTGCACTAAAGCCAATCGTCATGGTAACTCATACTCTTCTTCTCTAAGTGACGACTATCCCGTTTGTTGGATAAGCTTTAGTTAATGGATATGTAATGTTGTTCATGAGAGTCCACTATCTCTATAGTGATTTCCCATCTTTCAATGATTCTAATAATCAAATGAAAGTGCCACAACACATGTTTAGATCCAAGATGAGACTTAGGAACTTTTCCTAGTTTCAGAATGAACTTTTAATCCAAACAATCAACTTGTAGCTTCATTTATAGCTATATACTTTGTCTTTATCACTAAACCAAAGAACTCTTTTGTGTTTGGAACCTTTCCAATTCAATCGCACCACTGCTCAAGATAACACTTTACCTTAAAGTGGATTTTTCGTCGTCTTGGTCCGTCTCGAAAAACTTGAGTCCGTTAAGCCCTCTAGTTTTAATTTAGACCCACCATGTTTGCTCACATCCTTAGTGCCTGCTAAGAACTTTAAGATGCTTTTTACCGTCTTTACAAAGTTGATCTTCTCCGTAATATGACCGATCAACATCGTGTCTCAGATATTTCATCGCATACATGATTGTCACTCATGCGATCTCTTCTTTGGAGTCTATGGGGACTATTAAGAGATACACCCACGGCTCATCAACATGAGACATCTCTTGAGTTTGCCATGCTAAACAACTTTAGCATCAAATGAATATACGTTCCTTGGGTTAAGTCGAGCATCCTCTTAAATCTATCTATATAGATTTATATCCCCAATTAAGATACTCTTCCAAATCATTCATGGAGGATTGTTTAGACAACTTTATCTTTACTGATTGTAGCATTGGTATGTCATTCCTTATCCGTAGTATATCAACATATAATATTAGGAATGTCACGGCGCTCCCACTGTCCCTTTTGTACACACTAGAAGTCTTACCTCATCGAATGTAACTCTGGATCATCATCTTCTATGATGTGTACCTCATCATCATCATCCATGATGAATCCATACCTCCTAGGTAGTATCTGCACTATTCCGCATTTACGATTCTTATTGTGGTACAATAGGTCTATCTATAGGTTCCTCTTATTTGACTTATAGTGTTTTGTGGTTCTTGAACTCTTCAAGATCTATTATCCTCCCACTAGCCCCTTTAATGATAAACACCTTTATCTTAGAAGGCAGGGTGTTTCGTAATAAACACCTTTTGCTATGTAGGATTATAGAAAATATGCCCTAAACTTACTTTAGGATGTCCCACAAATCGACACTTATAAAATCTTGTCCCAAGCTTATCCTTTGAAACCTTTTCACATAAGTTGGACAACCCCTTATCTTAACATACTTAAGATTAGGAATCCTCCCCGCCCATAACTTTTATGGAGTCTTGGGAAATGGATTTTGAGGTTACCATTTTTCGTGAGATATCGCACCATTTCTAAGACATGATCCTGAAGGATACTAGAATGTCGGTAAAATTATTTTGGACCGCACTATGTTCAACAAGGTATGATTTTACCTTTTCAGATACATCAATCAATTATTGTGTATCGGAGGTGTCCATTATGAGAAAACCATTTGAGATGATCTAGAAACTTATTGCACAAGTATTTATTCCTCGATCTAATCAAAGAATCTTAATACTTTGCCAATTTGTTTCACTTCAATTCTTTTGAACCTTTCAAATAATTCACACTTGTATTTCAACAAATACATACATTCAACTCTTTGAATGATCATCTCCTTTTCTTATACTAATTTGTTCAATATGCAAAATTATTTTCATGTAAGTCAAGTATACAAAATTTATTAAGTAATATTCCATTCTATACAAAACATTATTATTATAAATAGAACAACAATTGTTCTTAATTATAATACCAAAGATTTTTCATTGTCCAACAATAAAATGGAAATAATATTTTTAACAAGAACCGGAATACAATAACAACTTATCGACTTAATAGATTTGCTCAGTAGCATTGCTAAACTATAAGTTTTATGGCTAATGTTGCAACCTTTGCTTCATTTCCCACACATAGGTTTACTTATATTTGTTTAGCTTTTACTTCGCTTGGTCCTTCATAAATCTATATTTATGATAACCAAATCTGGTATCCAATACCCAAGTAGAACCTCGACTTAAAGAAAATTTATTTTAAATCTTGAACAAAATCAGATCAGAACCGAAACTTCACTAACCTTCTTTGGTTAGCCTCTCGCAAGATGCTTCTCGCAGCTTTCTTTCCAAAGGTCCGTGCTTATTGCAAAGTGGAAGCAAACTCCTTTGCTATCCATATCGCTTTTGTTCTTATTATCCTTTGTTTATGCCTTTCTATTTACCTTCTTTGAATCGCTCTTCTTTTCGGAAGATCCTTTGGCCCCTACCAAGAAGACTTGATCTTTCTTGGTTGGAAAGTGACTCTCAACATTTTTCAACATGTTAAGCAAATCAAGAAAGTCGATATCTAGCTTGTTCATATGAAAAATTCACAACAATTGTGAAAGGAGTCCGGAGTGAGTGCAAGATCAAATCTTGGCTCAACTCTTCATCTATGATAAAACCAGTTGTCCTAATTGTTCAATCAAATTGATCATGTTTAGGACTTTTGTATGCATTTATAGTGTCATTGGTCATTCTAGATCGGAAGAGCTCCTTAGATATCTCGATATCTATCACCCCTACTTTCCTCACCATCAACTACTTGATGTGCGGGGAATATAGTAGAGCATCTATAGTTTCACGCCGACGCCAAGCTCGTTACTCATGGATGCGAGCATGATGCATTGAGCCAACTGTGCATCATCTTGCCACTTTCTAAAAGTAGCAATCTTTCCTCAGAGGCATTGTCTGCAACCATTGCAGGGATAGGCGTATTAAGGACATAAGATAGCTTTTCAACTATGAGAACTATTCTCAAATTCCTTAACCAATCCGTTTAATTCTTGGCCCGATTATCTTAGCATCTAATATGCTTCGCAGTTGATAGTAATTTATAGACATTGTAAAAATTTCGTAAATGAATTTGTAATTAACAACATTTTAACATACATTCTTTTATTAATTACCAAAATAAATTAGGTCTTGTTTTAAATTGGTATCTCCCACTATTTTCTTCAAACTATATTACCCTCACTTATATAGTTCTAAGCAAAAATCTAATTAAAGATTTGCTAGTGAGAATAAGGATCCCATTTCAAATGTATATAGCCTTGTGGTGACACAACAAACTATATAAAATAAATAGGTAGACAACTTTTGTCAATTACATCAACTATGCAACTCCTCAGATTTTGCCTCTTAGATTATTTTGATCAAGTGGTGGCACATCCAGAATCAAAATTATCCAAGTTAAGTCCCGACCTAGCACTCCATATATTCAAAAAGAAAAATATCATCCTTGTGGTGACACAACAAAACAATATTGTTCAATTTTCTTTATAAGCATCAAATGTGATAAATTAACATCTTAAATACTTAATACTTGCCTTGTGGTGACACAACAAACTCATATTAAATATTTAATACTCTATTAATTTTATCATGCTAGAAAGGCTGACGCTCGATATTCCAAATATCTTTGAACGCTTAGGACTTAATATAAAAATTGAGGGGTTTGTTATTAATTTGTCTCATCTTGTTTAGCGCCGCATTTACATATATATATAAAATACGCGTTATATTAATGAACATGCTAAGCATGTTTGCATAATATATAATATATATATAGTATAGCATGCACATATAGAATACTATATTCTACTAGGATTGATTATGGACTTTTATTCTAGTTTGGTTCACTAGAGCCACCAAGTGAACCAAAAGGTCAAACCCTAGGGGTGCAAGAAATAATATTTAAATATAACTATTACATTTAAACCTGGGGCTCCATTACAAACGGGTCTTCAAGCGCTCCTTGTATTTTGATCTCTAATTCTTCAAAATTAATTCTAAATATTCCTATTACAAAACTATTTTAAAATAAATAGAAGCCTTGATCGCCAATCGAGGGAAGTACATAGAGGAAGATAGAATTTATATTAAGAAAAATTAGAGAAGACGAGGCACGCAGTAAGACCCCATTTAATAAAAACCCATACATTCATGCATCCAACTAAAATAAAATCCAATCATATCGTCAATAGTCCATAATCAATCCCATTTATTATCATACACATCACCATACGCATCAATAAATAACATTCATCTCATGAATAATAAACATTTAATATATATAATGATATCATTTAATGGGCAAATTTAGTTAGTATAAAATCTATTTTTGAATTAAAATAAACTCCTTTATTTCAATCTAAATTTAAATCAAAATAAAACTATTTTATTTTAATTTATCCTATTTTGAATAAAATAAACTATTTTATTTTAATCAAAATCTTAATCAAAATAAACTCCTTTATTTTAATTAATTATGGAATCTAATTCCATGTATAAAAAAAATCTTTAATTAAAATAAACTCTTTTATTTTAATTAATTATGGAATCCAATTCCATGTATATAAAAATCTTTAATTAAAATAAACTCTTTTATTTTAATTAATTATGAATCAATTCCATGTAAAAAAAAATTATTATTAAAGGAAACACGGATATTTTTTCCTATTCACAAATAAACTCCTTTATTTTGAATAATATGAAATCTTATTTCATATTTAAATAAACTCTTTTATTTAAGAAAATTAGGATTCTTTCCTATTCACAAATAAACTCTTTTATTTTGAATAATATGAAATCTTATTTCATATCTAAATAAACTCCTTTATTTAAGGAAAGATGGATTTACTTTCCTATTCACAAATAAACTCCTTTATTTTAGGAAAAATAAAATCCAATTTCAACTCCAATTAGTTATCATGGAATCCAATTCCAACTCTAATTAGTTAGCATGAAATTTAATTTTAAAATTAAAATAAAACTATTATTTTAAAATTAAAATAAACTTTTTATTTAAAATTAAAATAAACCTTTTATTTTAATTATAAAATTATTGAGAATAATATATATATATATATATATATATTAATATATATATATATAAAATACTTATATAAGTATTATATATATATATATAATGAACTTGAGAAGCGTGTACGGATTTTCCAACAAAAACCAAATGGATTTTTTTTTTTTTTTTATAATTTCGGCACATGGTGGTTTCTGCTTTTAGAAAAACAATTGGCCTTGTTACTCGGCTTGAATTCGTATGCACCCTCTTTTTTTTTTTTTTTTTTTTTTTTATTTTTCGTGATGTAACAGTTTAAAAAACCAATGAATTTTGCTTTCAGGTGTCAGTGGTGGATCAATTAAATTGTTCCGCCGATTTTTGTTATATTCTTTGCCTTGAAATCCGTGTACCAAAAAACATGACCATCTTATTGCTAATCACGTGGAGCCACAAAACTATAAATTTTAAATTTTTTTTTATGTTTCACCGATCATGCATTTGATTTCGTCTTGTGCAGACTTTTTTTTTTTTATTTTAAATTTTATACAATAAAATTGTGCCCAATTAAATTGTTCAAAACACATATCAATATACATATTAAAACAATTAATAATTCGCATAAAAGTTTGGCTCTCGATGCCACCGTTAGGTTTGTAATATTCATGTATGCGCAATCAAATGCATAAAAATGCTAAGCGTGGAAAAATCGAGTTTAAAAATTTACAAACCATATACCCGGATCATCCTTTATGCACAATTATTAATTAAACGAAAAAGATAACGAATGAGAATCATACCCTTGAAGATCGAGCTTCCTCAGGTACAAGTTCACCTCCAATCCTTTTTCGCTCAACTTGAATCCACCGGGTTTGGTTCCTTCCTTTGATCAACGTTAGCCACCCAAATGTTTGGCCTCTAGAGGTGATCCACCAAGGAAGAAGAAAATTCAAGAAGATGGGTGTTATGGCTAACCCTAGTTTTCTATCTCTATAGAAAGGGTGTACTCTCCCAACAATTGGAATTATTACGTATGTTGAAAAAATCAACAACCCATTCCACCCATAATAAGACTCCTCTTATTTATAGATGTGGGCAACCCACCTTAACAATTAAGGAATTGGGTTTTAATTAATTAATTCTTTTAATTAATTAAGCTCCCTAATCTTATTAGGGATAATTAATTAAACTCTTTTAACTAATTTTCCTTCCTAATCCAATTAGGAATAAATGAGAGTACTTATATTAAATTAATTCCTAAACTCTTTTAGAAATTAAAATAATAATAATTGTAATAATATTAATAAGACTCCTCTTATTAATTTATATTTAATATTTCTAAAATATTAAATAATAAATATTAAGCTATTTAATTTATTCTATCTCCATAGATTAAATTAAATATACTTAATATATTATTACGATTATGCCATTAACTTCTTAAATAATTATTCTTCCTTTTATGGTGTGACCCTTTAGGTTCTCCATATTAAACCGGTTGTGAATAAATCAATTAGAACAATTCTAATCTTATTTAAATAAATAAATTAAACAATTAATTTATTTAAATAATATTTATTCTCTACAATAGGGATAAGCCTCCCCTAGCGATCAACGACTTTCCGGATAATATAGATTTCAACATTAATCATTAAAGAACCTTTGAGTAAATAGTTACTGCACAATTCAATCCTTCCACCATACAATGTCCCAATTAAATATAAGACATGGAATTATTGTCAAGTCTTATTTTATTTAATTATATGTATTTCGATCCTTAAATGCACAACTCAAATAATGCAAATTAGAAACTCCTTTCTAATTTCATTCTCGCTTCGCCAAGGACTCTTGGGTTGTCATTTATCGAATCACATAGGACATTTTCTTCTTTTATTAAGTGGTAGATTCTTTATTGATCATACATTATCTCCATGTACAACTTATTATACCCAAGCATACCCTTTGATATACCCTAAGGGTCTTAAGGAATAAGTCAAAGTATAACTCATCATACACAAGATACTATGATGATCTCAAGTCCAAGGATCACTAGACTACTATCACTACAGAATTCCTATTGACAGCAAATAAAACTCCATTAGGTATTCCTTAGCGAGCCACATTCAAAGTAACTTATTCTCTAATAAGCACCTACATACTTGCTTTAGTGTTCCACACAAATGATCATGAGATCAATCATCCTCATCCAATGAGCAAGCAACGTATGTACTCAATCTATCCGGATTCACTAATCCCCAATTTAGTAATCCAATGATTGGGAACTATTTTAGTTTTAAGCTTTCTAAGAATTTAGATCTCATTAGAATGATCATCATCATTATTCTAAAAGCATTGCTTAAAACTATGGGTTTATCACATATTATAAAACAAAGATCATGTAGATAATTAAAAGCCTTTAATAAATTAATACTTTTTATTAATAAATGAATAAGATTGTTACAAAGTATATGCTTTATCATCAAACATGATTGGCTTGTGTGCATACTACTTTCACATACGAGCAAGACGTTCAAGGGAATAAGTCTCACGTATCGGCAAGAAATGAGCAGACTTGGTTAATCTATCAACAATAACCCAAATCGCATCCATGCCTTGAGAAACTTTGGGAAGACCTGTAACAAAATCCACGGTAATGTGTTCTCACTTCCATTTCGGAATCTCACGTGGTTGCAATGGACTTTTTGGCACTTGATGCTCCGCCTTTACACGTTGACAAGTTAAACACCTCGAGATAAACTCCGCAATCTCTCTCTTCATATTGTTCCATCAAAATGTATGTCGAATATCATGATACATTTTGGTACTCCCAAGATGGATTGCAAACGGGGTGTTGTGTGCCTCCATCATGATTCTATGCTTCAAGTCAGAATCGTTAGCAACACAAAGTCTAGAGTTGAATCGAAGTATTCCATTTTCATCGATTCTTATTTCTGGAATAGCACCTTCTTGCACTTTCTTCTTCATACGCATCAGCCCCAGGTCCGTAGCTTGAGCATCTTTAACTTTATCGATTAAAGTTGGTTCTACTCGTATATTCTTCATCATCACGTGGGTCCCTGGAGTCTTTAATTCTATCTCCATCCTTTACAAGTCATACAAAATGGGCCTTTGCGTTGACAATATCGCACTCGTACTCACATATGATCTTCTACTCAATGAGTCAGCTACTACGTTCGCTTTTCCAGGATGATATTGAATAGTGTGGTCGTAATCTTTCAACAGCTCAAGCCAACGTCGTTGCCGCATGTTAAGTTCTTTTTAGGTGAAGAAATATTTGAGACTTTTATAATCCATATAGATCTCCACTTTCTCCCCATATAGGTAGTGTCTCCAAATTTTCAACGCGAATACGACTGCTGCCAACTCCAAATCATGAGTAGGATAATTCCTCTCATATTCTTTGAGTTGTCGCGAGGCATAGGCTATAACTTTCCCATGTTGCATGAGAACACATCCTAACCCTTTTCCTAAAGCATCACTGTAGATAACAAATCCATCCGAACAAGATGGTATTGCCAGAACAGGTGCCGAAATGAGTCTCCTCTTGAGGTCTTGGAAACTCTTCTCACATTCCTCACTCCATACGAATTTTGTATCTTTCCGAGTCAGCTGAGTTAACGGAGTAGGAATTCGAGAAAATCCTTCCACGAATCTCCGATAATAACCAACTAAGCCCAGAAAGTTGCGTACTTTGGTTGCTCCCAACTTTGTATTGGTTCAATCTTCGTCAGGTCAACAGATACTCCATGTTTTGATACCACGTGTCCAAGGAATGCTACTTCCTCAAGCCAGAACTCGCATTTCTTCAGCTTGGCATAAAGCTTATTTTCATGAAGCCTTTCAAGTATCAGCTTCAAATGGTGCTCATGATCTTCACGGCTTTTGGAATAGATGAGGATGTCATCAATAAAGACAACAACGAACTGATCCAAATATTCCTTGAATACTCGGTTCATCAAATCCATAAAAGCAGCAGGAGCATTAGTCAATCCAAAAGACATGACTAAGAATTCATAATGCCCGTATCGAGTTCTGAAGGCAGTCTTTGGAATATCCTCAATTTTAATCTTTGGTGATGATATCCGTAAGCTAAGATCGATCTTTTAAAAGAATTGTGCTCCTCAGAATCGGGTCAAACAGGTCATCAATGCGAGGTAGCGGATACCTATTCTTGATGGTGACATGGTTTAATTCTCGTAGTCAATACAAAGTCGCATACTCCCATCTTTCTTCTTTACGAATAAAACAGGAGCACCCCAAGGAGAGATGCATAGGACCGAATGAAACCGATGTCTAACAATTCCTGTAGTTGGACTTTTAACTCCTGAAGTTCAATAGGAGCCATTCGATATGGGATTTTAGAAATGGGCTTTATACCCGGTTCAAGGTCAATAAAGAATTTAACATCACGTTCTGGGGGTAGACCGAGAAGTTCTTCAGGAAATATATTAGGAAATTCTCTAACAACAGAAATATTATCCAAATCTGACTTGTCTTTATTCAAATCCATAACATGAGCTAAGAAAGCTTGGCATCCATTTTTCAATAAATGAATAGCTTTGTGGCTTGATATGACAGTGATTGATTTTAGTGGTTTAGTTGTTTGAATTCGTATGACAGGTTGGTTAGGAATATGAAAACTAACAACCTTACAAAAATAATCAATTTTGGCATGATGAGTGGTTAACCAATCAATTCCTAAATTCACATCAAAAGCAAGTATCTTTAAAGATATAAGATCAACAGGTAATGTGATAGTGCCAACTTGGATCAAGTAAGATTTATAAACTGTAGATGTAACAAAGGTTTCACCCAACGGAGTTTCAACAGATAAGTTAAAGTCCAATTTCTCCGAAGTCAAGTTTAAACGTTGAGTACAAGCAGGAGAGATAAAAGAATGGGTAGAACCGGTATCTAGTAAGGTATAAATTTTGCAAGAATTCAAGATTAGCTTACCCGTAATCACCTCGTTCGGGTTCCTCACGTTTTGTCCAAATCCACGACAAACGCTTCTTCCAGAAACCGTTGACTTGACTTATCCGGGGACGACTTTTGAGTCACCATCCTCATTGAACTTGGTTTTGCTCTGAGAACACTCTCGAAATTTATATGACCCTCCTTTCCACAGCTTATAACATACCTTGGATTGTTGTGGGCGATTCAATGATATGTCCCTCTTCCGCAAGATTTGTAACACACCTAACCGGTGGTCGTTCTCCTCCCCCAACAACAGTTGATCTTTGGTGTTGTTCATTGATGTCTTCCGTCATTATTGAATCTCCTCTTTTTGAAATTTCCACTAGACTCACCTCTTCTATTATCATGACCATGATTACCACCCGAGTGGTTACCGCTTTTATCCGTATTCTTCCCTCCTCGCTGGTTATCATCGCTCCGGTGACTGCTGTCATCGGTATGACCCTGGTTGTGATCCCTCGGTTGAGTGTAATCATTATCTCGCTCTAATAATTGAGCCATGTTGATAACATCTGCATACAGAGAAAATTTATGAGAGATAAGGAATTGACGAATCTCAGGTTTTAGACCTCTCAGAAACATCCACTTCATATGTTCCTCATTCTCCACCAAATGAGGTGCAAACCTGGATAACTCTGCGAACTTTTCCTCGTACTAAGACACCGTCATGTTATTCTATTCCAGTCTAATAAACTCTACCTCCTTCATATGATGAATACTTTCTGGAAAGTACTTGTCATTGAACAGTTTCTTAAATCTTTCCCAAGACATGTTAAGTGCGGCTGGCTGGGTACGCTTCACGGATTCCCACCAGTAATCTGCCTCACCACGGAACATAAAGGTGGCGAATGGAACCTTCTATTCCTCCGTGCATCCCAAGACATCGAATATCTTGGTAATTTGTTTGACCCACATTTCCGCCTTAATCGGATCGGGCTTTCCCCAGAATTCTGGTGGTTCTAACTCCTTGAACTTCTTGGCTGTGATAGACCGCGCGTTGTCATCATTTCCACCCGTATTTTGTACACAAGTCTCCCTCATCTGATTTTACATGAACTGGAAAAAGCTCCTAAACATTCCACTGTTCATCGTTTGCTCGGTAGTGTTGTTTACAGGAGGAATATTGCCTTCGTGTTGCACATTCTCCTGGTTTGTGACTAAAGGTTGTTCCACAGTCTCATACACTCCATTGTTAATGTTCTCAGTAGCCATTCTTAAATACTGCCATCAAACAAAGGTTAATTAAACAAATTAACATATCACATAATATCCCTATATTATGACCAACCAACAAATAAGCTTAGATAGGACACACTAGCGAAGGATTTACTCATCTCTCCTCTCCTAGTTCTATTCCCCGATTCCGCTAGAGACCATATCCCTAAGCTCTGATACCAACTGTGATGCCCCCAAAATAAGTATACAACACCCATTTTGAGTCGCCAAATACATGGTACAGAAAGCAACTACAACTTCAATAATACAATTGTCGTGCAAAATACGACAACACATACTATGAGTTTAAATACAAATATTGTCTTCTAGACAATATCAACACAAATAAGTCCTCATTGCAATTATTCATACACTATTTTACAGAAATAGTGAGGACTGCTAAAACATCTTTCTAGAACCATCACTCCATACCCCGACTCGATCCTGCTATGTTCTCACCTCCTGAGAAGAAAAATGGAACAAAAAGGAAAAGAGTGAGCTCAACTAGCCCAGTAAAGAATATTATGACTAAGATAATATACAACAAATTATCATTAGTCTTTAACAGGGAAAAATCTGATAGAATACAATAGACAACAAATTTTAGATCAACAACTACAGCGGAAACATCAATCCATTAGAAGAGTCACGTAGAGAATGAATTCTACTATCTTCTAAGATTTAAAAGTTCATCATCAATATTTTATCCCTGTAACAACAATCAATATACATCTTTAATCAAATATTCATCTTTTGCACCATGTGCCAAAGATATTCATTTGTGTGTCACCGGTTGGTCGTGTTCATCTCAACACTGCTCATCTTTTGCACTACGGCCAAAGATATTCATTAGTTAATCATTCATCTTTGCACTACAGGCCAAAGATATTC
The DNA here is from genome assembly GCA_020205615.1 of Panax quinquefolius. Lineage (NCBI taxonomy): Eukaryota > Viridiplantae > Streptophyta > Magnoliopsida > Apiales > Araliaceae > Panax > Panax quinquefolius. The sequence continues at coordinate 23,085,688 of CM035152.1, forward strand.
AGTAATATCATCATTTAAGACTGAGGATGATGAAAAATACTTTAAAGTAAACGAATCCAGTGAGACAGAAGGAAAAATATTAGGGATTCGTATAACAGTTTATTCAAGATCAATAATACTTCATAATAATCAATTGTGAAGCAGAATTCAAAAATAACGATCAAAACATGGATACAATCAAAGATAGTAGCCAAAATAGACATCTTGGACAAAAAGGAAATTTTTTATTTTTTGGTGAATAGTGTCGTATTCGTGAATAGTGCCGTATACGTGAATAGTGCCGTATACGTGAATAGTAACCTCAACACAAAAAATTCTAAATTTGATTAAAAAGTTCACCAATATTTCGGCATAATGATATTGAAGAAAAGTATATCATTTAAGAAGAAAATAACATCCTTTACCTCAAAATAACGGTACTTTTGATCGGAATATTAGATAGAAAGTCGAAGAAAACTTGTACCGAACAACAACCCTCAAAGTATCAAAATACTCACAAAAATACGCTCGATAATCTAGAGAGAAAGAAAACTTGTTTCTGGTCTGATTTTCAATTCTAACCTAAGCGTCTATTTATAGGAAAATGCTAGAACGCCATAGGAGACTAAATAATAAAATAATATTATTTAATTAACAAATTCTCTACGCATGCTTTGAATAAGTCTAGCATGCCTTCTTTGAAAAACAAACTAGCAACCCACATGCTTGAAAAACCAAAAGTGGGTCCCACCCAAAATTTAATAAAAATCATTTTATTTTTTGAAACTTCAACAATTCATAGAAAATAGCCCGTTTATCAGAAAAATACGAATTTATGTCCATTCTTCCTGAAATCGAATTCTCTACAACTTTGTAGCTTTGTGTTTTTCCAAATTCCAAATAGAAAATATCCAATATCCACAAACAGATGATTTTTAATACCTCCCTTCTGACAAAATACTGATAAAATACCTCAGCATTAATTTCTTCATTTATAACCACATAAAATAAATAAATCCATCATTTATATCCACATCAAATAAATATTTTCTTATCATATAAATCAATAATTAATTATTCACAAATAATATTACAGAATCACAATTATGACAACCAGGCCGTTCCCAGGAAAGAGGGGGATTTCCAATAAGGATTTTCCTTACTAGGCGCGCAATTAGGTGACCAAACCTCTCCTTGACAAAACTTTCTAGACATTGCTAATAATGCTATCTAATAATATTATTTAAATAATATCAATTATTGATCTGATAATGGGAAATACTGTGCAGTGACAACTATTAAAACAACAATAATATTAAATATCAACGCAACAATTATTGAATCAATAAAATATTGAGCAAGAATTCATCGTAACAATTATTGAGTAGAGGCCTTCTTACGCACGAATCAATAATTGAATAATACTGCGTAATACCGCAAAGCATCTTGTGCACCCAGCGCCAGACATCAGTATTTTAACCACTGTGTATTCCAACAAAGTGTTAATTGCAGAATAACTACACCATTATTTATAAAATTCATACTTTTTCGTTTTTCTTCATCCGAAGACGGTTATTACATTATGAGGCCCATGAATGGTCATTTGGCCATCATACGAATATTCCCTGACGAATATTCCACGACCAAAAGAATATTCCCCAATAAAAATGAATATTTTATAACCACTTGCTTATTTTGTAAAATTTGCACATTTCACCCATAACCAAAGCATTATATCAAATTAACACCTTATTAATTTAGAATAATGAATAGAGAAAATTCAATGTTATTTATAATAAGTTGGGGTCTTACACCAATGCCTTTTATCCACATACTAATAGAAAACACGGCTCAATATGATATGTATTCTTTTGTTGACTGCTTCGCTGGGTACCATCAGATCAATGTTGCTGAAGAGGACCGGGAGAAAACAACTTTCATCACTCCCTGGGGAACCTTTTGTTACAGAAGTTTATCATTCAGCCTTATCAATGTCGGTGCCACCTATCAGTGAGCCATGATGGCTCTTTTCCATGATTTAATGCACAAAGAAATAGAGGTCTATGTGGATGACGTCATCGGCAAATCCCGGAAGGAAGATGACCATATAGACCATCTCAAAAAGCTTTTCAACCAATTGCGCAAATACAACTTCAAGATGAATCTGGCTAAGTGTGCCTTCGGTGTTAAATCGGGTAAGTTGCTGGGATTTCTAGTAAGCCACATAGGCATTAAACTGGATCCCGCCAAAATTGAGGCAATCACTGAGATGTCCGTGCCCCGAACAAAAAGGGAAATACAGTGATTTTTGGGGAGAATCAATTTTATCAGCAGATTCATCTCTCAACTCACAGCAACGTGTGAGCCCATCTTTAAGCTGCTAAGGAAAAACTCCTCCATTAAGTGGAATGAAGAGTGTCAAAAAGCCTTCCTTTCCATAAAAAAACAATTAGTCAAAGCTTCCGTCTTGGTACCTCCAATGGATAATGTTCCCATATTTATGTACCTATTAGTCAATGACAATGTTATGGGTTACATGCTGGGACAAAAAGATGACAGAGGCAAGGAAAGAGCTATTTATTACCTCATCAAAAGATTCAGTAGCTGCGAGCAAAAGTATACTTTGATTGAAAAGACTTGTTGTGCATTAGCATGGGTTGCCATGAGGTTATGCCACTATCTTCATGGATACACAACCTATCTCATATCCAGTATGGATCCTCTGAAATACGTATTCAATAAACCCATGTTGAATTGCCGACTGTCCAAATGGCAGTTGATCCTCCAACAATTCGACATCATCTACATGACTCAAAAGTCCATCCAAGCTCAAGGATTTGCAGATCAATTGGCCGAGGCTCCATCAGGGAATTTTGAACCCTTAGAAACGTATTTCCCGGATGATGGAGTAATGACAATTCAACAAATCCATCAGAAAAATACAGTCCAATCTTGAAAATTATATTTTGATGGAGCCGTAAAGATGGAAGGTGATGGAGTAAGGGCAGTTCTGGTACCTATTTTTGGGGAAACAGTATCCCGTGGATGTCAAGTTATAGTTTGTCAACACCAACAACACAGCTGAGTATGAAGGCTGTATAATGGGATTAAAACTGGCCCAATCCATGGATGTCAAACGGTTGGCTGTCTTTGGGGATTCTGAGCTGGTCATCAAGCAAACCACTGGGGCATATCACACCAAAGAATTGTATTCGCTGCCCTACCATCGACAAGTTATCAAGATGGCTATGGAATTCAAAAAAATATCCTTCATCCACATCCCTCGGAACATGAATGATTTCGCGGATGCACTAGCAACCCTGGCCTCCTTGATCAATATATCTGAAAGAGGAGGCATCCCAAATATCAAATTTGTAAGCTAGAAGACACCAGCATATGGAAATTACATTGGAGAAGTATCAGATGAACTACCTCCCATCATACACCCCCGGTATCATGACATCAAAGAGTATTTTCGAGATGGATCTACACCCGTTGGGGCAAGTCAAGCTGAAAGAAAGCAGATCCATAAAATGGCTATGAAATTCTACCTAAGTGGAGACTCACTCTACAAAAGGGATGCGGGAATAGGCCTTTTAAGATGCCTAGATAAAGATTAAGCCCAAAGACTCATGAATGAAATCCATGGTGGAGTATGTGGCCCACACATGAGCGGTCCTTTTCTTACCAAGAAGATATTAAGAATGGGGTATTATTGGATCTCTCTCAAAGCTGACTGTGACGATCACGTTAGGAGATGCTATTAATGTCAAAGCTCCTCCAAGTGAACTACATAATATGAGTTCACCATGGCCCTTTTTAATGTGTGAATGAACATGATTGGGCCAATAGAACCCAAAGCCAACAATGGTCATCAGTTTATCTTCACCATAATTGACTACTTCACCAAATGGGTAGAAGCGACCTCTTTTCCCAAAGTCACCAAAGAGGTAATCATTGGTTTCATCAGAAATAATGTCATCTGTCGATATGGACAACCGGAGGTGATCGTATCGGACAATGCCAAAAATCTAAACAACCAGATGATGGAGGAGTTATGCAACAAATTCCACATCAAACATCTTAACTTCATCATTTATCGTCAAAAGATTAATGCTGTTGTTGAAGTAGACAATAAGAACATAAAAAAGATCATGTAAAAGATGTCCGCCAATTATAAAGGATGGCCTGACTTACTACCTTTGACTTTGCTAGCCTACAGAACGTCTATGCGCACTTCTACTAGGGCTACCCCCTAGTCATTGGTCTATGACATGGAGGCAGTGCTCCCTATTGAGGTAGAAATGGAGTCATTAAGAGTATTGATAGATGCTCAAATAGAGGAAGACCAGTGGTTAAAAAATTGGTACCACCAATTATCTCTGATAGATGAGAGGAGGGCCATAACCATCTTTCATGGTTAATTATATCAGCAGAGGATTGCTCGGTCATACAACAAGAAAGTCCAACTTCAGCAATTCAAAGAAAATGACTTGGTATTAAAGAAAGTCCTTGTTAAAAAAGATCAATCCAAAGGAAAGTTCACCCCAAACTAGGAAGGCCCTTTCATTGTCAAGGAAGTGTTGACAAGAGGAGCCCTCATATTGCAAGAAATGGACAACGAAGAATTTTCCCAGTTAATCAATTCAGACACCGTGAAAAGGTATTATGTCTGAAATCACTTGCAAGCCAACATCCTGGTTCTGAAAAAAAATAAAAAAAACAAAAAAAACAATCATCATCAATTAAATCAATCAAGTCAACTCAGGTTTTCACTAGAAAGCATGAACTACGAAAGACCTGATCTCCCTCATCAATGGGAGTACGTAGGCAGCCATCTATAGTGCGGTCAAACCAAACAAAAAAAATCCAAAATCCGCTTCAACCAAGCTCAAACCCAAACAAACACTTCTCAAACCATCCAACTCATCAGAGACAGGAACTACGTAGACCTGATCTCCCCTAATCAATGGGAGTATGTATGTGAAGACCCCAAAATAGGTATACATCACCTATTCTCAGTCGCCAAATACATGGTACATAATACAAATACAATCTTTAATATACAACAAGAGAGCTGCGAGTTTTAATACAAATATTGTCTTCTAGACAATATCCACTCTCAGAATAAGTCCTCATTACATTTATTGACACACTATTTAACAGAATAGTGAGGACTACTAATACTATCATCTCGGACCGTCACCCGTTTCCTCGACTAGTCCCGCCACGTTCTCATTTCTCAAGAGAGCGGTGAAAAAAAGGGTGAGCTCAACTAGCCCAAGAAGAAATATTATGACTAAGATAATGCGAATAAATTATCATTAGTCTTCAATAGTGTTAAACCGATAAAATACAATAGACATCAAGTTTAAGCTGCATAATGAACATGCAATCCATTAAAAGAGTCAAGTAGAGAATAAAGTCTACTATCTTTTATGATTTAAAAGGTTTTTCATCACTTTTATCATTTGGGACTCAAATTTTAATAAATAATCCACATCATCCCGCACTACTGGCCAAGGATATTCATTAGTATCACAACCACAAATTATCCATGCACTACGGGCAAGGATATTCGTGTATTCATCAATGGTCATGATCATGCCAACAAGCGTCCATTAATGCACTATGGGCCAATGAGGACTTTTACCACATCATTTGTAATATTACGATGTCATGATTACACCGAATAATCCACGGTCATAATCATACCAAGTCCATCTATGCACTACAAAAGCCACGAGATGACTTTCAACAAAATATAAACATGAGGATGATGACAATGATATAAGAATTCAATAAAACAAGTTCAAGAATTAATTTATCCAGGAACTAATAACGTCCAAATTGTCAACATGATACTTCTTTGTAGAGTAAAATTTAAGAATGCTCAGAAGAATATTTCCATGAAAGATACTGGATGAAGCACAAATATCAAGGATATTCCACTAATTTCATGGAGTATAGAAGTCAAAACTTTAACCAACTGAGTATAATAAAGAATGGAATAACAAAAGAAATCACCATGGATGCGGTACTTCGCATAGACAGGTTATTCCAATAGAACAATAAATAACGGAAACGTGTCAGCGTAATACGTATGCACTGACAAGCGGGATATTTCAATGTAATAATAAAGAAGGGAATAACAACAAAAATCACCATGCATGCGGTACTTCGCATAGACAGGTTATTCTAATAGAATAATAAATAAAGGAACCAGGTTTGGCGTAACGCATAGACAGGATATACCAACAGAATCATAAAGAATGGAATAACAGAAGAATTTCACCAAGTATAAGGTAGCCCGCATATACAGGTTATTCTAACGGAATAATAAAGAATGGAATAACAGAAGTTCTCTTCATGAATACAAAAGAAATAATACCCCTTACCATATAAAGAAGAGTACTCCGACGGTAAGGCGGGGATATACTTGAAGAAACTTGCACTACGCTCAAAGCTTTCTTAAATGCTAAAGAAATACGCCAAGATAGAAGAATAATTCTCTACGGTTTTCTTTCTAGAGTTTCAATTGAATTCGTAAGAAATAATGAAGGAATGAGCTTCTATTTATAGAAGAATGGATCTGAATAGTAATCAATCCATGAACGGTAGGATCGATTTACTTTAAACGGATGGTCCAGATTGGTTTACAATATAATATAATATATTCTATTTCTAATCTAATAAAACGAATAACTTTTAAAAAGATTTTACTATGCAAACACTATGCAGGCACTATGCAAATATTATGCATAATAAAATATAATATATTCTAATTATTGTCTAATAAAACGAATAACTTTATAAAAGTATTTTGTTTTATATAAAAAGATTTTACTATTAGCCTAATAAAACGAATAACTTTATAAAAGTATTATGTTTTATATAAAAAACTTTTCTGTTTTATTACATTAATAATACTAATAAAACAAAACTTCATCATCATTATCATAATTCACAGTATTAATCGACCGGGTCGTTCTCAGGAAAGAGGGGGCTTTCCAATAAGGATTTCTCCTTATTGGTGCGCAATTAGGTGACCAAACCTCTCCTTGGCAGAACTTCTAGACATCGTTAGTAATGCAAATAATAATATTAACAATTTTGTTATCTCAACTATTGATTTAATAATATATATAATATTGACAATAATTGAATCAAATAACGTGAGATACTATGCAACAATTACTGAAGCAATAATTAAACAAAACTGAGTGACTTCTCACGTAAGCATCAATAATCAATACCGTGTGCTACTATGCAACCAAGCGTATTTCTGTACTTTTTAACTTTGGGTGTTTCAACGATTAACAGTAAAACTTCCGTCGTTATTTTCATAAAATATTTTTTGTCATTTTCTCAATCAAGACAATAAATTCCGTTGTGGGGTCCACTAATGATTGCTTGTCGTCAATACAAATATTCCTCGTTAAAATGAATATTCCCCGACCAATCGAATATTATAAACAACTTGCGTACTTTGCAAAATTTCTAAATATTACCCACAACTATAACATTATATCAAATTCATTCCATAATATTAAAAATGATAATTATAGAAAATTCATCTTTATTCATAAAAGTTGGGGTCTTACAATCTCCCTTTCTTATGAAATTTTGCCCTCGAAATTAGGGTACGTACCTGGTATGTCGAAGAGGTAAGGATACCTTGATTTCATTTCAGATTCTAACTCCCAGGTCATTTCCTCAACATCGTGGTTCCTCCATAAAACTTTGACTTGAGGTATAACCTTGGAGCTAGAATATATTCCTTCTTATCCAAGATTTGAACAAGAACCTCTTCATCGTTAAATCTTCCGTTATTAAAATCGGTTCTAACTTTCAATAATGTGGTTCGGGTCTTTCACATATTTACGTAACATGGATATATAAAAAAATGTTATGAACACGAGATATACTTGGCGGTAAAGAAAGTCTATAGGCTACAGTCCCTACACGATCGAGGATTAAAAATGGGCCAATGAATCGAGAATTGAGCTTTCCTCTCTTTCCAAATTTCGTAACTCCTTTCCATGGAGCAATACGTAACAACACATGATCTCGATATCGAATTCCCGTCCTTTTTCGAAGAAGATCAAAGATAACTCTTTTTGTCGATCTTGTGAGGTTTTTATACGTCACGGATCGTTTGTATCTTTTTCAGTCATCATCACGTACTAACTCCCGGTCCCAACAATGTTGCTTCACCCACCTCATCCCAAAGATCTTTGGAGAACGACACTTTCTTCCATACAACGCTTCGAATGGAGCCATGCCAATACTTGCTTGATAAGCTGTTGTTGTAGGAAAACTCCACCAATGGTAAGAACTTGTCCCAACTTCCCTTGAAGTCAAGGACACAGAGTCTTAATAAATCTTCAAGAGTTTGAATAGTCCTCTCTGATTGTCCGTCAAATCGAGGATGATATGCCGAACTAAATTGTAAATCCGTGCCCATAGCTTTTTGCAAACTAACCCAAAATCGTGAAGTGAATCTTGGGTCTCGATCAGAAACTATGGATACTGGCATACCATGCAATCTTACAACCTCGTTTATGTACGTATATATGAGCAAGGCGTTCAAGTGTATAAGTTTTGTATAGGTAAGAAATGAAGCGAGACTTGGTCAATCTATCAACAATGACCCAAATTTCATCTATGCCTTGAGAAACCTTGGGAAGACCAAAGAACAAAATCCATGGTAATGTGCTCCCACTTCCATTCGGAATTTTAAGTGGTTCTGATGGACCTTTTGGTACTTGATGTTCGCCTTGACTCGTTGACAAGTTAAACACCTTGAGATAAACAACGCTATCTCTCTCTTCATATTGCCCCACCAAAATGTATGTCAAAGATCATGATACATTTTGGTACTCCCAGGATGGATTGCAAAGCGTGTGTGTTGTGCGCCTCCATCATGATTTTATACTTTAAATCGTGGTCGTTAGGAACACAAAGTCTGGAGTTGACTTGAAGTATTCCTTCTTCATCGATTCTTGCTTCCGACATAGCACCTTCTTGTACTTTCTTCCTCATATGCATCAGCTCTAGGTCTGTAGCTTGAGCAACTTTAAATTAAAGTGGTTCTACTCATATATTCGCCATCATCACTTGGGTCCCTAGAGTTTTTATCTCTATCTCCATCCTTTCAAAGTCATACAAAATGGGCCTTTGCGTTGACAATATCTCACTCCTACCCGAATATGATCTTCTACTCAATGCGTCAGCTACCACGTTTGCTTTTCCAGGATGATATTGGATGGTATGATCATAATCTTTCAACAGTTCAAGCCAACATCGTTGTCGCATGTTGAGTTCCTTTTGAGTGAAGAAATATTTGAGGCTTTTATGATCCGTAAAGATCTCCAATTTCTCCCCATACAAGTAATGCCTCCAAATTTTAAGTGCGAAGACAACAGCTGCCAACTCTAGATCATGAGTAGGATAATTCTTCTCATATTCTTTGAGTTGTCGAGAGGCATAGGCTATGACTTTCCCATGTTGCATGAGAACACATACTAACCCTTTGCCTGAAGCATCACTATAGATGACAAATCCCTCCGAGACAGATGGTATTGTCAGAACAGGTGCTGAAATGAGTCTTCTCTTGAGTTCTTAAAAACTCTTCTCACATTCCTCACTCCAACCGAATTTTGTATCTTTCCGAGTCAGCTGAGTTAATGGAGTAGCGATTCGAGAAAACCCTTCTACGAATCTCCGATAATAACCAGCTAAGCCGAGAAAGCTACGTATTTTGGTCACTGATTTAGGTTGTTCCCAGCTTTGAATGGCTTCAATCTTTGCTGGGTCAACAGATATTCCATGACTTGATACCACGTGCCTAAGGAATGCTACTTCCTCAAGCCAGAACTCTCATTTCTTCAACTTGTCATAAAGCTTATATTCACGAAGTTCTTAGAGTATCAGCATCAAGTGTTGCTCATGATCTTCACGGCTTTTGGAATAAATAAGGATGTCATCAATAAAGACGACCACAAAGTGATCCAAATATTCCTTTAATACTCGGTTCATCGTATCCATGAAGGCAGCAGGAGCATTAGTCAATCCAAAAGACATGACTAGGAATTTATAATGCCTGTACCGAGTTCTGAAAGCCGTCTTTGGAATGTCATCATTCTAATCTTTAATTGGTGATATCCGGAACGAAGATCAATTTTTGAAAAGAATTTAGCATCTTGCAACTGGTCAAACAGGTCATCAATACGTGGCAATGGGTACCTATTTTTGATGGTGACATGATTCAACTCCCAATAATCAATACAAAGTCGCATACTCCCATTTTTCTTCTTAACGAATAGAACAGGAGCACCCCAAGGAGAAGTACTAGGACGAATAAAGCCAATGTCTAACAATTCCTGCAGTTGGGTATTTAACTCCTGAAGTTTAATAGGAGCCATTCGATATGGGGCTTTGAAAATGGGTTTTGTACCGGGTTCAAGGTCGATACAAAATTCAATTTCACGCTCTGGGGGTAGGCCAGGAAGTTCTTCAGGGAATACGTCAGGAAATTCATTAACAATAGAAATATCATTCAAAACTGACGTATTTTTGTTTAGATCCGTGACATGAGCTAATAAAGCTTGACATCCATTTTTCAATAAACGAATAGCTTTATGACTTGAGAAAACAGTGATTGATTTTAATGGTTTGGTTGGTTGAATTCGCATAATAGGTTGGTTAGGAATATGAAAGCTAACAACCTTACGAAAATAATTAATTTTTGCATGATGAGTAGTTAACCAATCAATCCCTAGAATTACGTCAAATGCAAGTATTTTTAATGAAATAAGATCGACAGGTAATGTGAGGGTACCGATTTGAACCAAACAAGACTTATAAACAGTGGATGCAACGAAGGTTTCTCCCAACGGAGTTTCAACAGATAAGTCAAAGTCTAATTTCTCCGAAGTCAAATTTAAACGTTGAGCGTAAGTAGGAGAAATAAAAGAATGGGTAGTACCGGTACCAAATAAGGTATATACTTCGCTAGAGTTTATGATAAGCTTACCCGTGATGACCTCATTCGGGTTCCTTGCTTTTTGGGAGGTCACGACAAACGCTCTCCCTTGCACTACTAGTTTTGACTTTTCTGGGACGTCCTTTGGTGCCTCCATCCTAGATGAACTTGCCTTCGGTGAATGAAAAAATCGGGCTAGGTGACCTTCTCTTCCATAATTATAACATGCTTTGGATGGCATCGCGCAGTTTAGACTGATATGTCCCTCCCCTCCGCATTTGAAGAATATGATAGGTGGTCGTTCTCCTTCCTTAACAACGGGTGCTGGTGCTGACGTCTTTCCATCATTGTTGAATCTCCTCTTCTTGAAATGTATATTGGCAATGATTACCACTGAAGTGGTTACCATTTCTGGCATGTTGATTCCCTCCACGCTTATTGTCACCGCTTTGATGACTGCTATCACTAGTATTATCATTTTATCAGCTGCTCTCTTTTGGTTGGTTTGACTCATTATCGCGCTCCAATAACTAAGCCCTATTAACAACATCTGAATACAAACACAGTTTATGAGAGATAAGATATTGACGTATCACGAGTGTCAAACCTCTTAGAAACATTCGCGTCATTCTCTCCTCATTATCAACCAAATGGGACGCAAACCGGGATAACTCGGCAAACTTGGCTTCGTACTGCGACACGGTCATGTTGTTTTGTTCCAGTTTAATGAACTCTACCTCTTTCATGTGACAAATACTTTCAGGAAAGTACTTGTCATTGAAAAGTTCTTGGAACTTCTCCCAAGACATCTTTAGTGCGACAGGTTGAGTACGCTTTACAGATTCCCACCAGTAATCTGCCTCTGCCCGAAACATAAAGGTGGCAAAGGGAACCTTTTGCTCCTCGGAGCATCCCAAGACATCAAATATCTTGTTGATATGCTTTATCCACGTCTCTGCCTTAAGTGGTTTTGGCTCTCCAAAAAACTCCGGTGGTCCCAGCTCCTTGAACTGATTGGCGGTGACCGTCCGAGAGTTTCCAATGTTTCCACCTGCATTTTGGACAGGAGCCGCTCTCGCCTGATGTTGCATGAATTGCATGAAGCCTCGGAACATTCCATCGTTCATCATCTGGTCAGTGTTGTTGTTTGCATGAGGATTGTCGCATTCCTGATGCATATTGTCCTGGTTATTGATCTGTGGAGACTCAACGGTCTCTTGTGCTCCATTAATGTTCTCAACATTCACGGATGCCATTTTCAAATACTGCCACAAAACAAGGGTTAATTAACATATCACATATTATCCCTATACTTTGACTGACCAATTAAATACCAAATAAACTTAAGTAGGTCATACTAGCGAAGGAATTCCCCATCTCTCCCTCCTAGTTCTCTGTCTCACATCTTAGCAGGATCATATCCTAAGCTTTGATACCAATCTGTGGCGCCCCAAAATAGGTATACATCACCTATTATGAGTCGTTAAATACATGGTACAGAATACAAATACAATCTTTAATATACAACAAGAGAGCTGCGAGTTTTAATACAAATATTATCTTCTAGACAATATCCACTCTCGAATAAGTCCTCATTACATTTATTGACACACTATTTAATGTAATAGTGAGGACTACTAATACTATCATACGGACCGTCACTCCGTTTCTCTTTCGACTAGTCCCGCCACGTTCTCATTTCCTCAAGAGAAGAAAGTGAAAAAAAGGGTGAGCTCAACTAGCCCAAGAAGAAATATTATGACTAAGATAATGCGAGAATAAATTATCATTAGTCTTCAATAATGTTAAACCGATAAAATACAATAGACATCAAGTTTAAGCTGCGGTGAATGAACATGCAATCCATTAAAAGAGTCAAGTAGAGAATAAAATCTACTATCTTTTATGATTTAAAAGGTTTTTCATCACTTTTATCATTTGGGACTCGACTTAATAAATAATCCACATCATCCCCGCACTACTGACCAAGGATATTCATTAGTATCACAACCACAAATTATCCATGCACTCACGGGCCAAGGATATTCGTGTATTCATCAATGGTCATGATCATGCCAACAACTGTCCATCAATGCACTACGGGCCAATGAGGACTTTTACCACATCATTTGTAATATTACGGTCATGATTACACCGAATAATCCCTGGTCATAATCATATAGTCAAGTCCATCTATGCACTCACAGGCCGTAGATGACTTTCAACAAAAAATATAAACATGAGGATGATGACAATGATATAAGAATTCAATAAAACAAGTTCAAGAATTAATTTATCCAGGAACTAATAACGTCAAATTGTCAACATGATACTTCTTTGTAGAGTAAAATTTAAGAATGCTCAGAAGAATATTTCCATGAAAGATACTGGATGAAGCGCAAATATCAAGGATATTCCACTAATTTCATGGAGTATAGAAGTCAAAACTTTAACCAATTGAGTATAATAAAGAATGGAATAACAAAAGAAATCACCGTGCATGCGGTGCCAGATGGACAGAGTTATTCAGCGAATAATAAATAACGGAACCGGTCAAAGCGTAATACGCACCGACGGGATATTTCAATGAGAATAATAAAGAATGGAATAACAACGAAATCACCATGCATGCATGCGCCAGATGGGTTATTCAATGTAATAATAAAAGTTATTCCAAAAGAATAATAAATAATAATAAAACGAAACAGTCCCGTAAAACGCATGCAGATGGGATATTCTAACGAAATAAAAATGGAATAAAATGGAATAATGTAAGAATTTTACCAAGTATAGGGTAATAAATAATGGAACAGCGAACAAAGTTATTCAACAAGAATAATAAAGAATGGAATAATGAAGTTCTCTTCATGAATACAAAGAAATAATACCCCCTTACCTTATAAAAGAAAGAGTACTCGACCTTTAGGCGGGGATATACTTGAAGAAACTTTCACTACACTTTCAAAGCTTTCTTAAACGCTAAAGAATACGCTTTCAAGATAGAAGAATAATTTCTCTACAGTTTCTCTCTAGAGTTTCAAAGTGAATTCGTAAGAAATAATGAAGGAATGAGCTTCTATTTATAGAAGAATGGATGAATAATAACCAATCCATGAATGGTCGAGATCGATTTACTTTAAGCAGACGGTTCAGATTGGTTTACAATAAAATATAATATATTCTATTTATAATATAATAAAACGAATAACTTTTAAAAAGATTTTACTATCAAAACACTATATGCGAGCACTATGCAAAACATTATGCATAATAAAATATAATATATTCTAATTATTGTCTAATAAAACGAATAACTTTATAAAAGTATTTTATTTTATATAAAAAGATTTTACTATTAGCCTAATAAAAGCGAATAACTTTATAAAAGTATTATGTTATATATAAAAAACTTTTCTGCTTTTATTACATTAATAATACTAATAAAAATAAAACTTCATCATCATTATCATAATTCACACTATTAATCGAATTGTGTCGCGTTCAGTGAAAGAGGGGGCTTTCAATAAGGATTTCTCTTATTGGCGTGCGCAATTAGGTGACCAAACCTCTCCTGGAGAACTTCTAGACATCGTTAATAATGCAAATAATAATATTAATAACTTTGTTATCTCAATTATTGATTTAATAATATATAAAATATCGACAATAATTGAATCAAATAACGTGAGATACTATGCAACAATTATGAAGCAATAATTGAACAAAACTGAGTGACTTCTCACGTAAGTATCAATAATCAATATTGTGTGCTACTATGCAACCACGCGTATTATTCTGTACTTTTAACACCGGGTGTTTCAACAGTTAATGGTAAAACTTCCGCCGTTATTTTTTCATAAAATATTTTTGTAGTTTTTCTCAATCGACAAAAATTCCGTTGTAGGGGTCCACCAATGATTGTGTAGTCGCATTTAATATTCCTGTTAAAAGCGAATATTCCCCACCAATCGAATATTATAAACAACTTGTGTACTTTTGCAAAAATTCTAAATATTACCCACAACTATAACATTATATCAAATTCATTCCATAATATTTAAAAATTATAATTATAGAAAATTCATCTTTATTCATAAAAGTTGGGGTCTTACAATCTCCCTTTCTTATGAAATTTTGCCCTCGAAATTAGGGTACATATACGGTATGTCGAAGAGGTAAGGATACCTTGATTTCATTTCAGATTCTAACTCCCAGGTCATTTCCTCAACATCGTGGTTCCTCCATAAAACTTTGACTTGAGGTATAACCTTGGAGCGTAGAATATGTTCCTTCTTATCCAAGATTTGAACAGGAACCTCTTCATACGTTAAATCTTCCGTTATTTCGTCTGGTTCTAACTCAATAATGTGGTTTGGGTCTTTCACATATTTACGTAACATGGATATATAAAAAATGTTATGAACACGAGACATACTTGGCGGTAAAGAAAGTCTATAGGCTACAGTCCCTACATGATCGAGGATTAAAAATGGGCCAATGATTCGAGGATTGAGCTTTCCTCTCTTTCCAAATCTCGTAACTCCTTTCCATGGAGCAACACGTAACAACACATGATCTTCAATATCGAATTCCACGTCCTTTCGATGAAGATCAACATAACTCTTTTGTCGATCTTGTGAGGTTTTTATACGTTGTCGGATCATTTGTATCTTTTTCGTAGTCATACGTACTAACTTCGGTCCCAACAACGTTGCTTCACCCACCTCATCCCAACATACTGGAGAACGACACTTTCTTCCATACAACGCTTCGAATGGAGCCATGCCAATACTTGCTTGATAACTGTTGTTGTAGGAAAACTCCACCAATGGTAAGAACTTGTCCCAACTTCCCTTGAAGTCAAGGACACAGAGTCTTAATAAATCTTCAAGAGTTTGAATAATCCTCTCTGATTGTCCGTCCGTCTGAGGATGATATGCCGAACTAAATCATAAATCCGTGCCCATAGCTTTTTGCAAACTAACCCAAAATCGTGAAGTGAATCTTGGGTCTCGATCAGAAACTATGGATACTGGCATACCATGCAATCTTACAACCTCGTTTATGTACATACGAGCAAGACGTTCAATTGTATAAGTTTCTCTTATAGGTAAGAAATGAGCAGACTTGGTCAATCTATCAACAATGACCCAAATTGCATCTATGCCTTGAGAAACCTTGGGAAGACCAGTAACGAAATCCATGGTAATGTTCTCCCACTTCCATTCTGGAATTTCAAGTGGTTGCAATGGACCTTTTGGTACTTGATGTTCCGCGTTAACTCGTTGACAGGTTAAACACCTTGAGATAAACAGCGCTATCTCCCTCTTCAAATTGCCCCACCAAAATGTATGTCGAAGATCATGATACATTTTGGTACTCCCAGGATGGATTACAAACGGTGTGTTGTGCGCCTCCATCATGATTTTATACTTTAAATCAAGGTCGTTAGGAACACAAAGTCTGGAGTTGACTCGAAGTATTCCTTCTTCATCGATTCTTGCTTCCGGCATAGCACCTTCTTGTACTTTCTTCCTCATATGCATCGACTCCAGTGTCGTAGCTTGGCGAGCGACTTTTAACTTTTTAAATTAAAGTCGGTTCTACTCGTATATTCGCCATCATCACTTGGGTCCCTAGATTTTTTATCTCTATCTCCATCCTTTGCAAGTCATACAAAATGGGCCCTTGCGTTGACAATATCTTTTCTGTTCCGCATATGATCTTTACTCGATCGTCAACTACCACGTTTACTTTTTCGAGGATGATATTGGATGGTATGATCATAATCTTTCAACAGTTCAAGCCAACGTCGTTGTCGCATGTTGAGTTCCTTTTGAGTGAAGAAATATTTGAGGCTTTTATGATCCGTAAAGATCTCCACTTTCTCCCCATACATGTAATGCCTCCAAATTTTAAGTGCGAAGACAACAACTGCCAACTCTAGATCATGAGTAGGATAATTCCTCTCATATTCTTTGAGTTGTCGAGAGGCATAGGCTATGACTTTCCCATGTTGCATGAGAACACATCCTAACCCTTTGCCTGAAGCATCACTATAGATGACAAATCCCTCCGAGCCAGATGGTATTGTCAGAACAGGTGCTGAAATGAGTCTTCTCTTGAGTTCTTGAAAACTCTTCTCACATTCCTCACTCCAACCGAATTTTGTATCTTTTCGAGTCAGCTGAGTTAATGGAGTAGCGATTCGAGAAAACCCTTCTACGAATCTCTGATAATAACCAGCTAAGCCGAGAAAGCTACGTACTTTGGTCACTGATTTAGGTTGTTCCCAGCTTTGAATGGCTTCAATCTTTGCCGGGTCAACAGATATTTCATGACTTGATACCACGTGCCCAAGGAATGCTACTTCCTCAATCCAGGACTCGCATTTCTTCAACTTGTCATAAAGCTTATATTTACGAAGTTTTTAGAGTATCAGCCTCAAGTGTTGCTCATGATCTTCACGGCTTTTGGAATAAATAAGGATGTCATCAATAAAGACGACCACAAAGTGATCTAAATATTCCTTTAATACTCGGTTCATCGTATCCATGAAGGCAGCAGGAGCATTAGTCAATCCAAAAGACATGACTAGGAATTCATAATGCCCGTACCGAGTTCTAAAAGCCGTCTTTGGAATGTCATCGGTTCTAATCTTTAATTGGTGATATCCAGAACGAAGATCAATTTTTGAAAAGAATTTTGGTCTCTGAAAACTGGTCAAATAGGTCATCAATACGTGGCAATGGGTACCTATTTTTGATGGTGACATGATTCAACTCCCGATAATCAATACAAAGTCGCGATACTCCCATTTTTCTTCTTTCACGAATAGAGCAGAGGAGCACCCCAAGGAGAAGTACTAGGGACGAATAAAGCCGATGTCTAACAATTCCTGCAGTTGGGTCTTTAACTCTCGAAGTTCATATAGAGCCATTCGATATGGGGCTTTGGAAATGGATTTTGTACCGGGTTTAAGGTCGATACAAAATTCAATTTCACGCTCTGGGGTAGGCCAGGAATTTCTTCAGGGAATAAGTCAGGATATTCATTAACAATAGAAATATCATTCAAAACTGACGTATTTTTGTTTAGATCCGTGACATGAGCTAAGAAAGCTTGACATCCGTTTTTCAATAATTGAATAGCTTTATGGCTTGAGATAACAGTGATTGATTTTAATGGTTTGGTTGCTTGAATTCGCATAATAGGTTGGTTAGGAATATGAAAGCTAACAACCTTACTAAAAATAATCAATTTTGCATGATGAGTAGTTAACCAATCAATCCCTAGAATTACGTCAAATGCAAGTATTTTCAATGAAATAAGATCGACAGGTAATGTGAGGGTACCGATTTGAACCAAACAAGACTTATAAACAGTGGATGTAATGAAGGTTTCTCCCAACGGAGTTTCAACAGATAAGTCAAAGTCTAATTTCTCCGAAGTCAAATTTAAACGTTGAGCGTAAGTAGGAGAAATAAAAGAATGGGTAGAACCGATATCAAATAAGGTATATACTTTGCTAGAGTTTATGATAAGCTTACCCGCGATGACCTCATTTGGGTTCCTTGCTTTTTGGGAGGTCACGACAAACGCTCTCCCTTGCACTACTAGTTTTGACTTTTCTGGGATGTCCTTTGGTGCCTCCATCCTAGCTGAACTTGTCTTCGGTGAACGAAAAAATCGGGCTAGGTGACCTTCTCTTCCATAATTATAACATGCTTTGGACGGCATCACATGATTTAGGTGATGTGTCCTCCCCTCGCATTTGAAGAATATGATAGGTGGTCGTTCTCCTTCCTTAACAACTGTGGTCTTTGGTGTTGACGTTTTTCCATCATTGTTGAATCTCCTCTTCTTGAAATGTCCATTCTTATAGCTTTGGCCATGATTACCACTGAAGTGGTTACCATTTTTGGCATGTTGATTCTCTCCATGCTTATTGTCACCGCTTCGATGACTGCTATCACTAGTATTATCATTTTGTCGGCTGCTCTCTTTTGGTTGGGTTGACTCATTATCGTGCTCCAATAACTGAGCCCTATTAACAACATCTGAATACAAACAAAGTTTATGAGAGATAAGATATTGACGTATCACGAGTTTCAAACCTCTTAGAAATATTCGCGTCATTCTCTCCTCATTATCAACCAAATAGGACGCAAACCGGGACAACTCGGCAAACTTGGCTTCGTACTGCGACACGGTCATGTTGTTTTGTTATAGTTTAATGAACTCTACCTCTTTCATGTGACGAATACTTTCAGGAAAGTACTTGTCGTTGAACAGTTCTTGGAACTTCTCCCAAGACATCTTCAAAGTCTGACGAGTTGAGTACGCTTTACTGATTCCCACCGAAGAATCGCTTCTCCGCACATAACATGAAGGTGGCAAAGGAACCTTTTGCTCCTCGAAGCATCCCAAGACATCAAATATCTTGTTGATCTGCTTTATCCACGTCTCCGCCTTAAGTGGTTTTGGCTCTCCAAAAAACTCCGGTGGTCCCAGCTCCTTAAACTGTTTGGCGGTGACCGTCCGAGAGTTTCCAGTGTTTCCACCTGCATTTTGGACAGGAACCGCTCTCGCCTGATGTTGCATGAATTGCATGAAGCCTCGGAACATTCCATCGTTCATCATCTCAGTCGGTTGTTGTTGTTTGCATGAGGATTATCGCTTCTACGATGCATATTGACCTGGTTATTGATCTGTGGAGACTCAATGGTCTCTTGTGCTCCATTAATGTTCTCAACATTCTCGGATGCCATTTTCAAATACTGCCACAAAACAAGGGTTAATTAACATATCACATATTATCCCTATACTCTGACCGACCAATTAAATACCAAATAAACTTAAGTAGGTCATACTAGCGAAGGAATTCCCCGTCTCTCCCTTCCTAGTTCTTGTCTCACATCTTAGCCAGGATCATATCCCTAAGCTTTGATATTAATCGTGGACGCCCCCAAAATAGGTATACATCACCTATTCTCGAGTCGTCAAATATACATGGTATGTAATACAAATACAATCTTTAATATACAACAAGAGAGTCATGAGTTTTAATACAAATATTGTCTTCTAGACAATATCCACTCTTAGAATAAGTCCTCATTACATTTATTGTCACACTATTTAATGTAATAGTGAGGACTACTAATACTATCATCCGGGATAATCACTCCGTTCCCCGACTAGTCCGGCTACGTTTTCATTTCTCAAGAGAACGGTGAAAAAAAGGGTGAGCTCAACTAGCCCAAGAAGAAATATTATGACTAAGATAATGCGAGAATAAATTATCATTAGTCTTCAACAAATGTTAAAGTGATAAAATACAATAGACATCAAGTTTAACTGCGGTGAACATGCAATCCATTAAAAGAGTCAAGTAGAGAATAAAATCTACTATCTTTTATGATTTAAAAGGTTTTTTTCATCACTTTTATCATTTGGGACTCACTTAATAAATAATCCACATCATCCCCCGACTACGGCCAAGGATATTCATTAGTATCACAACCACAAATTATCCATGCACTACGGGCCAAGGATATTCGTGTATTCATCAATGGTCATGATCATGCTAACAAGCATCCATCAATGCACTACGGGCCAATGAGGACTTTTACCACATCATTTGTAATATTACGGCCATGATTACAACCGAATAATCCATGGTCATAATCATACCAAGTCCATCTATGCACGAAGCCACAGATGACTTTCAACAAGATATAAACATTAGGATGATGACAATGATATAAGAATTCAATAAAACAAGTTCAAGAATTAATTTATCCAGAACTAATAACGTCCAAATTGTCAACATGATACTTCTTTGTAGAGTAAAATTTAAGAATGCTCGAGAAGAATATTTCCATGAAAGATCTTTGGATGAAGCACAAATATCAAGGATATTCCACTAATTTCATGGAGTATAGAAGTCAAAACTTTAACCAACCGAGTATAATAAAGAATGGAATAACAAAAGAAATCACCATGGATGCGGTACCAGCATGACGTGAAGTTATTCCAATAGAACAATAAATAACGGAACCGGTCAGGCGTAATATGACCGAAGCGGGATATTCCAAATGAATAATAAAGAATGGAATAACAAAAAAATCACCATGCATCAAGGTACTTAATAAAGCATGAGTATGTCCAACAGTAATTCCAACGATAATAATATCTATAACAGGAACGGTCGCGTAAAAGTTATTCTAATATTCCAATAATAAATAAAGGAACAGTCAGTCGGCGTGAAAAACGTATGCATGGATATTCCAATGTAATCATAAAGAATGGAATAATGTAAGAATTTCACCAAGTATAGGTAGCCCGCACATATACAAAGTTATTCTAACGGAATAATAAAGAATGGAATAATGAAGTTCTCTTCATGAATACAAAAGAAATAATACCCTTACCTATATAAAGAATAGTACTCACCTGGTAGAAAGGATATACTTGAAGAAACTTGCACTACGCTCAAAGCTTTCTTAAATGCTAAAGAAATACATTTCAAGATAGAAGAATAATTCTCTACAGTTTCTCTCTCTAGAGTTTCAAAGGAATTCATAAGAAATAATGAAGGAATGAGCTTCTATTTATAGAAGAATGGATGAATAGTAACCAATCCATGAACGGTCCAGATCGATTTACTTTTAAGCAGACGGTCAGTATTGGTTTACAATAAAATATAATATATTCTATTTATAATATAATAAAACGAATAACTTTTAAAAAGATTTTACTATGCAAATACTATGCAGGCACTATGCAAATATTATGCATAATAAAATATAATATATTCTAATTATTGTCTAATAAAATGAATAACTTTATAAAAGTATTTTGTTTTATATAAAAAGATTTTACTATTAGCCTAATAAAACGAATAACTTTATAAAAGTATTATGTTTTATATAAAAAGCTTTTCTGTTTTATTACATTAATAATACTAATAAAATAAAACTTCATCATCATTATCATAATTCACACTATTAATCGACCAGGTCGTTCCTAGGAAAGAGGGGGCTTTACAATAAGGATTTCTCCTTATTGGCGCGCAATTAGGTGGCCAAACCTCTCCTTGGCAGAACTTCTAGACATCGTTAATAATGCAAATAATAATATTAACAACTTTGTTATCTCAACTATTGATTTAATAATATATAAAATATTGACAATAATTGAATCAAATAACGTGAGATACTATGCAACAATTACTGAAGCAATAATTGAACAAAACTGAGTGACTTCTCACGTAAGCATCAATAATCAATACAGTGTGCTACTACTTAACCAACCACACAATTCTCGTACTTTTAAACTTTGGGTGTTTCAACAGTTAACGGTAAAACTTCCGCCGTTATTTTCATAAAATATTTTTTGTCATTTTCTCAATCCAACAATAATTCCGTTGTGGGGTCCACCAATGATTGTGCCGTCGTACGAATATTCCCTGTTAAAATGAATATTCCCCACCAATCGAATATTATAAACAACTTGCGTACTTTGCAAAATTTCTAAATATTACCCACAACTATAACATTATATCAAATTCATTCCATAATATTTAAAAATGATAATTATAGAAAATTCATCTTTATTCATAAAAGTTGGGGTCTTACAACATAGGCAGTCATTTATGGTGTAGTCTAACCCCTACAAAAATCACAAAATCCTTTAATGATCACAAGATACAACTTTTCAATAGCCTAAGCCAGAGCCTGAACTACATAAGACCTGATCTCTCATCCAGGGGTTACGTAGGCAGCCATCTATGGTACGGTCGAACCTTCAAAAAGGAAAGCCAAACAATTTTTTTGAACCTCAACCACATCAAAGACCAGTCTCAAGACACCAAAAAAATGGGAAACCCAAAGATCAACGACCCATTCTGAAAGATCCTAGGACATCTCAATGCCAATACATCAAGGAAAAGTTCGTGGCACATCAAGATAGCAAGTCATAAAGAAAATGACAATTATCAAGCAAGTGATAGGACATATCTAAAAGTAAAGTGAATCAAAATATATTTCCTTGCCATATAATATTGTTTGATATATACAATGTATCATGTGCATGACAAAAATGGCTAACCTAGGCTATGCAGGAAAATGAAAGCGAATCTATAAACCCGTAGATAAACGGGCCAGCAAGTCCAACATTGCGTCCCTCTTAGAAGATGGAGGTGAATCTATAAGCTTCTGCCCTAGGGTTTCCATACAAGCCAGAAGATCCACGACCATCTACATAGTGCTACTTTGTTCATCTATGAATGCACTTATATCTGTAATGATCCTAGCTGTGTGGGATCTAAGTGCAGTACTATCAGGAGTGGCAGCGTCCCAGGTAGCTCGAGCCTCATCCCGCTCAATAAAAGCAGCATCCCGAGTCGCTAGAGCCTAATCCCGCTCAACAAAAGCGGTATCCCTACTAGCTCAGGAGTCATCCCTCTCAGTAAAAGTAGCATCTCTACCAGAAAAAGTTATCAACATCAGAGCCCTAGCTTGATCCTTCTCAAATGTCATCAGATGTAACTTCTACTCCAAATACTCTACAGAAGGTGGAGCCATAGCAGTGGAAATACTGGGGGAATCAACTAGAGCTGCTATCAAACCAGCAAATAGCTCGTCCTCAGTAGGAGAATCAGTGTCCTCCATAGGCTCCTCCTCATCAGAATCGATACTTAGCTCTGAGTGAACAACCATAGTCGATGCAATATCTTCCTCCAGCCATGCAGAATACTCTGAAGAGAGACCCAGATGACAAATCAAAAAATTAGTCCTCTCTCAACGAGTCCAACAATCATAAATCCTGGTCAAGTCATCTGCTGACAAAAGCCAAGCTGACAATCGCTGTCCTAATGCTCCGTCAAAGGGGTGACTATACTGAAACTGATCAAACTGTCCCATGACAGCCAGTAGATGATATGTGGTCACCCCTCTTAAACCAGCCAGGGGTAGATATTTTATGCCAACTGCATGAGTAATAAATTTATAAGGAGAGCTGAGTCCTGAAACGTCAAGATAGTAAATGGATCCTCAATCCCTGTCAGAAAGGCAAACCAGGACGTTGCGTCTGTACACTCAATCGGTTGAAAGGATTAAGGCATGACTATCTCATGAGTAAATCAATACCCATGACGTCTAAATGTGCCAATCGGTCTCAAATGTGTCATAAACCACAAATACAATAAAATGGCACTGCCTCTGAAAAACACCACAGAATAGGTATGGCAAAATGTGGCTGAACTCAAGGTCTCTGCCAATATCATGGGTCAGATGGTGTATGTGACGCCCCCAAAATAGGTCCACACGACCCATTCTGAGTCCCCAGATATCACACTATAAAAATCAAATACAAACTTCATTTATACTAACTGCTGAAGCGTAAATGCGAATCGACTACTGCTTAAACTGTGAGTTTTAATACAAATGCATGTAACTCTCATGGTGCCTCAACCACAACCTTACAATGGTACTTTACATAAAGGTACAGTCAATAACTATTTTAGAAATTAAAATCTTTGGAAAATACTCAAGGAAACCTTCGTACATTGGAGGTCATACGTCTAGGTTATGATAGATATCATATGTCCACAGAATTATCTTTGGTTGACCCAATTAGTCCCCAAAATAAAACAAGAAGATTGTTATCATCTTCTTTCCAATGGTGAGTCTTCTCTTAACATATAATTATTTCCGTTGTCTCCAAGTGAGAATTATATTTCAAATAAACTCCAAGATTATATAGGTAGTGCTCGAAGATATACTCACCAAGTGGATGTGCACAACCCTGTCTTATGATAACACGAGGTTGTATGTCATTAGACATCTTGTATGATAGTGGAAAAACACCCTTCCAAAGTTGGGTTCACCTCATCCTATTCGGTTCACCAAAATTAAATATCAAATGACGTATACAATACGACACACTTATCTAAAGTTCTCAATAAAATTATTTTCATACTATTTAGGGAGAACCTCAACATCTATAGACCAAAGTTCTATTCTCCTGTTACCCCCACTCAACCCAGCTACACTCTTATTACCTGAAAGGAATTTTGAAGCAAAAGGGTGAGCACAACTAGCCCAGTAAAGAATATCATGACTAAAGATAATTTACATCATCAATAGCCTTCATCAAGAATAAAAATAGATTTAGAACATATGGTAGATGATAAAACTTTTCAACCATAGTTGCACGGTGAACGAAGCAATCCATTAGAAGAGTCAAATAGACCATCGATCATTATCTTCTCCATGTTAAAAGTCCACCAATAATTTTTTATCCCTGTAATATCAATTAACAATTCCTGTCCATAATCATATGAATAACTCATAATCATAATTGTGATTCTAACTTCCTCTTCGTACCCAGGACGAAGATAATTTTCATCACCTATCTTCACTTGAAACATCAAAAATCATAGTTATACCAAATCAAAATTCCTACTCATAATCATACTAATAAATTCATCTTTGCACTACGGCCAAAGACATTTGTGATGCCACCAAAATAGGTATACATCACCTATTCCGAGTCGCCAAATACATGGTACAGAATACAAATACAATCTTTAATATACAACAAGAAAGCTGTGAGTTTTAATACAAATATTGTCTTTTAGACAATATCCACTCTCAGAATAATTCCTCATTACATTTATTGTCACACTATTTAACAGAATAGTGAGGACTACTAATACTATCATCTGGACCGTCACTCCATTCCCCGACTAGTCCCGGCTACGTTTTCATTTCCTGAAGAGAACAGTGAAAGAAAGGGTGAGCTCAACTAGCCCAGTAAGAAATATTATGACTAAGATAATGAAGAATAAATTATCATTAGTCTTTAACAATGTTAAACTAATAAAATACAATAGACATCAAGTTTAACTGCAGCGGAACACGCAATCCATTAAAAGAGTCAAGTAGAGAATAAAATCTACTATCTTTTATGGTTTAAAAAGTTTTTCATCACTTTTATCATTTGGGACTCAAATTTTAATAAATAATCCACATCATCCCTGCACTACGGCCAAGGATATTCATTAGTATCACAACCACAAATTATCCATGCACTACGGGCCAAGTATATTCATGTATTCATCAATGGTCATGATCATGCCATAAAACAATTCATCTTTACTCCCTTGGCCGAAGAGAATCCATAGCCATAATCATACCAAAAACTGTCCATCAATGCACTACGGGCCAATGAGGACTTTTTCCACATCATTTGTAACATTATGGTCATGATTATACCGAATAATCCTTGGTCATAATCATACCAAGTCCATCTATGCACTACAGGCCACAGATGACTTTCAACAAAATATAAACATGAATTATTCAGGAACTAATAACGTCCAAATTGTCAACATGATACTTCTTTGTAGAATAAAATTCAAGAATGTTCAGAAGAATATTTTCATGAAAAGATACTGGATGAAGTGCAAATATCAAGGATATTCCACTAATTTCAAAGAGGATAGAAGTTAAAACATTAATCAACTGAGTATAATAAAGAATGAAATAACAAAAGAAATCACCATGCATGCGGTACTTCGCATAGACAGGTAATTCCAACAGAATAATAAATAACGGAACCAGTCGCATAATAATACGACCGGACAGGATATTCCAATGAATAATAAAGAATGGAATAACAATGTAAATCACCATGCATGAGGTACTTCAGATGATGATATGAGTTATTCCAACAGAATAATAAATAACGGAACAGTCCCGCCAGAAACGCATGCATGGGATATTCCAAAAGAATAATAAAGAATGGAATAACAACAGAAATCACCATGCATGCGGTACTTCGTATAGAAAGGTTATTCCAACAGAATAATAAATAACGGAACCAGGTCAAGCAAAATTCCCACCGACAGGATGTTCCAACAGAATAATAAAGAATGGAATAACAACAGAAATCACCAAGCATGCGGTACTTCGCATAGACGGGTTATTCCAACAAAATAATAAATAACGGAACCAGTTAAAAGATAAAAGCGCATATGCAAGTGATATTCCAATAGAATAATAAAGAAGCGGAACCGTGTCCCACAGAACGCACGCATGTGATATTCCAATGTAATTATAAAGAATGGAATAATAGAAGAATTTCACCAAGTCTAGGGTAGACCGCGTATACAGGTTATTCCAACAGAATAATGAATAATGGAATAACAGAAGTTCTCTTCATGAATACGAAAGAAATAAAACCACTTACAGGTACAACAAATAATATCCCTTACCTTATAAAGAAGAGTACTCCGACGGTAGGGCGGGGATATACTTGAAGAAACTTGCACTACGCTCAAAGCTTTCTTAAACGCTAAAGAAATACGCTCAAGATAGAAGAATAATTTCTCTACGCTTTCTCTCTAGAGTTTCAAATTGAATTCGTAAGAAATAATGAAGGAATGAGCTTTCTATTTATAGAAGATATTATGAATAGTAACCAATCCATGAACGGTCCAGATTGATTTACAATAAAATATAATATATTTTATTTATAATCTAATAAAACGAATAACTTTATAAAAGTATTATGTTTTATATAAAAAGATTTTACTATCTGAAACACTATTCGTGCACTATGCAAATACTATGCATAATAAAATTTAATATATTCTAATTATTGTCTAATAAAATGCAGATAACTTTATAAAAGTATTCTATTTTATATAAAAGATTTTACTATTAGCCTAATAAAACTAATAACTTTATAAAGGTATTCATTTTTATATAAAAGTTTTTACGCTTTTATTACATTAATAATACTAATAAAATAAAAATATATATATATATATATATATATATATATATATATATAACAATCGACAATAATTGGATCAAATAACGTGAGATACTATGCAACAACTACTATAGCAATAATTAAACAAAACTGAGAGACTTCTCACGTAAACATCAATAATCAATACCGTGTGCTACTATGCAACCACACGTATTACTGTACTTTTACTACCGAGTAGTTCAACAGTATTAACAGTAAACTTTCGTCGTTATTTTCATAAAAAATATTTTTGTTGTTTTCTCAATCCGACAATAATTTCATTGTGGGGTCCACCAATGATTGTGCAGTTGTACGAATATTCCATGCTAAAACGAATATTCCCCGACCAATCGAATATAATACAACAACTTACATATTTTGCAAAATTTATAAATACTACCCATAACTATAACATTATCTTAAATTCACACCATAATATAAAAAAAATATTTCGAGAAAATTAAATCTTTATTCGTAAAATTTGGGATTTTACAATATTCATTAACAATTCATCTTTGCACTACAGGCCAAAGACATACAACTGTATTTTAGAAGAGTCAAGTAGAGCATAATATCTACTATCTTTTACGAATTAAAAGTGTATAATCAATATTTTATTGTTAAGACTCAGCTTAATAAATAATCCACATCATTGAATCATCCCTGCACTACAGCCAAGGATATTCATTTAATCATTAATGGTCATGATTATACCGAACAATCCCTGGTTACAATCATACCAATAATTATCCATCAATGCACTACGAGCCAATGAGGACTTTTACTACATCATCTATAACATTACGGGTCATGATTATACCGAAAGATCCCTGGTCATAATCATACCAATAAATAGTTCATCTATGCATATAAGCCAAAGATACTCATCAATCAATAGTTCATCTTTGAACGTAAGCCAAAGATATACAACTGTAAAACCAATAATCAACAGTTCATCTTTGCATGTAAGCGAAAAGATATACAATCAAAACCAATAATCAACAAATCCATCTGCATAACGTAAGCCAAAGATATATAATTCTAAAATCAATAATCAACAGTCCATCTTTGTACGTAAGCCAAAGATGACTTTCATCACAATATAAGCATGAGGATGATGACAATGATATAAGCATTGATCAAACAAAAACAAGGATAAATATTAAAGACTTTAAATTTATCCAAATATTATCAATCACTTAATAAACTCATAATCTAATATTATTAATATTATAACAATATTTTAATCACTTCTTAAACTTATAAACAATTTATAACATTCAAAAATGCCATACTCATAAGATTTAATCACCAATGATCAAATCCCTCATCAAAAATCTGTAAATACCCTATATAGGATTCTAAAGCCATAAAATTCTATTTTCCAATTTTGTTACTTCACATAACATATTTAATTCATTTACTCATATCTAGTTCATTTTCATGAAAAATACTAAATCAGTTCCAAAAATATTTCTTTTCTGGAATTTAGCAGAATATAGTCCCATATTGAACATATATTTTTCTTGGAATTTTTAAAATTCATTTACTATTTTTCATATGGCCAAAACTGCCGAATATTTAGACATTTATCATAAATTTTACTTTTGTCCAAAAATTCCAAAATTGATAGGGTATACTCCTGTTATATACATGTACTCCTAATAAAAATTTCACTAATTTTGGAGTTAACCACAAGGAGTTATAAGGGTTTACTTTTAAAATAGTCTTTTCCCATAAAATTCATAACTCCTAATCTATACATCCAAAAATCGCCATTTTTGGACACAAACTAGAAAACTCAACAAATAATCATTTCAAATATTTCCAAAAATTTTGAGGGTCAGAAAAATTACGAAACTGCAAATGGATTTTCACCGCCATGCAGAATCCACGAGAAGCAGATCATTTCCACAATTTAATAAGGAATGAATACAAAGGATCATTCACCATGCATGCGATAATCCACATAGACAAAAGTTATTCCAACAGTAATAATAAAGAATGGAATAATGAATAATTCACCATGCATGCGATAATCGCAGAGACAAAAGTTATTCCCAAATGAATAATAAAGAATGGAACCAAAGTCATACGTAATCCGCATAAGCAGGATATTCCAATGTAATAATAAAGAATGGAACCGTGTCATGCGTAATCCGCATGCAGATGTGATATTCCAACATAATAATAAAGAATGGAATAACAATGAATTCACCTAGCATGCAGAGATCGCATGCAGACGGAGTTATTCCAATGTAATAATAAAGAATGGAACTAGGTAAATGCGTAATCAAGCATGCAGCACGTGATATTCCAACATAATAATAAAGATTGGAATAACAGAAGAATTTCACCATGTATACGGTAGTCCGCGTATACAGGTTATTTCACCATGTTTCGAT
Organism: Panax quinquefolius; assembly: GCA_020205615.1. Taxonomy (NCBI): domain Eukaryota; kingdom Viridiplantae; phylum Streptophyta; class Magnoliopsida; order Apiales; family Araliaceae; genus Panax; species Panax quinquefolius. The sequence goes on from CM035152.1 coordinate 23,115,883, forward strand.
AATTGCACGTTTTGGGGCTCAAAATATTACAGTATAATACCTTCAACTTTTCTTTCATTTTTAATTTAGTCCTGCAAGTATTATCAAACTTGCACCACCTCTCCTAATAGTAAATAATGTGAATTAATAGTACAATCATGTGACTCAATAGTTATAATCATGTGAAAATACGAATTACAGTATAGTACCTCCATCTATACCTCCATTTTTAACTTTGTCATGCAAGTATTATCAATCTTACATCAACTCCCCTAATAGTACAAGAATGTGAATCAATAGTACACACATGTGAATAAATAGTTATAATCATGTGAATTAATAGTAATTAATTGCTCATTTATCCGATTAATTACCCGACTGGTCAGTATAACTTCCAGACATCAATTAATATTGAAATAAATATCGATTTCCGTTAACAATAACAATCCCAACACAATGGAACTATTCTTCTCAAAAATTTCATTTTTAAAATTTTAAAGTTTGACTTTTTCCAAAAAAGTCAACTATTGAATTTTTTGACCAAAAAGTCAACCTCGACAAATTTTGTGTTTATAGTCTATTTCTACTAATTTCATCGTTCTGGACTCAAATATCACGTCCGCGTTTCCAAATTTAACTCCGAACTCAAATTCGATTTTTAATAACATTCATCATTAATATTATAACTCACACTATTTAACAACTGTGTCGCTCCTGTGAAAGAAGGGCTTTTCGATAAGGATTTCTCCTTATTGGCGGCAATTAGGTGACAAAACCTCTCCTTAATGTAACTTCTGAGACATTGTCAATATTGTAAATAATAATATGAATAACTTTGTCGTCTCAATTATTGATTTAATAATATATAAAATATTAAGCAGATGATACTATGACAATAATTAAATCAATAATATGAGAGATATGATGCAGCAATTACTGTAACAATAATTGAGTATAATTAAGTGACTTCTCACGTAAGCATCAATAATCAATACCGTGTGCTACTATGTAACCACGCGTATTACTATACTTTTACTACCGGTTATTTTATGACAACTTACTTACTTTGAAAATTTTTTAAATATGACCCTTAACTTTACACTTTTATCAATTTAACTATTTACCAAAATAGAAAATTTGAATACTTTTATTTCATAAAATTCGGGATCTCACAGTGTAACCCTCCCTGAGAGCATGGACTACCGTAATCAGGTCAATATCCAGATGGTTTATGTACAAAGACATGTACAAATAGGACACGATGCACATCAAGAGAATATCTACGCAGGCAACATGCCACTCACCCTCAGTAAAGGTGAAATCCCTTGAATGTCGCAGATAACTGTCCAGCGACCCAAGTTAGTCAATCAAGAAATCCATGGACACCACATGCCCTGAGGTAATCTCTTCTAGGGCAACTCTGCGTCGTAAGCCTGTTAGGGTCATAAACTACTGGCTCATATCACCGACAACCATCCTAGCGTAATGTCGGTCCAAGGGAAAATCAGTGAGACGCTCGTACTCCTCCAATGTAGGAGTCAACTCATGGATATCAAATCTAAAGACATGTCTCTCTGGTATCCAACAAGATATCATGCCCTCTACAAAGCTTAACGGTACCTGGAGTGTCAGGAGGGTCATAGAGTGTCTCAATAACTGATCAATTGTCACCCAATCTGAGGGAGACAAACTGTCATATAAGGATCTCAAAGAAGAGGCCACCAATATGGGTGGTGTATGCTCAATCTGGCTAACGGTGGATGAAGACATCTGTAGAGCCATATCATAAGACCATCTAGGGGTCAATGCTATACTCACTTCTGGGAATGCATATCCATGACATAATGCATGTATCATGATAAATGACAATATGATGTAGGGAATGGAAAACATTATACATACATTCCTAATTACATCATCATCTAATACATCATCTCTGTATATAACTGAAAATAAAAAAGTACCGGGAAATGGGGCACAACCGCCAAATATCTGATAGATGTTTTTCAAAAGATATAACAAAAAATGGGGCACAGCCACCCAATATCTAATAGAGGCTTATCAAAAGATATAACGAGAAATCTATCAGAAGAAATCAATGATGTCCACATCATCCAATCGATCCATTTGATGTAACTTCTCCTGAGTCACTAAATCTCTGCCAGAAGGGATGTCAGGTCGATACAAAGGAGGATCTGCACCGGTAAAGCAATCAGAATATGGGCCACCTGAAGGGCCAGCGCCAGAGCTGGATGGATCAAAATAATCTACCTCTGATGGATCTCTGCTCAAATGCCAGATGAAAAAATGTGTTCAATCCAACCTCAGGGTCAAATTGTCAATCTACGACAAATGAGTGGGCTCTCGGACGCAAGCAATCTAGTCAGTCATTATAACAAAACCAGAAACCATATCCCCCATGAACTGTGTGGCGCGGGTCTGAGCTCCAATGGTGCGAGGGAACCACCAGCGGTAAAAAGCCTCCTGAGTAAAGGGGCCCTCTGATAGAGTGAAGCTATCTAAACCCATCAGGGGAATCTCAATGATCGATTGAGATAAAGGCTAATGTCGCCTGACAGGAGGAAAGAACGAAATACGTATCTCCCATGTGGTGCTCTTGATAGCACGCTCTCCTAAATAGAGCTCCTTGCCTCCGTCAGTCAAGAGAGGAATCCGACCGGTGGATAATACATACTCGAAACCAGTCGGAAAGCCACCCTCAAATCCTACTATCAAATGATCCTCGAAGTGGGGAACCCATGTGATGACATCGATTGTTAACAACTCCAACTTTAAACAAGAATGGTTAAGCCCCTCGGCAATAGGAACCTCTACAAGAGTGGAGTAATGTCATCGCCATCCCCGTGGATAGGTCTTCAAACCTAATGTAGTAACGAGACGAAGACAGTGAAGTCTCTCATAGGCCCAAAACTGAAAATGAAAAGATCAAATATCTTCATTCATGAAAACTGACAACCCGAGTGAGGGAAAATAATCACCAGCAAAAATGGGTAAAAGCCTAGCCAAGCCTCCTTCACGCCCTCTGAGCGTAGGTGCGTCCCTTTAAGGAAGTAGGCAAAGGTGTATAAGCCCCAGTCAAAGTCTCTGATACGGTCCACCTCATAAGTGGCACTAACTAAAGCGAAAGAAACCTTCGAGGAGTTATCCGCTAGGAAATAACCCCTGATGATGATCAGGAACAATCACCGATGAATGCAATCTCTAACCCTCGGATCATCGGGCAAAGGTTCAGTCAGAGCCCCACTCATGACATTTATACTCAAAAGATCAGAACGAATAGTTCGACCCATGAGGGTCGTGGCCGGAACTCCCAAAAGGGATCAAACGGCAGTCGGGGAAATTTCAGCCACCAAAGGCACTAACGCCCCTATAAACTCCAACCTTGTGATGAATCGCCAATCCATCAGTGTCATCATTACCTCACAATCCAGCAAATAGATAGACTGGGTCTGGCGGAACCAGTGCTCAGACAAAGCCCTCGGATAACCCCATGGGCAACGACTGGGAGGAATAGAAAAGAAAGCCTCAAAGCCCCATGAATGGACGATCTCCCAGTACTCTGAATGGAGGGTCTGGTATAAAAAGTGAATGCTAAACCAGTTCCCCATGGGCTGAGTAAAGCCGGGAACCTGCATCAAATTGCAAATCAAGATTAAAACCCTTGCCCCAAAAGTGGGAAAAGAAAGATGGAAATGACTATTACCTCATTCGCATGAAGATAGATCGAGGGGTGACGACTCAAATCATCCAGAAGATTTAGAATCGACACATTAATAGATGGAAGCTCCCGGCGAGGAATGGAAGAAGAAGAAGCAGGATCCACAATAGGAACATCCTCATCATCGTCCACGACATCCAGCCTCTCAACCTGGATATGGCGAATAACAGACTTAGTCAACCGGCGAGGTTACCGGGCTGGACGAGGTTGAGGAACATCGGAAGCTCTCCTCCTCACACCTTCAGAGGCCCTACGAGAGCTACTAGGCTGGTCTGGATCCATAATCTGGACAAAATCTCCAAAACACCTCCGAAAGGGTGAGATAAGTTCTAAACATGATGCTCATTAAATTCAAATCATTGCTTCATGCATAATCTAAGTCCTGATACATGCATGGATTTAACATACATCCACAGTAGAGTTAAAATTGCATGTTCATTAAATGCCTAGACTTGTGAAAAATTTCGTCAGAGTCTCCTTTGTAAAATGGACTGTCCACATGCACATAGGCATGACTAGGTGGCCATTCAGTAGAACACCAACCCAAAGTCATGAACATATCATATGCATGAAAAAAAAATCAGAATTAAATCCACCATGGTAGCTAAATTACCATGTGTGCTTTATTTGAAATCCTTTGCTCATTTGTCCTCAAATATGATGAATAAAGTAGCAAAAAAGGGTGTCAAATGACTGTCTCAAAAGTCAACTTTTTTTCACATCAATACATTCAACATGGTAAAATATGAACATTTACTAAGTTGAATAATTTTTATCAAGTCATATGAGCATGCATATTCACTACATTGTGTTTAGAAACATTCTATATGAAATCTAACGTTCTAACAGTCAAAACGTGAAAAAGAAAACATATAATAGTTATCGGAGTATTGCAGAACGTTTGTACGGTGACAGATTTTGCAAAAAGTAGCCCGAACTTAGTAGATCTTAAGAAGAAATTTTGGATTTTCTATGTGGTTTAACTTGAAAATGACTTATCAAAAATAAAAAAGGGGGTAAATATACCCATGGGGAGCCGCGGGTCAATTCGCGATAGCCGCAGGTCTACTTGCAGCTACCCAGGGTGGTCCCCACCCCCTTCGGCTCGATCAAATTTGAATTGTAACAAAGTTCCCAAAAGCTGAAAAGTCAAATCAAGGAAAAAGGTGTTACGTGAATAAGCGGAAATGGCCTGAAACCCTGAATTCAAGTTTCAAACTTCTGATCTACGTGTAAGTCATTGGAATTAACCCGGATGTGGGGTTCAGTGAGCCAATGATAGAGGTTATTAAAAACAGCCCTTATCAAAACATCGGGAAGGTCCGGTTGTAAGACCCTATATTTTTTTTTAATAAAATGGAATTTCCTCTATTTATTATTTTGAAATAGTAAGGGTTGATTTGATTAATGTGGTTAGTTATGGGTAAAATGCGCAAATATTTCAAATAAGCAAGTGGTTATAAAATATTCATTGTTGTCGGAGAATATTCATTTGGTCGTGGAATATTCTTATTGTCGGGGAATATTCGTACGATGGCGCAGCCTTGTGTGGGCCCCATAACGGAAAGCGATTGGATGAAGAAAATGACAAGTATAAGTTGTTTATAAATAATAAGCAGTAGTTGTTATGAATTAATCATTGTTGGAATACCCGGTGGTTAAAATACAAGAATATGTATTGTTCAGACAAGAAGACACTAAGTATTGCACCAATTATTGATTCTTACGTAAGAAGACACTACTCAATAATTTTTACAAAGAATTATCGCTCAATATTTTATTTTATTGATTCAATAATTGCTACGTTGATATTTTATATTATTATTATTTCAATAATTCTCACTACACAAAGATTTTCCATTATCGATCAATAATTCATATTATTTTAATAATATTATTAGATAGCATTATTGGCAATGTCTAGAAAGTTACATTCAAGGAGAGTTTTGGTCACCTAATTGCGCGCCAAGAAGGAGAGAATCCTTATTGGAAAGCCCCTCTTTCCTCGGGAACTACCGGTCACGATTGTCGATTGTGATTACGTAATATTATTTGTGAATAATTAATTATTAATTTATATGATAAGAAAAATATTCATTTTATGTGGATATAGATGGAGAAAATTTTTAATGTGACAATTGTTGAAAATTGATATTTTATCTTTTCTGATAAAATAATTAATTTAAATAAATTATTATACTTTAATAATATAATAATGGTGATATTTTTACAATGAATGTGTGATATATGAATAAATGAGGAGGAAAAGTATTTTTGTTATAAAAAATGTTTAACACATGTTTTGTGTGTTGATGGACCCCATTTTTGACTGAAATTTGATTATAGCCTGTAAAATCGTCCGTATGTGGATTTCGGTCAATTTCTGTTTGGAATTTGAAAAAAACTTTCTTCTACAAAGTTGTAGAGAATTAAATTTTCTATGGAATGGACATAAGATTTGAATTTTTCTGATAAAAGGGCCAATTATTATGAATTATTGAAGTTCCAGAATATTGAGTCTGAATTGATTTTGTTACAAAAATTGTTTTAAACATGTTTCTCATTTTTGTGTGGTAAATATGTTTTTGATGTGGTGGGCTAAGGAAAATTTGATTATAAATATATTATTTTATTAAATTTTCTGTTTTGGTGTTCTAAGCATTTTCCTATAAATAGGGTGCTTAGGTTAGAATTGAAAATCACACCAGAAACTGAAGTTTTCTCTCTCTATATTATCGAGCTTATTTTTGTGAGTCTTTAGATATCGTGAATGTTGCTATACGGTGCAATTTCCTTCAGCACTATATCCAGTATTTCAGTCAAAAGTACTGCCTTTTCGAGGTAAGGGATGTTATTTTTTTTATAAATGATATTATTTCTTTTTATATCATTATGCCGGAATATTGGTAAGATTTTTCTTGTGAAATTCTTATCTTTTCAAGTCGGGGTTACTATTCACGAGTTACTATTCATGAGTTACTATTCACGAGTTACTATTCACGAGTACTATTCACAAAGCATGATGATTTTTCTTGTGGAATTTTTACCTTTTAGTGTCGGAGTTACTATTCACGTATATGGCACTATTCACGTATACGGCACTATTCACAAATACGACACTATTCACAGAAAAATTAAATTTTCTTTTCTGTGTCCAAGATTTTCTGTTATGGTTCCTATCTTTGATTGGATCTATGTTTTGATCTTCATTTTTGAATTCTGCTCCACAATAGTTTATTATGGAGTATTTTTGAACTTGGATTGTCTAAAATATGAATCCTTAATATTTGTTCTTTTGTCTCATTGGATTCGCTTTTCTTTAAAATATATTTTTCATCATCCTCGGTCCTAAAATGATGATATTATCAGAGAATATCTTTGAATACCAGAATGCAAAGATGAACAGTGTTGAGATGAAACATGACCGATCGATTAATATCTTTGGCCCAGTAGTGCAAAGATGACTATTTGATTAAAGATGTATATTGATTGATGTTACAGGGATAAAATATCGATGATGGACTTTTAAATTCATAGATGATAGTAGGTTGCATTCTCTACTTAACTCTTCTAATGAATTGTTGTTTCTGCTGCAGTTGTTGATCTAAAACTTGTTGACTATTGTATTCTATCAGATTTTTCCCTGTTGAAGACTAAGGATAATTTGTTGTACATTATCTTAGTCATAATATTCTTTACTGGGCTAGTTAAGCTCACCCTTTTCCTTTTTGTTCCATTTTTCTTCTCAGGAAGCGAGAATATAGCGGGGAGTAGTCGAGGTGTGGAGTGATGTTCCAAGGCAGTGGTTATAATAGTCCTCACTATTCTGTAAAATAGTGTATCAATAATTGTAATGAGGACTCATTTGAGTGTTGATATTGTCTAAAAGACAATATTTGTATTTAAACTCACACTATGTGTTGTCGTATTTTGCACGACAATTGTAATAATGAAGTTGTAGTTGTTTTTGTACCATGTATTTGGCGACTCAGAATAGGTTGAGTTGATTGGACCTATTTTAGGGGTGTCTCAGTTGGTATCAAAGCTTAGGGATATGGTCTCTGGCGGAGATCGGGGAATAGAACTAGGAGGGGAGAGACGAGTAAATCCTTTGCTAGTATATCCTACCTAAGCTTATTGTTGGTTGGTCAGAGTATAGGGTTATTATGTTGCATGTTAATTTGTTTAATTAACCCTTATTTTATGGCAGTATTTAAGAATGGCAACTGAGAATGTTAACAGTGGATTAAATGAGACCGTGGAGACACCTTTACTCACCAATCAGAAGAACATGCAACAAGAAGACAATTTTCATCATGTAAACAACACCACTGATCAAACGATAAACGATGGGATGTTTAGAAGCTTTTTGCAGTTCATGCAAAATCAGACGAGGGAGACTCGTGTACAAAATACGGGTGGAAATAATAGCAACGCGCGATTTATCACAGCCAGCCAGTTCAAAGAGTTGGGACCACCAGAATTCTGGGGAAAGCCGGATCCGATTAAGGCGGAGGCGTGGGTCAAGCAAATTACCAAGATATTCGATGTCTTGGGATGCACGGAGGAACAGAAGGTTCCATTCGCCACCTTTATGTTCCGTAACGAGGCAGATTACTACTGGGAATCTGTGAAGTGTACCCATCCAGCTGCACTCAACATGTCTTGGGAAACATTTCAGAAACTATTCAATGACAAGTACTTTCCTGAAAGTATTCGTCATATGAAGGAGGTAGAGTTTATTAGACTAGAACAGAACATGACTGTGTCCCAGTATGAGGCGAAGTTCGCAGAGTTATCCAGGTTTGCACCTCATTTAGTGGAGAATGAGGAACGTATGACGCGGATGTTTCTGAGAGGTTTGAAACCCGACATACGTCAATATCTCATTTCTCATAAATTTTCTCTATATTCAGATGTTGTGAATAGGGCTCAGTTATTGGAGCACGATAATGAGTCAACTCAACCGAAGAATAATGACCAACAACTCACTGATAATCGTACCGATGGCAACAATCATCGGAACAATGATAACCATCGTAGAGAAAATTATCATGCCAGAAATGGTAACCACTTCGATGGTAATCATGGCCAAGATAATAGAAGACATAATTCAAGTGGAAATTTCAAGAAGAGGAGATTTAACGATGACAGGAAGACGTTGGCAGCAGCACCAGCACCAGCAACAAATTCAAGGGGAGGAGAACGACCACCAGTTAAATGCTACAAATGTGGAGAGGAGGGACATATAAGTCCAAATTGTTCACAGCCTTCCAAGGTATGTTTTAGTTATGGAAAAGAAGGTCATATAGCTAGATTTTATCCTGTAGAGAAATCAAGTCCAGCTGGGACGGTGACACCAATGGCGGATACGGACAAAACAAAGTCGGCGGTTCCTGGAAGAGTGTTTGTCGTAACTGGCCAAAAAGCGAATAAACCGAATGAAGTTAGCACAGGTTAGTTAATTATAAATTCTTGGGAAATCTATACTTTATTAGATACCGGTTGTACCCATTCTTTTATCTCTCCTGCTTGTGCTCAACGTTTAAACTTGACTCCAGAGAAAATAGATTTTGACCTATCTGTGGAGACTCCGTTAGGAGAAACTTTCATTACATCCACTATTTATAAATCTTGTTTAATCCAAGTTGGCACCATAACATTACATGTTGATCCTATCTCTTTAAAGATACCTGCTTTTGATGTGCTTTTAGGGATTGATTGGTTAACTACTCATCATGCCAAAATTGATTGCTTTCGTAAGGTTGTTAGTTTTCATATTCCTAAGCAACCTGTTATTCGAATTCAAACAACCAAACCATTGAAGTCAAATACTTTCATATCAAGCCATAAAGTCATTCGTTTATTGAAAAACGGATGTCAAGCTTTCTTAGCCCATGTTATGGACTTGAACAAAAATACGTCATATTTGAATGATATTTCTGTTGTTAGTAAATTTCCTGACGTATTTCCTGAAGAATTTCTTGGCTTACTCCAAAAGTGTGATATTGAATTTTGTATCGACTTTGAACCCGGTACAAAACCCATTTCTAAAATCTCATATTGAATGACTCCTATTGAACTTCAGGAGTTAAAAACCCAACTATAGAAGTTGATAACCGAGCTTCTATCTGGTGAATTCCTTTGTGGAATGCACCGAAGCCAAACTCTCCGTAGGGGATGCCATATTCGTGCGGCAGTAAATTGATAGGTGCCATTGTGACGTGCTATCCAATATTTGGATATGAGTCACAGTTGAGAGCAACCTAAGTCAGTAATCAAAATACATAGCTTTCTGGGCTTAGCTAGTTATTATCGAAGATTTGTGGAAAGATTTTCTCGAATCGCTATTACATTAACCCTAGCTGACTCGTAGAGATACAAAATTTGAATGGAGCAAGGAATGTGGGAAGAGCTTCGAAGAACTCAAGAGGAGACTCATTTCGGCACATGTTTTGACCATACTATCCTGGAAAAGCGAACGTGGTAGATGACGTGTTGAGTAAAAGATCGTATACGAGTACGAGTGCGATATTGTCAAAGACCAATTTCGTATAACTTACAAATGATAGAGATAGAGTTAAAGACCCTAGGGACCCATGTGATGATATACGAGTAGAATCGACTCTAATCGATAAAGTTAAAACCGTTCAAGCTACACATCGGAGCTGATGAATATGAAGAAGGAGGTGCAAGAAGTTGTTATTCCAAAAGCGAGAATCGGTGATGAGAGGAAAGCTCAAACCTTCGATCTATTGGTCGATTTAAAATTCTCGATCGAATAGGAACTGTGGCCTATAGACTCGTTTTATCGCCAAGTATGTCGCTTGTTCATAACGTTTTACATGTATCGATGTTACGTAAATAAGTAGACGACCCGAACCACATTATTGAGTTAGAACCAGACGAGATAACCGAAGATTTAACGTATGAGGCAGTACCAGTCAATATCTTGGATAGAAAGGAGCATGTCCTACGCACAAAGGTTATACCACAAGTCAAGGTTTTGTGGAGGAACCATGCTATATGAAGAAATGACCGGGAGTTGGAATCGTAAATGAAAGCGAGGTATCCTCACCTTTCGAAAACACTGTGCACGTAACGCCAATTTCAAGGACTAAATTTTATAAGGAGGGAGGTTGTAAGACCCCATATTTTTTTTTAATAAAATGGAATTTCCTCTATTTATTATTTTGAAATAGTAAGGGTTGATTTGATTAATGTGGTTAGTTATGGGTAAAATGCGCAAATATTTCAAATAATCAAGTGGTTATAAAATATTCATTGTTATCGGGGAATATTCGTTTGGTCGTGGAATATTCTTTACGTCGTCGGGAATATTAGACGATTCGGCCAGTAGCGACCTTATGGACCCCATAACGGAAAGCGATTGGATGAAGAAAATGACAAGTATAAGTTGTTTATAAATAACGGTATAGTTGTTACCGTTAATACTGTTGCAATACCCGGTGGTTAAAATACAATAATACGCGTTGTTGCACAGTAGCACACGGTATTGCACCAATTATTGATTCTTACGTAAGAAGACACTACTCAATAATTGTTACAGTAATTATTATTCAATATTTTATTTTATTGATTCAATAATTGCTACGTTGATATTTTATATTATTATTATTTCAATAATTGTCACTACACAATATTTTCCATTATCAGATCAATAATTCATATTATTTTAATAATATTATTAGATAGCATTATTGGCAATGTCTAGAAAGTTCTGTCTAAGGAGAGGTTTGGTCACTAATTAATTGCGCCAAGAAGGAGAAATCCTTATTGGAAAGCCCCTCTTTCTCAGGAGCGGCTGGTTGTCGATATTGTGATTACGTAATATTATTTGTGAATAATTAATTATTGATTTATATGATAAGGAAAATATTCATTTTATGTGGATATAGATGGAGAAAATTTTAATGTGACAATTGTTGAAAATTGATATTTTATCTTTTACGATAAAATAATTCATTTAAATATATTATTATATTTTAATAATATAATAATGGTGATATTTTTACAATGAATGTGTGATATATTTATAAATGAGGAGGAAAAGTATTTTTGTTAAAAAAATGTTTAACACATGTTTTGTGTGTTGATGGATCTCATTTTGATTTGAAATTTGATTATAGCTTTGTAAAATCGTCTCAGTATGTGGATTTGGTCAATTTTCATTTGAAATTTGAAAAAACTTTCTTCTACAAAGTTGTAGAGAATTAAATTTCCTATGGAATGGACATAAGATTTGAAATTTTTTTCGATAAAAGGGCTATTTATTATGAATTATTGAAGTTCTAGAATATTGAGTCTGAATTGATTTTGTTACAAAATTTTTTAAAACATGTTTTTTCATTTTTGTGTGGTAAATATGTTTTTGATGTGGTGGGCTAAGGAAAATTTGATTATAAATATATTATTTTATTAATTTTTCGCTTTGGTGTTCTAAGCATTTTCCTATAAATAGAGTGCTTAGGTTAGAATTGAAAATCACACATTAAAACTCAAGTTTTCTCTCTATATTATCGAGCTTATTTTTGTGAGTATTTAGATATCTTGAGTGTTGTTATCTGGTGCAAGTTTCTTCAAAGACTATATCGATATTCAAATGAAAAGTCTATTCTTTTTGAGGTAAGGGATGTTATTTTTTTTATAAATGATATTATTTCTTTCAATATCATTATCTTTAGGAATATTGGTAAGATTTTTCTTGTGAAATTCTTATCTTTTTGGTTACTATTCATGAGTTACTATTCACGAGTTACTATTCATGAGTTACTATTCACGAGTTACTATTCACGTAGTACTATTCACAAAGCATGAAGATTTTTCTTGTGGAATTTTTACCTTTTAGTGTCGGAGTTACTATTCACGTATACGGCACTATTCACAAATACGACACTATTCACTAAAAAATTAAATTTTCTTTTCTGTGTCCAAGATTATGTGCATTATGGTTCCTATCTTTGATTGGATCTATGTTTTGATCTTCATTTTTGAATTCTGCTCCACAATAGTTTATTATGGAGTATTTTTGAACTTGGATTGTCTAAAATACGAATCCTTAATATTTGTTCTTTTGTCTCACTGGATTCGTTTTCTTTAAAATATATTTTTCATCATCCTCAGTCCTAAATGATGATATTACTGAATATCTTTGGCCTGTAGTGCAAAGATGAATGATTTCTTGATGAATATCTTTGGCCCGTAGTGCAAAGATGAACAGGTGTTGAGATGAACATGACCGACTGATTAATATCTTTGGCCTGTAGTGCAAAGATGACTATTTGATTAAAGATGTATATTGATTGATGTTACAGGGATAAAATATCGATGATGGACTTTTAAATTCATAGATGATAGTAGATTTCATTCTCTACTTAACTCTTCTAATGAATTGTTGTTTCCGCTGCAGTTGTTGATCTAAAACTTGTTGTCTATTGTATTCTATCAGATTTTTCCTGTTGAAGACTAAGGATAATTTGTTGTACATTATCTTAGTCATAATATTCTTTACTGGGCTAGTTGAGCTCACCCTTTTCCTTTTTGTTCCATTTTTCTTCTCAGGAAGCGAGAATATAGCGGGGAGTAGTCGGGGTGTGGAGTGATGTTCAAGATAGTTGTTATAGTAGTCCTCACTATTTTATAAAATAGTGTATCAATAATTGTAATGAGGACTTATTTGAGTGTTGATATTGTCTAGAAGACAATATTTGTATTTAAACTCTGATATATGTGTTGTCGTATTTTGCACGACAATTGTAATAATGAAGTTGTAGTTGTTTTTTGTACCATGTATTTGGCGACTCAGAATAGGTTGGGTGGATTGGACCTATTTTGGGGGCGTCACAGTTGCTATCGAGCTTAGGGATATGGTCTCTGGCGGAGATCGGGAATAGAACTAGGAGGGAGAGACGAGTAAATCCTTCGCTAGTATATCCTACCTAAGCTTATTTGTTGGTTGGTCGAGTATAGGGTTATTATGTTGCATGTTAATTTGTTTAATTAACCCTTATTTTTATGGCGAGTATTTAGAATGGCAACCGAGAATGTTAACAATGGAGTAAATGAGACCGTGGAGACACCTTTACTCACCAATCGGAGAACGTGCAACAAGAAGACAATGTTCATCATGTAAACAACACCATTGATCGAGGCGATGAACGATGGGATGTTTAGAAGCTTTTGCGATTCATGCAAAATCGACGAGGAGACTCGTGTACAAAATATGGGTGGAAATGATAGCAACGCACTTGATTTATCACAACCCAAGCGGTTCAAAGAGTTGGGACCACGAGTGCGGGGAAAGCGGATCCGATTAAAGGCGGAGGCGTGGGTCAAGCAAATTACCAAGATATTCGATGTCTTGGGATGCACGCGAAGAACGAAGGTTCCATTCGCCACCTTTATGTTAAGTAATGAGGCGATTCTTTGGTGGGAATCGTGAAGCGTTACTCCATCCACCGCACTCAACATGTCTTGGGAAACATTTCAGAAACTATTCAATGACAAGTACTTTTCACGAAAGTATTCATCATATGAAGGAGGTAGAGTTTATTAGACTAGAACGTAACAACATGATGGCGTGTCCCGAAGACGAGGCGAAGTTCGCAGAGTTATCCAGGTTTGCACCTCATTTAGTGGAGAATGAGGAACGTATGACGCGGATGTTTCTGAGAGGTTTGAAACCCGACATACATCAATATCTCATTTCTCATAAATTTTCTCTATATTCAGATGTTGTGAATATGGCTCAGTTATTAGAGCGCGATAATGAGTCAACTCAACCGAAGAATAATAACCAACAACTCGATGATAATCGTACCGATGGCAACGATCATCGTAACAATGATAACCACCGTAGAGAAAATTATCATGCCAGAAATGGTAACCACTTCGATGGTAATCATGGCCAAGATAATAGAAGAAATAATTCAAGTGGAAATTTCAAGAAGAGAAGATTTAACGATGACGGGAAGACGTCGGCAGCAGCACCAGCACCAGCAACAAATTCTAGGGGAGGAGAACGACCACCAGTTAGATGCTACAAATGCGGAGAGGAGGGACATATAAGTCCAAATTGTTCACAGCCTTCCAAGGTATGTTTTAGTTGTGGAAAAGACGGTCATATAGCTAGATTTTATCCTGTAGAGAAATCAAGTCCAGCTGGGATGGTGACACCAATGGCAGATACGGATAAAACAAAGTCGGTGGTTCCTGGAAGAGTGTTTGTCGTAACTGGCCAAAAAGCGAGTAAACCAAATGAAGTTAGCACGGGTTAGTTAATTATAAATTCTTGTGAAATCTATACTTTATTAGATACCGGTTGTACCCATTCTTTTATCTCTCCTGCTTGTGCTCAACGTTTAAACTTGACTCCAGAGAAATTAGACTTTGACCTATCTGTGGAGACTCTGTTAGGAGAAACTTTCATTACATCCACTATTTATAAATCTTGTTTGATCCAAGTTGGCACCATCACATTACCTGTTGATCCTATCTCTTTAAAGATACTTGCTTTTGATGTGATTTTAGGGATTGATTGGTTAACTACTCATCATGCCAAAATTGATTGCTTTCGTAAGGTTGTTAGTTTTCATATTCCTAAGCAACCTGTTATTCGAATTCAAGCAACCAAACCATTGAAGTCAAACACTTTCATATCAAGCCATAAAGTCATTCGTTTATTGAAAAACGGATGTCAAGCTTTCTTAGCCCATGTTATGGACTTGAACAAAAATACGTCAGATTTGAATGATATTTCTGTTGTTAGTAAATTTCCTGACGTATTTCCTGAAGAATTTCTTGGCTTACTCCAAAAGTGTGATATTGAATTTTGTATCGACTTTGAACCCTAAGACAAAACCCATTTCTAAAATCTCATATTGAATGACTCCTATTGAACTTCAGGAGTTAAAAACCCAACTATAGAAGTTGATAACCGAGCTTCTATCTGGTGACTTCCTTTGTGGAATGCACCAAAGCCAAACTCTCCGTAGGGGATGCCATATTCGTGCGGTAGTAAACTGATAGGTGCCATTGTGACGTGCTATCCAAGATTGGGATATGAGTCACAATTGAGAGCAACCTAAGTCAGTAATCGAAATACGTAGCTTTCTAGGCTTAGTTGGTTATTATCGAAGATTTGTGGAAAGATTTTCTCGAATCGCTATTCCATTAACTCAGCTGACTCGTAGAGATACAAAATTTGAATGGAGCAAGGAATGTGGGAAGAGCTTCGAAGAACTCAAGAGGAGACTCATTTCGGCACATGTTCTGACCATACTATCCTAGAAAAGCGAACGTGGTAGCTGACGTGTTGAGTAAAAGATCGTATACGAGTATGAGTGCGATATTGTCAAAGACCCATTTCGTATAACTTACAAATGATAGAGATAGAGTTAAAGACTCTAGGGACCCATGTGATGATATACGAGTAGAATCGACTTTAATCGATAAAGTTAAAACCGCTCAAGCTACACACCGGAGCTGATGAATATGAAGAAGGAGGTGCAAGAAGTTGTTATTCCAAAAGCGAGAATCGATGATGAGAGAAAGCTCAAACCTTGATTTATTGGTCCATTTGAAATCCTCGATCGAATAGGAGGGCGTGGCCTATAGACTCGTTTTATCGCCAAGTATGTCGCGTGTTCATAACGTTTTACATGTATCGATGTTACGTAAATAAGTGGACAAGCCAAACCACATTATTAAGTTAGAACCAGACGAGATAACCGAAGATTTAACGTATGAGGAAGTACCAGTCAAGATCTTGGATAGAAAGGAGCATGTCCTACGCACAAAGGTTATACCACAAGTCAAGGTTTTGTGGAGGAACCATGCTATTGAAGAAATGACCTGGGAGTTGGAATCAGAAATGAAAGCGAGGTATCCTCACCTTTTCGAAACACCAGGTACGTACGTCAATTTCGAGGATGAAATTTTATAAGGAGTGGAGGTTGTAAGACCCCATAATTTTTTTTTAATAAAATGGAATTTCCTCTATTTATTATTTTGAAATAGTAAGGGTTGATTTGATTAATGTGGTTAGTTATGGGTAAAATGCACAAATATTTCAAATAAGCAAGTGGTTATAAAATATTCATTGTTATCGGGGAATATTCGTTTGGTCGTGGAATATTCTTATTGTCGGGAATATATAAATGCGATGTAGCGACCTTTGTGTGGGCCCCATGTGAAAAGCGATTGGATGAAGAAAACGACAAGTATAAGTTGTTTTATAAATAATGGCGTAGTTATTTATCGAATTATCTTTGTTGGAATACCCGGTGGTTAAAATACGATGTCTGGCGTTGTTGTTGCAAAGTAGCATACGGTATTGCACCAATTATTGATTCTTACGTGAAGACACTATTCAATAATTGTTACGAGTAATTCTTATTCAATATTTTATTTTATTGATTCAATAATTGCTACGTTGATATTTTATATTATTATTATTTCAATAATTGTCACTACACAGTATTTTCCATTATCAGATCAATAATTCATATTATTTTAATAATATTATTAGATAGCATTATTGGCAATGTCTAGAAAGTTCTGTCTAAGGAGAGGTTTGGTCACCTAATTGCGAGCCAGTAAGGAGAAATCCTTATTGGAAAGCCCCTCTTTCCTGGGAACGGCATGGTTGTCGATATTGTGATTCTGTAATATTATTTGTGAATAATTAATTATTGATTTATATGATAAGGAAAATATTTATTTTATGTGGATATAGATGGAGAAAATTTTTAATGTGACAATTGTTGAAAATTGATATTTTATCTTTTCTGATAAAATAATTCATTTAAATATATTATTATATTTTAATAATATAATAATGGTGATATTTTTACAATGAATGTGTGATATATGAATAAATGAGGAGGAAAAGTATTTTTATTACAAAAAAATGTTTAACACATATTTTGTGTGTTGATGGACCCCATTTTGATTTGAAATTTGATTATAGCTTTTGTAAAATCGTCTCAGTATGTGGATTTGATCAATTTTACATTTGGAATTTGGAAAAACTTTCTTCTGCAAAGTTGTAGAGAATTAAATTTTCTATGAAATGGACATAAGATTTGAATTTTTCTGATAAAAGGGCTATTTATTATGAATTATTGAAGTTCCGGAATATTGAGTCTGAATTGATTTTGTTACAAAAATTGTTTTAAACATGTTCCTCATTTTTGTGTGGTAAATATGTTTTAGATGTGGTGGGCTAAGGAAAATTTGATTATAAATATATTATTTTATTAAATTTTCTGTTTTGGTTTTCTAAGCATTTTGCTATAAATAGGGTGCTTAGGTTAGAATTGAAAATCACACCAGAAACTGAAGTTTTCTCTCTTTATATTATCGAGCGTATTTTTGTGAGTCTTTAGATATCTTGAGTGTTGCTATATGGTGCAAGTTCCTTCAGCACTATATCCAGTATTCCAGTCAAAAGTACTATCTTTTCGAGGTAAGGGATGTTATTTTTTTTATAAATGATATTATTTCTTTTTATATCATTATGCCGAAATATTGGTAAGATTTTTCTTGTGAAATTCTTATCTTTTCATTTCGGGGTTACTATTCATGAGTTACTATTCACGAGTTACTATTTATGAGTTACTATTCATGAGTTACTATTCACGAGTTACTATTCACGAAACATGATGATTTTTCTTGTAGAATTTCTACCTTTAAGTGTCGGAGTTACTATTCACGTATACGGCACTATTCACAAATACGACACTATTCACTGAAAAATTAAATTTTCTTTTTCGTGTCCAAGATTGTCTGTTATGGTTCCTATCTTTGATTGGATCTATGTTTTGATCTTCATTTTTTAATTATGCTCCACAATAGTTTATTATGGAGTATTTTTGAACTTGGATTGTCTAAAATACGAATCCTTAATATTTGTTCTTTTGTCTCACTGGATTCGTTTTCTTTAAAATATATTTTTCATCATCCTCAGTCCTAAATGATGATATTACTGAATATCTTTGGACTGTAGTGCAAAGATGAATGATTTCTTGATGAATATCTTTGGCCCGTAGTGCAAAGATGAACAGGTGTTGAGATGAACATGATCGACTGATTAATATCTTTGGCCCGTAGTGAAAAGATGACTATTTGATTAAAGATGTATATTGATTGATGTTACAGGGATAAAATATCGATGATGGACTTTTAAATTCATAGATGATAGTAGATTTCATTCTCTACTTAACTCTTCTAATGAATTATTATTTCCGCTGCAGTTGTTGATCTAAAACTTGTTGTCTATTGTATTCTATCAGATTTTTCCTGTTGAAGACTAAGGATAATTTGTTGTACATTATCTTAGTCATAATATTCTTTCTTTGGGCTAGTTGAGCTCACCCTTTTCCTTTTTGTTCCATTTTTCTTCTCGAGAAGCGAGAATATAACGGGGAGTAGCAATGAGGTGTGGAGTGATGTTTCAAAGCGTTGGTTATAGTAGTCCTCACTATTACGTAAAATAGTGTATCAATAATTATAATGAGGACTCATTTGAGTGTTGATATTGTCTAGAAGACAATATTTGTATTTAAACTCACAGTATGTGTTGTCGTATTTTTCACGACAATTGTAATAATGAAGTTGTAGTTGTTTCTGTACCATGTATTTGGCGACTCA
Organism: Panax quinquefolius; assembly: GCA_020205615.1. Lineage (NCBI taxonomy): Eukaryota > Viridiplantae > Streptophyta > Magnoliopsida > Apiales > Araliaceae > Panax > Panax quinquefolius. The sequence continues at coordinate 23,135,273 of CM035152.1, forward strand.
GAATAGGTTGGGTTGATTGGACCTATTTTGGGGGCGTCACACCGGTGTTATGAATCGTGGGTCTTGATTGCGTCAAAACGTTCAGATATCCCCAGCAGAGATATCAGGAATCCTTGACACTGCAAATCATTGGCGACAACTCCAATGTAGCATCGGGAATGGTCCAGTGATGTAAGTCGTTAAAAACTACTTCAACGAAGGTCGGGATGTTTAATAGTGTAAACCGTTGGCGACAACTCCAGCGTAGCATCGGGAAAGATTCTATGATGAAAGCTTTGTAAACTACCGTTCGAGTAGACATTAAAGTGGTTCAATAGAGACCATCATTGACAACTCCATCCCTAGCAGAACCGGTGGGAGCAGTCAGTGATAGAATCCCATTGCAAAATAATTCCAACCAAAAACATTCAGCATAACATCATATCACGTTGCATTGCAAGACATCATTTAATCTTGTCGTATTTCAAGTGTCTAGTAATCTTTATCATTTTCATGCCATTACATTGCATAAACATGATAAGGAGGGGCATTTGTAGACACTCAAATTTTCGCATTCCTGTTACTAACCATACAGGAGGGCAGAATTGTCTTCCAAAGACAACCCTGGAACTCAAATCATCACAACTCTTAGCCCCGACAACAACCCCGGGAGATCAAATCCAAGCCCTTGAGATAACTTCGGGAGATCAAGTTCAAGCCCCGGTGACAACCTGGGAGATCAAGCCAAAACCCGGAGACAACCCCGGGAGATCAAACCAACCTCAAAGACAACCCTGAGGACTGTCAAAAATCAACAGCAGTCCAATCTTAGAGACAACCCTGAGAACAGACAGCTACGACTGCATCAAGCCCAAAATCAACCCGGAGGGGGAAAATAGTAATTTTGCCAACTCAACATCAAAGCAACCCAAATCACTGCAAAAGAAGTCATGTAGAATCATAACATCAATCCCAAGTGAAAATAGTACAAGACAGCTCAACGAATAGACTGTGAAGATTTGAAGATCTGGTCATGGCCATCCCCATATTCAAAAAATGTCAAATCCCATGTCATTGTGTAGCTCTCGTCAAGGGTTTTTCGAAAAGGTATAGCACGCCTCCATCGAATTCACGGATTGAAAGTTATGAAGGTTTGAGTGGACAGCGCGTTGGCCCAAGTACATGTACTTCGTGACAATAGGACCCACGGGGCCCGAGCCTAACCGAGGAGCCACAAGTAAACCCGCGACCACTTTGGTCTATAAATGACCCCCCACCATTAACCAAAAAAGAAAAAGAAAAAGAAAAAAAGGAAAATGAGAGAAAACTTTGTCCATTTTAACTCTTAACCTCTTCTAGAGTATTCCAAACTTTGATATTCTTCTTTCTAAACACTTGTAGACACATATTCTACAACATATCAAATTTTAACTGGTGGAAACCGAGTTTTCAAGCTCCAAAAGCGGTCTGAAGCCTTCTTTGCAGTGCACTGTAAGATATTTTTAGATTTAAAGCTTTCTATTGCTTTAATATATATATATATAGATTCTTGCCGATTAGTGACGCCCGGATCTTTAATCCATAGCTTTTTCTCTTATATATATATATATATATATATATATATATATATATATATATATATATATATATATATATATATACTGTTTACTACATTTAAATATCTGTTTTAACTGCTCATTCAATGTAAATTCATAATATTTAAATCTGTGGACTAGATTTTCTATATCTAGCCATATCTAACTTTTAACCGGTCTAAAAGTTGCAAAACTGAAACCGTTGAGCTAGAATGTCTAAGATTTATTTAAATTTAATTTTCTTTCTAGTTTTATTATGTGAGCCTAGGAACCACGAGGTCTAAGATCTAGCTAGCGAATCTAGATCTGGTTCCCACGATGGACCCTTTTAAGTTGTACAACCAGCTTGTAAATTATTTATGGTGTTTGGACATCCGTAGATGCCTTTCATGCCCATAAGGAGCCCGACACATATTATTTTTGTCGGAGATGCTTCGCATCTCGAGAATAAAATCAAATCAAGCCGGATACGGAATAAAATAGAAGTATCAAAGGCCTTAATTATTATGTGAGCATAAGGGTTTAAAAAACCTTTTTTCAAACATCATTGATATATCTTGCTTAAAATTGAACTTTTATAAAAATCAAACCCTTTGTATATAGGTGCAAACGAGGCATAACACTACTTCCAAATTACTACTTTTAGGCCCAATAAAAACACACACACACACATCAAATAAATTAGGAAATTGAAAAGTCATGGTAACCGTGTTTTTTACGGAAGTCGGGGGGTGCCTAATGCCTTCACCCACTTAATCAAGCCCCCAAACTTTGTGAATCTCGGTTTCCAAGGACTGTTAAATAGAGTCCAACCATTGGGCCTTTGTGTAAACTTTTTCAAAATCGGTTGAGTTAGTACAACCATTTCCAAACTACCAACTGACGCCTCTGAATTTTCAAATCGTCGACATTTTATGTCGGACTCTTTTCAAACTCATCTTTTCAAACAAAACCCAACACATAGAAAACATAAAGGGTAAAAAGAGGAATTCCAGAAAAGAGGAAATTTTTTCCGACGTCGACACCCACCACCCACCACCCCCCTAAAAAAATAATATTTATTGATTATGTATACACCCCCCCCCCCCACCTTGCCCACCCCCACCGCCCCCACCCCACGCCTAGCCCTAAAATAATAATATTTATTGATTATGTATACACCCCACCCGCACTCTATGCCCCACCCGTATCCCCCACCCACCACCACCCCCCCACCCCAACAAAAAATACTACCTCCATTCCATAATAATTGACTTTTTAGAGGAAAAAATTGTTCCAATTTATTTGTAGTTTATAATTTTTTAGGAGAATAAACTATTTAGTTTCCTATATCACTCCTAACTTCTCTTATTATCCCCAAAATTTTTCTCTTGTATTAATACTTTTCAACTTCCCATAAAAGGGTAGTGATGTAATTTTAGACAAATTTTAATTCTTAAATGATAGTATTAAACGACTTTCTTAATTCATGTGCATGAAGCTAAAATGACTATTATTATGGAATGGAGGTAGTAATATTTATTGATTATGTATACATCTCCACACTGCCCACCCTCGCCTAATATATATATATATATATATATATATATATATATATATATATATATATATATATATTGGCTCCTTTTTTACGTGCTTTCATTTGGGAATCTTACTTGAAAATAGAAAGAGAGCAAGTGTAGTGCATTGAGATAAATCATTTTGAATGAGATTTTAAAATTAAAATGAAACTCTTTTAGAGATAAAGTATATTAATTTTAATTTTTGAATGAACAATAAATAAATTTTTAGAGAGAGTATATTAATTTATTTTAGAAAGATAATGTATTAGAAAAATTAGAGAGAGATAATTAATTAAAAGACGGAAAAAGAGAAAGTACATAAATCTGAAAAGGTAAAATATGGGTCGACCTATATTAAAACTATAACCATTTGGTTTCAACCCATACAAACCATATTAAAAAGGGATAATGTGGCTTTAATTCTTTTTTGGACCTATAACCATTTTATGTAAACCAAAACCAAATCAAACCCATATTTTGCCAGGTCTATTTTAAACTAAGTAAGTTTGACCAAATGTAAAGATTATTTTGTCCTTATTTTAGTAGTTTTTACATCTTATTACAACTTTTAAATCATTTTAGCCTAATATCCTTACATTTTATTTTATCTTAATTTATTACTTATAAGTCAAAATTAGACTTGGCAAACGGGCCGGGCCAAAACGGTCCAAGTTTTGGTGGGGTGAAAAAGTGAAGCCCAAAGCCCGCGTTTTGGCGGGCAGGCCCGGCCCGCGGACTTGGACTGATTTATGACCAAATTTTGACATATATATGGGTCGAGCCCAAACGGGTCGGACCATTGACGGGCCGGGCCAAAATGGCCCCGGTTTTGATGAGCTGAAAAAATTAAGCCCAAAGCTCACGTTTTGGCGGGCGGGCCCGGCTCGCGGGCTTGGGCCAGTTTTTGCCAGTTCTAGTCAAAACGGTGATTGGTGATAGGTCTCCAAATTCTATAGTTTTATTTTGATAATAACAAATTAGGTAAATAAGTCAAATAGTAGAATCCTCTCCATAGGATTAAAATATTAAAATGATTTTAATTATCATATTTATCTTGACCAAAATATTTTTGTAAATTCCTATTGAATTTATTTTTTAACCTTGATAAATCTAATATCAAATGTTAACGAAATTGATTCATATAGTAAAATTTCCAAAGGCAAGGAGATTCCTATTTCTTTTCAAATTGATTTTATAAATCTTTTTTGGGCAAAAAGGAAATTCTAAAAATATATATTTATATATGTATATATATATATATATATATATATATTTGTTGTGTATATATATGTATAAAGTGCATATGTGTGTGCAAGTGAACTAAATGTGTATGTGTGTATGCGTGAGGGCTAAGAAGTCGTGTGTACATGTGCAGTTAATAAAGGCAAAGCCTTTGTGTATTGATAGTGGAAATATGTTTGGTTAATCTAAATTGGAAGCTGACTTTCTTTTTGTGACTAAAATTTATCATCACTGTAGACCTGGAAAAATCGGCCCAAGTTGGCCCACCCGTCAAAAAGTGGGCCTTTGGGCTTCACTTTTTCAGCCCATCAAAATCTGGGCCATTTTGGTTGGCCCGCCAATGGCCCCACCCGCCAATGGAAATGTGTCAAAATATGGTCTGAAATCAGTTTAGGTCTACCCTTCAAAAAGCGGACTTTGGGCTTCACTTTTTCAGCCCATCAAAACCTAGGCCATTTTGACCCAGCCCGACCCGTTTGGGCTAGCCCGATTTATTTGCCAGGTCTAATCATCAGCTTACTTATATTACCCAATCCGTGCACTCCATATTGATCCGGACCCTTTAATTTTTTGATCATACAATCCAAACCATTAATTTTAAAATCAGATTACTAAATTACCTTTTTGCCCTAAACTCTAAAATCCTATAAATAGGAGGCTTTTCATTCATTTTCATTTACCAATTTACAAATCATAAAAGCTTACTCTTCTTGCCTATATTCTCTTAAGAAAGCTTTCACTCTCTCTTCTAAACAAAATTCTAATCCTCTAAGGAAGAGAAAAATTGGTCTAAGTATTTGAGATAAGTTATTGATTTATTATTACTTATATTGTGACGCCCCCAAAATAGGTATACATCACCTATTCTGAGTCTCCAAATACATGGTACAGAATACAAATACAATCTTAAATATACAACATGAGCTGTGAGTTTTAATACAAATATTGTCTTCTAGACAGTATTCAAACTCAAAATAAGTCCTCAATACATTTATTATCACACTATTTTATAGAATAGTGAGAACTACTAATGATATCATCTGGACCGTCACTCCGCTCCCCAACTAGTCCCTGCTACGTTCTCATTTCCTAAAGAGAACAATGAAAGCAAAAGGGTGAGCTTAACTAGCCCAAAGAAGAAATATTATGGCTAAGATAATGCGAATAAATTATCATTAGCCTTCAACAAAGGTTAAAGCGATACTGATATAACAAACATCAAGTTTAAGCTGCGGTGGAACAAGCAATCCATAGAAGAGTCAAGTAGAGAATAAAATCTACTATCTTCTATGATTTAAAAGGTTTTTCATCACTTTTATATTTGAGACTCGAATTTTATTAAATAAACCATGTCATCCCCGCACTACTGACCGAGGATATTCATTAGTATCACGACCACAAATTATCCATGAACTATGGGCGAGGATATTCGTGTTTTCATCAATGGTCATGATCATGCCAACAAATTTGTCCATCAATGCACTATGGACCAATGAGAACTTTTACCACATCATTTGTAACATTACGATCATGACTATCTTAGAATAATCCACAGTCATAATCATACCAAAGTCCATCTATACACTCACAGTAGCCACATATGACTTTCAACATAATATAAACATGAGGATGATGACAATGACATAATAATTCAATAAAACAAGTTCAAGAATTAAATTTTAAAGATTTATAAGTTAATTTATCCTGAACTAAAAAACGTCCAAATTGTTAAGATGATACTGCTTTGTGGAGTAAAATTCAAGAATAATATTCATGTACCAAAAATAATTTAGACAAAAAAGAAATATATTTTTCGGGTGAATAGTACTCCGTGAATAGTACTTTGGGAATAGTACCCCGTGAATAGTACCCGACACGAAAAGTGTCCCGAATACCCGAGTGAATGATACTAGAGTGAATAGTAATCGGGTGAATAGTAACTCGTGAATAGTACTCTCAAGCGTGAAAAGTGCCCTAAGAATACGAGTGAATAATACTAAAGTGAATAATGCTTAGGGTGAGTAGTAACCCGTGAATAGTAACTCGTAAAAAAATACCAAAGAAAATGATATTCCATGACGAGTACAAAAGAAATGATATCTCACACGAGTATAATAGAATATAAGAAACTACAAATGGATTTTCACCCGCCATGCGATAATCCACGTAGACAGATCATTTCCATAATTTAATAAGGAAAGGATCATTCACCATGCATGTGGGAATCCATATAGATAGGTTATTCCAATAGAATAATAAAGAATGGAACAACAGAAGAATTCACCATGCATGCGATAGACCGCATAGACAGGTTATTCCCAACAGAATAATAAAGAATGGAACTAGGTCATGCAAAATCCGCACAAACAGGATATTCCAACAGAATAATAAAGAATGGAATAACAAATGAATTCACCAGGTATGCGATAGACCGCACAGGCAGGTTATTCCAACAGAATAATAAATAATGGAACCAGGTCATGCGTAATACGCATGCAGTGATATTCAATAGAATAATAATAAAAATGGAATAATGAAGAATTTCACCATATACGTAGATTGCATAGGCGAGGTTATTCCAACGAGAATAATAAATAGTGGAACCGAAGTCATGCGTAATACGCATGCAGACGGGATATTCAAATGAATAATAAAGAATGGAATAATAATGTAATTCACTAGGCATGCGATAAGCCGCACAGACGGAGTTATTCCAATAGAATAATAAAGAATGGAACCGAATTAAATGCGTAATCCATGCATGAGGATATTCCAATAGAATAATAAAGAATGGAATAATAGAAGAATTTCACCATGTATGTAGTAGATGCATAGGCGAGTTATTCCAACATAATAATAAGGAATGGAATAACAATAGCTCTCTTCATGAATACGAAAGAAATAATAATTTACATTTGTTGAATGAAAATAATATTCCTACGAATATTGAGCGAAGATGATATTTTTACGAATATTGAATGAAAATAATATTCATACGAATCTGAAAAATAATATCTCTTGTAATATGAAATAAATAATACTCCTTACATTGTTGAACAAAATAATATTCCCTACGAATATTGAATGAAGATGATATTGCTACACGAATATTGAGCGAAAATAATAATATTCATACATTATACGAAAAATAATATCTCTCGAGAATATGAAATAAATAATACCACTTACCTCGAGAAGAAGACTGGATACTGGAGTAGTGAAGTAACAGACTACTCTTCTTCTTTCTCCCTATAGCTTTTCTCTCTATAGCTTCTCTCTCTATAATTGCTCTTGTGAGTCTCCCTGAATTGGTGAGAATGAAGGAAGAATGAGCTTCTATTTATAGAAAAACATAGTTTCGATAATTGTACGTTTTGGGGCTCGAAATATTATAGTATAATACCTTCCTCTTTTTCTTCATTTTTGATTTAGTCCTGCAAGTATTATCAAACTTGCACCACTTCCCCTAATAGTAAATCATGTGAATTAATAGTTCATTCATATGACTCAATAGTATAATCATGTGAAAAAACTAATTATAGCATAGTACCTTTATTTATACCTCTATTTTTAATTTAGTCATGCAAGTATTATCAATCTTGCACCAACTCCACTAATAGTAAATCATGTGAATCAATAGTACACTTATGTGACCACATAGTTATAAATATGTGAATTAATAGCAATTAATTGCTCATTTATCTGGTGAATTACCCGATTGGTCAATATAACCTCCAAACATCAATTTTTATCGAAATAAATGTCGATTTTCACTAACACTAATAATTCCAACACAATGGAACTATCAATTTCATCTTTAATCAACACGAACTTATTCATCGTTAATATTATAACTCACAATATTTAACAACCGTGTCGTTCCCGTGAAAGAGGGGGCTTTAGATAAAGGGTTTCTCCTTATTGGTAGCATGATTAGATGACCAAACCTCTCCTTAATGTGAACTTCTAGACATTGTAAATATTGAAATTTAATAATATAAATAACTTTGTCGTCTCAATTATTGATTTAATAATATATCATATTATACGAGATGATCTTTGTGATAATAATCGAATCAATAATATGAGAGATATGATGCAACAATTACTATAGCAATAATTGAGTATAAGCGAGTGACTTCAACGTAAGCATCAATAACCAATCAAAGGGTGCTCTTATGCGACCATGCGTATTCATGTACTTTTACTACCTACTAGTTCAACGGTTTTAACGGTAACACTTACATTTATTATTTTTATAAAAGATAATTACATCGTTTTCTCAATCCGATAATAATTCCGTTGTGGGGTCCACCAATGATTGTGTCGTCGTACGAATATTTCCTGTTAAAATAAATATTCCCCGACCAATCGAATATTATATAACAACTTGCGTACTTTGCAAATTTTATAAATATTATCCATAACTATAACATTATATCAAATCCACACTATAATATTCAAAAAAAAAATATTTTGAAAAATTTAAATCTTTATTCATAAAATTTGGGGTCTCACATATATTATCTCATACTTGTTTACTATATATATATATATATATATATATATATATATATATATATATTATCTATCAATATTAAATATAAAGTCGATTACTTAGAATACAGATATTCGGAGATTTTTTTAAACAAAGAATATTATTTGGATGGTCTTTGAAATCCTAAGTGGCCTTTTATTGATATAGATAACTTATATAAATATTACATAATATTTATATAATTATCAGATTGTGAAACAAATAATTTAGTCGGTACTTAGATACTGATATTCAGAGATATTTCTTAACAAAGAATATTATCTGAACGGTCTTTGAAATCCTAAGTGGCCAAATTTTCACAACGTAAATCAAATATACATCTTTGAGTGAAACGAATTTATTTAATATATCAAATATTATTTTAATTGATTAATCTGTTATACTTGTTAACTATCATCACAAGTAATTTATACAACAAACTTACTTATTTATAAATTAGTTGTTGCATTATATATAAGTGATTTAAAGCGATATCCAAAACTCAAAGTTATATCTATTTAAACCATAGAAATACACTATTTATTTATAAAGAAAATATTTTCTAACTTGTTTAAACCATAGAAGCACATTCTTTATTAAAGAAAAGAAAAACTTTATAAAAATGTATCAATTTAAATATCATTTACGAAGCATATCACATAAAAGTCTTGAACTTTTATTTAATCTTAAACTGTATATCTCCTTATTTGAGAAGTATCAAATATAAAAGTGATTTAAACTTTTATAAATCTGTGATAAACTTTATTTGTTTACTTTAAAAGAAAAGTAGAATAAATTAATTGTAAAAAGGAAAAAGTAGAGTTGGTATATTTTATGTGTGAGATCCTGAATTTTATGAAATAAAAGTATTCAATTTTTCTATTTTGGTAAATAGTTAAATTGATAAAAGTTTAAAGTTAAGGGTGATATGTGAAAATTTTTCAAAGTAAGCAAGTTGTCATAAAATACCCGGTAGTAAAAGTACAATAATACGCGTGGTTACATAGTAGCACGCGTTATTAATTATTGATGCTTACGTGAGAAGTCACTCAGTTATACTCAATTATTGCTACAGTAATTGCAGCATCATATCTCTCATATTATTGATTCAATTATTGTCATAGTATCATCTGCATAATATTTTATATTATTAAATCAATAATTGAGACGACAAAGTTATTCATATTATTATTTGCAATATTGACAATGTCTAGAAGTTCTGTCAAGGAGATGTTTGGTCACCTAATTGCGCACCAATAAGGAGAAATCTTTATCGGAAAGCCTCCTCTTTCCTGGGAACGACCTGGTTGTTAAATATTATAAGTTATGATATTAATGATGAATAAGTTTGTATTGATTAAAGATGAAATTGATAATTCCATTGTGTGGGAATTATTAGTGTTAGTGGAAATCGACATTTATTTCGATAATAATTAATGTCTGGAGGTTATATTGACCAATCGGGTAATTAATCGGATAAATGAGAAATTAATTGCTATTAATTCACATACTTATAACTATTTGTTCACATGTGTCTACTATTGATTCACATGATTTACTATTAGGGGAGTTGGTGAAACATTGATAATACTTGCATGACTAAATTAAAAATGGAGGTATAGTTGAAGGTACTATACTATAATTAAATTTTTTTCACATGTTTAGAACTATTGAGTCACATGATTTACTATTCATTCACATGATTTACTATTAGGGGAGGTGGTGCAAGTTTTATAATACTTGCATGACTAAATTAAAAATGAAGGAAAAGATGAAGGTATTATCTTTGTAATATTTCGGAAATACCAAAATGTGTAATTATTGAAACTATATTTTCCTATAAATAGAAGCTCATTCCTTCATTATTTTTCACCAATTCACTAACGCTATAGAGCAATTATTATAGAGAAAAATTATAAAGAGAAAGAAGAAGAGAAGTCTGCTACCTCACTATTCCAGTATCCAGTTTTCTTCTAAGGTAAGGGGTATTATTTCTTTCGTATTTATTAAGAGAGTTATTTCTTACAATATTCGTAAGGGTTGTTATACCATTCTTGTGACGCCCCCAAAATAGGTATACATCCCCTATTCTGAGTCGCCAAATACATGGTACAGAATACAAATACAATCTTAAATATACAACATGAGCTGAGAGTTTTTAATATAAACATTGTCTTCTAGACAGTATTCAAACTCAAAATAAGTCCTCAATACATTTATTAACACACTATTTCATAGAATAGTGAGGACTACTAATGTTATCCTCTGGACCGTCACTCCATTCCCCGACTAGTCCCTGCTACGTTCTCATTTCCTAAAGAGAACAATGAAAGCAAAAGGGTGAGCTCAACTAGTCCAGTAAAAAATATTATGACAAAGATAATGTAGAATAAATTATCCTTAGCCTTCAATAGTGTTAAACTGATACAATATAACAAACATCAAGTTTAACTGCAGCGGAACAAGCAATCCATTAAAAGAGTTAAGTAGAGAATAAAATCTACTATCTTTTATGTTTTAAAAGGTTTTTCATTATTTTTATCACTGAGACTCAGCTTAATAAATAATCCACATCATCCCTGCACTACGGCCAAGGATATTCATTAGTATCACAACCACAAATTATCCATGCATTACAGGCTAAGGATATTCGTGTATTCATCAATGGTCATGATCATGCAAACAACTGTCCATCAATGTACTACGGGCCAATGAGGACCTTTACCACATCATTTGTAACATTACGGTCATGATTATACCGATTAATCCTCAGTCATAATCATACCAAGTCCATCTATGCACCTCTGAACCCACGAGATGACTTTTAACATAATATAAACATGAGGATGATGAAAAATATATAAGAATTCAATAAAACAAGTTCAAGAATTAATTTATCCAGGAACCAATAACTTCCAAATTGTCAACATGATACTTCTTTGTGGAGTAAAATTCAAGAATGCTCAGAAGAATATTTTCATGAAAAGATACTAGATGAAGCTCAAATATCAAGGATATTCCACTAATTTCATGGAGTATAGAAGTCAAAGCTTTAACCAACTGAGTATAAGAAAATATATGAAACTGTAAATGGATTTTCGTCCGCCATGCGGTAATCCACTTAGACATATCATTTCCACAATTTAATAAGGAATGAATACAAATGATCATTCACCATGCATGTGATAATCCACATAGACAGGTTATTCCAATAGAATAATAAAGAATGGAATAACAGAAGAAATCACCATGCATGCGATAGACCGCATGGACAGGTTATTCCAACAGAATAATAAAGAATGGAACCAAGTCATGCGTAATCCGCACAGACAGGATGTTCCAACTAAATAATAAAGAACGGAACCAGGTCATGCGTAAACGCACAGACATGATATTCCAACAGAATAATAAATAATGGAATAACAGAAGAATTTCACCAATTATAGGGTAGTCCGCATATACAGGTTATTCCAACAGAATAATAAAGAATGGAATAACAGAAGTTCTCTTCATGAAGACGAAAGAAATAATACCAATTAACTTAAAAAGAAGAGTACTCCGATTGGTAGGGCGAGGATTTTCTTGAAGAAAACTTATCTTGCTTTCTACTACTCAAAGCTTCTTAAAACTCTAAAGAAATACGCTCAAGATTATAGAAGAAGAATTCTCTGAATTTCTGGTGTGGTTTTCAATTCTAACTAAGCATCCTATTTATAGGAGAATAGAAGGGGCACTATTACAAAAAAAAAATTCACGGACGAAATAGTCCGCGAAATCACGGACGCCTTACCAATTTTACAAGCGATTAAATTCAAAGCAATATCAAGAAAAAAACAAAAAAAGGTACAACATAATAATATATACATATATATATGTTTTATATAACACATGCTTAAAGAAACATTTCACCCACCCGTGAACAACCTTTGAAAAACAAGCTCCCAAAGAATTCAATTTTTTCATATATACATTTACATATGGGCCCTCCTTTATTATAATAAATAAATTTCTACCGATTATTTTGAAAAATGAGTAAGTGGGGGTCCAAATAATACGCTAATATTTACAACAAATACTCCATAAAATCACCTCAATATTTTTAACAACATTTATCATCATTATTATAATTCACAATATTAATCGACCAGGTCGTTCTCAGGAAAGAGGGGGCTTTCCAATAAGGATTTCTCTCTATAGACGCGCAATTAGGTGACCAAACCTCTCCTTAACAGAACTTCTAGACATCGTTAATATTGCAAATAATAATATTAATAACTTTGTTATCTCAATTATTGATTTAATAATATATAAAATATCGACAATGATTGAATCAAATAACGTGAGATACTATGCAATAATTACTGTAGCAATAATTGAACAAAACTGAGTGACTTCTCACGTAAGCATCAATAATCAATACTGTGTGCTACTATGCAACCATGCGTATTACTGTACTTTTAACACCGGGTATTTTAACAGTTAACGGTATAACTTCCACCGTTATTTTCATAAAATATTTTTTTCGTTTTCTCAATCTGACAATAATTCCATTGCGGGGTCCACCAATGATTGTGTCGTTGTACGAATATTTCCTGTTAAAATGAATATTCCTCGACCAATCGAATATTATATAACAACTTGCGTACATTACAAATTTTATAAATATTACCCACAACTATAACATTATATAAAATTCATTCCATAATATTCAAAAATGATATTTATAGAAAAATCATCTTTATTCATAAAATTTGGGGTCTTACAACCTCCCTTTCTTATGAAATTTCGCCCTCGAAATTAGGGTACGTACCTGGTATGTCGAAGAGGTAAGGATACCTTGATTTCACTTCAGATTCTAACTCCCAGGTCATTTCCTCAACATCGTGGTTCCTCCACAAAACTTTCACTTGAGGTATAACCTTGGAGCGTAGAATATGCTCCTTCTTATCCAAGATTTTAACAAGAACCTCTTCATACGTTAAATCTTCCGCTATTTCATCCGGTTCTAACTCAATAATGTGGTTCGGGTCTTCCACATATTTATGTAACATGGATATGTGAAAAACGTTATGAACACGAGACATACTTGGCGGTAAAGCGAGTCTATAGGCCACAGTTCCTACTCGATCGAGGATTAAAAATGGGCCAATGAATCGAGGATTGAGCTTTCCACTCTTTCCAAATCTCGTACCTCCTTTCCATGGAGCAACACGTAACAACACATGATCTCCAATATCGAATTCCACGTCCTTTCGATGAAGATTAGCATAACTCTTTTGTCGATCTTGTGAGGTTTTTATCGTTCTTGGGATCGTTTGAATTTTTTCCGTAGTCATACGTATTCAACTCTGGTCCCAACAACGTTGCTTCACCCACCTCATCCCAAAGATCTTCGGAAGCGATACTTTCTTCCATACAACACTTGAATGGAGCCATGCTAATACTTGTTTGATAGCTATTGTTGTAGGAAAACTCCACCAACCAGTAAGAACTTATCCCAACTTCCTTGAAGTCGAGGACATAGAGTCTTAATAAATCTTCAAGAGTTTGAATAGTCTCTCTCGATTGTCCGTAAGATGCGAGGATGATATGCCGAACTAAATCGTAAATTCGTGCCCATAGCTTTATGCAAACTAACCCAAAATCGTGAAGTGAATCTTGGGTCTCGATCGAAACTATGGATCTTGGCATACCATGCGAAATTCTTACAATCTCGTTTATGTACATACTGAGCAAGGCGTTCAAGTGTATAAGTTTCTTATATTGGTAAGAAATGAGCAGACTTGGTCAATCTATCAACAATGACCCAAATTGCATCTATGCCTTGAGAAACCTTGGGAAGACCAGTAACGAAATCCATGGTAATGTGATCCCACTTCCATTCTGGAATTTCAAGTGGTTGCAATGGACCTTTTGGTACTTGATGCTCTGCCTTGACTCGTTGACAAGTTAGACACCTTGAGATAAACAGCGTTATCTCTCTCTTCATATTGCTCCACCAAAATATATGACAAAGATCACGATACATTTTGGTACTCCCAGGTTGGATTGAAAACGGTGTGTTGTGCACCTCCATCAGGATTTTATACTTTAAATTAGGTTCGTTAGGAATACAAAGTCTGGAGTTGACTCGAAGTATTCCTTCTTCATTGATTCTTGCTTTCGGCATAGCACCTTCTTGCACTTTCTTCCTCATACGCATCAGCTCCAGATCTGTAGCTTGAGCAGCCTTAACTTTATCAATTAAAGTAGGTTCTACTCGTATATTCGCCATCATCACATGGGTCCTTGGAGTCTTTAACTCTATCTCCTTCCTTTGCAAGTCACACAAAATGGGCCTTTGCGTTGACAATATCGCACTTGTACCCGCATATGATCTTCTACTCAATGCGTCAGCTACCACGTTCGCTTTTCCAAGATGGTATTGGATAGTATGATCATAATCTTTCAACAATTCAAGCCAACGTCGTTGTCGCATGTTGAGTTCCTTTTGAGTGAAGAAATATTTGAGGTTTTTATGATCCGTAAAGATCTCCACTTTCTCCCCATACAAGTAATGCCTCCAAATTTTAAGTGCGAAAACAACAGCTGCCAACTCTAGATCATGAGTAGGATAATTCCTCTCATATTCTTTGAGTTGCTAAGAGGCATAGGCTATGACTTTCCCATGTTGCATGAGAACACATCCTAACCCTTTGCCCAAAGTATCACTGTAGATGACAAATCCCTCCGAGCCAGATGGTATTGTCAGAACAGGTGATGAAATGAGTCTCCTCTTGAGTTCTTGAAAACTCTTCTCATATTCCTCGCTCCAACCGAATTTTGTATCTTTTTGAATCAACTGAGTTAGTGGAGTAGCGATTCGAGAAAATCCTTCCACAAATCTCCGATAATAACCAGCTAAACCAAGAAAGCTACGTACTTCGGTCACTGATTTAGGTTGCTCCCAGCTTTGAATAGCTTCAATCTTTGCTAGGTCAATAGATATTCCATGACTTGATACTACGTGCCCAAGGAATGCTACTTGCTCCAGCCAGAACTCGCATTTCTTCAACTTGGCATAAAGCTTGTTTTCACGAAGCTTTTGGAGTATTAGCCTCAAGTGTTACTCATGATCTTCACGGCTTTTGGAATAAATAAAGATGTCATCAATAAAGACGTCCACAAAGTGATCCAAATATTCCTTGAATACTCGGTTCATCATATCCATGAAGGCAGCAGGAGCATTAGTCAATCCAAAACACATGACTAAGAATTCATAATTCCCGTACCAAGTTCTGAAAGCCGTCTTTGGAATGTTATCGGTTCTAATCTTCAATTGGTGATATCCGGAACGAAGATCAATCTTTGAAAAGAATTTGGCTCCTTGTAACTGGTCAAACAGGTCATCAATACGTGGCAATGGGTACCTATTTTTGATGGTGACATGATTCAACTCCCGATAATCAATACAAAGTCGCATACTCCCATCTTTCTTTTTCACGAATAGAGCAGAGCACCCCAAGGAGAAGTACTAGGACGAATAAAGCCAATGTCTAATAATTCCTGCAGTTGGGTCTTTAACTCCTGAAGTTCAATAGGAGCCATTCGATATGGGGCTTTGGAAATGGGTTTTGTACCGGGTTCAAGGTCGATACAAAATTTAATTTCACGCTCTAGGGGTAGGCCATGAAGTTCTTTAGGGAATACGTCAGGAAACTTATTAACAATAGAAATATCATTCAAAACTGACGTATTTTTGTTTAGATCCATGACATGAGCTAAGAAAGCTTGACATCTGTTTTTCAATAAATGAATAGCTTTATGGCTTGAGATGACAATGATTGATTTTAATGGTTTGGTTGCTTGAATTCGCATAATAGGTTAGTTAGGAATATGAAAGCTAACAACCTTACGAAAACAATCAATTTTTGCATGATGAGTAGTTAACCAATCAATCCCTAGAATCACATCAAATGCAAGTATTTTCAAAGAAATAAGATCGACAGGTAACGCGCGGGTGCCGATTAGAACTAAACAAGGCTTATAAAAAGTGGATGTAATGAAGGTTTCTCCCAACGGAGTTTCAACAGATAAGTCAAAGTCTAATTTCTCCGGAGTCAAATTTAAACGTTGAGCGCAAGTAGGAGAAATAAAAGAATGGGTAGAACCGGTATCAAATAAGGTATAAACTTCGCTAGAGTTTATGATAAGCTTACCCGTGATGACCTCGTTCGGGTTCCTTGCTTTCTAGGAGGTCACAACAAACGCTCTCCCTTGCACTACCGGCTTTGACTTTTTTAGGACGGCCTTTGGTGCCTCCATCCTAGCTGAACTTGTCTTCGGTGAACGACAAAATCGGGCTAGGTAACCTTCTCTTCCACAATTATAACATGCTTTGGACAGCATTGCGCAGTTTAGACTGATATGTCCCTCCCCTCCGTATTTGAAGCATATGATAGGTGGTCGTTCTCCTTCCTTAACAACAGGTGCTGGTGCTGATGTCTTTCCATCATTGTTGAATCTCCTCTTCTTAAAATGTCCATTCTTATTGTTTTGGCCTACGATTACCACCAAGTGGTTACCATTTCGCCCGTTGATTCCTCCACGCTTGTTGTCACCGCTTCGATGATCGCTCTCACCGAGTATTATCATTTTGATGGTCTGCTCTCTTTTGGTTGGTTGACTCATTATCGCGCTCCAATAATCGAGCCCTATTAACAACATCTCGAATACAAATACGAGTTTATGAGATATAAGATATTGGCGTATCTCGGGTTTCAAACCTCTTAGAAACATTCGCGTCATTCTCTCCTCATTATCAACCAAATGGGACTTAAATCGGGACAACTCGGCAAACTTGGCATCGATTGCGACATTTGGCCATCGTTGTTTTGCTCGACTTGATGAACTCTACCTCTTTCATGTGACGAATACTTTCGGGAAATTACTTGTCATTGAACAATTCTTGGAACTTCTCCCAAGTCATCTTCAGTGCGGCAAGTTGAGTACGCTTTACAGATTCCCACCAGTAATCTACCTCTACTCGCAACATGAAGGTGGCAAAGGGAACCTTTTGTTCCTCGGAGCATCCCAAGACATCAAATATCTTGCAGATCTGCTTTATCCATGTCTCCACCTTAAGTGGTTTTGGCTCTCTAAAAAACTCTGGTGGTCCCAATTCCTTGAACTGCTTAGCGGTGAACGTCCGAGAGTTGCCAGTGTTTCCACATGTATTTTGGACAGGAGCCACTCTTGCCTGATGTTGCATGAATTGCATAAAGCCTCTGAACATTCCATCGTTCATCATTAGGTCAGTGTTGTTATTTGCATGAGGATTGTCGCCTTCCTGATGCACATTATCCTGATTATTGATCTGTGGAGACTCAACGGTCTCCTGTGCTCCATTGATATTCTCAACATTCTCGGATGTCATTTTCAAATACCGCCACAAAACAAGGGTTAATTAACATATCACATATTATTCCCCATACTCGAATGACCAATTAAATATCAAATAAACATAAGTAGGTCATACCAGTGAAAGAATTCCCGTCTCTCCCCTCCTAGTTCTTATCTCACATCTTAGCCAGGGATCATATCTCTAAGCTTTGATACCAACTGTGACGCCCCCAAAATAGGTATACATCACCTATTCTAAGTCGCCAAATACACGGTATGCAGAATACAAATACAATCTTAAATACAAATACATGAAATGTGAGTTTTAATATAAACATTGTCTTACAGAAGTATTCAAACTCAAAATAAGTCCTCAATACATTTATTAACGCACTATTTCATAGAATAGTGAGGACTACTAATGCTATCCTCTGGACCGTCACTCCGTTCCCCGACTAGTCCCTGCTACGTTCTCATTTCCTGAAGAGAATAATGAAAGCAAAAGGGTGAGCTCAACTAGTCCAGAAAGAAATATTATGACTAAGATAATGTAGAATAAATTATCCTTAGCCTTTAATAGTGTTAAACTGATACAATATAATAAACATCAAGTTTAACTGCAGCGGAACAAGCAATCCATTAAAAGAGTCAAGTAGAGAATAAAATCTACTATCTTCTATGTTTTAAAAGGTTTTTCATTATTTTTATCACTGAGACTCAGCTTAATAAATAATCCACATCATCCCTGCACTACGACCAAGGATATTCATTAGTATCACAACCACAAATTATCCATGCACTACAGGCCAAGGATATTCGTGTATTCATCAATGGTCATGATCATGCCAACAACTGTCCATCAAAGCACTACGGGCCAATGAGGACCTTTACCACATCATTTGTAACATTACGGTCATGATTATACCGATTAATCCCTGGTCATAATCATACCAAGTCCATCTATGCACTACAGGCCACAGATGACTTTTAACATAATATAAACATGAGGATGATGAAAAATATATAAGAATTCAATAAAACAAGTTCAAGAATTAATTTATCCAGGAACCAATAACTTCCAAATTGTCAACATGATACTTCTTTGTGGAGTAAAATTCAAGAATGCTCAGAAGAATATTTTCATGAAAAGATGCTGGATGAAGCGCAAATATCAAGGATATTCCACTAATTTCATGGAGTATAGAAGTCAAAGCTTTAACCAACTGAGTATAAGAGAATATATAAACCGCAAATGGATTTTTCATCTGCCATGCGGTAATCCACTTAGACAGATCATTTCCACAATTTAATAAGGAATGAATACAAAGGATCATTCACCATGCATGTGATAATCCACATAGACAGGTTATTCCAACAGAATAATAAAGAATGGAATAACAGAAGAAATCACCATGCATGCAATGATAATCAGACTTGATGAGTTATTCCAATGTAATAATAAAGAATGGAACCAGTCATGCGTAATCGCATTCTGCAGCATGGGATGTTCCAACTAAATAATAAAGAAACGGAAACCAGTCATGCGTAAACACACAGACATGATATTCCAACAGAATAATAAATAATGGAATAACAGAAGAATTTCACCAAGTATAGGGTAGTCCACATATACAGGTTATTCCAACAAAATAATAAAGAATGGAATAACAGAAGTTCTCTTCATGAAGACGAAAGAAATAATACCCCTTACCTTAAAAAGAAGAGTACTCTGATTGGTAGGGCGAGGATTTTCTTGAAGAAAACTTATCTCGCTTTCTACTGAAATTTCAAAGCTTCTTAAAACTCTAAAGAAATACGCTCAAGATTATAGAAGAAGAATTCTCTGAATTTCTGGTGTGGTTTTCAATTCTAACTAAGTATCCTATTTATAGGAGAATAGAAGGGGCACTATTACGATTTTTTTTCACGGATGAAATAGTCCGCGAAATCACGGACGCCTTACCAATTGTACAAGCAATTGAATTCAAGGCAATATCAAGAAAAAAACAAAAAAGCTACAACATAATATATATATATATATATATATATATATATATATATATGTGTGTGTGTGTGTGTGTGTGTGTGTGTGTGTGTTTTATATAACACATGCTTAAAGAAACATTTCACCCACCCGTGAACAACCTTTGAAAAACAAGCTCCCAACAATTCAATTTTCCACATATGGGCCCCACATGTGGGCCCCCTTTATTATAATAAATAACTTTCTACCGATTATTTTGAAAAATGAGTAAGTGGGGGTCCAAATAATACGCTAATATTTACAACAAATACTCCATAAAATCACCTCAATATTTTTAACAACATTTATCATCATTATTATAATTCACAATATTAATCGACCAAGTCGTTCTCAAGAAAGAGGGGGCTTTCCAATAAGGATTTCTCCCTATTGGCGCGCAATTAGGTGACCAAACCTCTCCTTAACAGAACTTCTAGACATCGTTAATATTGCAAATAATAATATTAATAACTTTGTTATCTCAATTATTGATTTAATAATATATAAAATATCGACAATAATTGAATCAAATAACGTGAGATACTTGCAATAATAATCGTAGCAATAATTGAACAAAACCGAGTGACTTCTCACGTAAGCATCAATAATCAATACCGTAATGCTACTATGCAACCACGTGTATTATCGCATTTTTAACTTAGGGTGTTTCAATAGTTAACGATACAACTTCCGCCGTTATTTTCATAAAATATTTTGTCATTTTCTCAATCGACAATAATTCCATTCATGGGGTCCACCAATGATTGTGCCGTTGTACGAATATTCCCTGTTAAAACGAATATTCCCCACCAATCGAATATTATATAACAACTTGCGTACTTTGCAAAATTTATAAATATTACCCACAACTATAACATTATATAAAATTCATTCCATAATATTCAAAAATGATATTTATAGAAAAATCATCTTTATTCATAAAAGTTGGGGTCTTACAATTCTTTATTATTCTGTTGGAATAACCTGTCTGTGCGGTCTATCGCATGCATAGTGAATTCTTCTGTTATTCTATTCTTTATTATCGTTGGAATAACTTCATGCATGCGCGATCTATCGCGCATTTATGGTGAATTCTTACGTTATTCCATTCTTTATTATTACGTTGGAATAACCTATCTATGCGATCTATCGCATGTCTAAGTGAATTCTTCGTTATTCCATTCTTTATTATTCGTTAGAATAACATGCCATGCGATCTATCGCATGCTGGTGAATTCTTACGTTATTCCATTCTTTATTATTCATTGGAATAACTCGCTCACGCGGATCACCGCATGCATGGTGAATTCTTCTATTATTCCATTCTTTATTATTCGTTGGAATAACTTGTGCATATGTGATTACTGCATGCATGGTGAATGATCCTTCAGATTCATTCTTTATTAAATTGTAGAAATGGCATGTCTACGTGGATTACCGCATTTGGCGGTGAAAATCCATTTGCGGCTTCGTAATTTTTTGACCCTCAAAATTCGGAAAACCGAAAATGATAATTTGTTGAGTTTTCTAGATTGTGTCCAAAAATGGCGATTTTTGGATATATAGATTAGGAGTTATGAATTTTATGGGAAAAGACTATTTTAAAAGTAAACCCTTATAACTCCTTGTGGTTAACTCAAAATTGGTGAAATTTTTATTGGGAGTACATGTATATAACGAAGAGTATACCTGTAAATTTCAAAATTTTTGGACAAAAGTACAATTTATGAGAAATGTCTAAATATTTAAGCAGCTTTTGGCCATATAAAAATAGTAAATGAATTTTAAAATTACGAGAAAAATATATGTTCAATATGGGACTATATTTCGCTAAATCCGTTAAAAAAAATTGTTTTGGGACTGATTTGGTATTTTTCATGAAAATGGTTTAATTTGAACATATGAATTAAATATGTTATGTGAAGTTAAAAATTGGTAAATAGGATTTTATGGCTTGGAAATCCTATATAAGGTATATCTGATTTTTGATGAGGATTTGATCATTGGTGATGAAATCTTATGAGTATGACATTTTGATTGATTAAATGCATTATTTGGTAAAGTGTAAACAAGTAAAATAAATTGTTTGTAAGTTTAAGAAATGATTAAAATATTGTTATAATATTAATGATATTAGATTATGAGATTATTAAGTGATTGATAACATTGGGATATTTTTAAACTCTGGATAAATTTAAAGTCTTTAATATTTATCTTTGTTTTCGTTTGATTAATGCTTATATTATTGTCATCATCCTCATGCTTATATTGTGATGAAAGTCATCTGTGGTTTACGTGCATAGATGGACTTGGTATGATTATGACCAGGAATTATTCAGTATAATCATGACCGTAATGTTACAAATAATGTGATAAAAGTCCTCATTGGCCTGTAGTGCATTAATGGACAATTTTATGGCATGATCATGATTGTTGATGAAAACACGATTATCCTTGACCTGTAGTGCATGGATAATTCGTAATTGATAATCAAATGAATATTCTTGGCACCGTAAGAGGGGATGATTCGATGATGTGGCTTATTTATTAAGCTGAGTCTCAGCGATAAAGTTGGTGAAAAACTTTTAATTTGTAGAAGATAGTAGTTATCATGCTCTACTTTACTCTTCTAAAATACAATTGCATGTCTTTGACCTGGAGTGGAAAGATGAACTATTAATGAATATCTTTGGCCCGTTGTGGAAATATGAATTTATTAGTATGATTACGGACATGAATTGTGATTTGGTATAATCATGGTCTTTGATGTTTCAAGTAAAGACAGGTGATGAAAATTATCTTCGTCCTGGGTGCGAAGAGGAATTTAGAACCACAATTATGATTATGAGTTATTCACCTGATTTTGGACAGAAATTGTTAACTGATGTTACAGGGATAAAATATTATTGGTGGATTTTTAATGTGGAGAAGACAATAGACTTTATGGTCTATTTGACTCTTCTAATGGATTGCTCGTTTCACTGCAACTATGGTTGAATAGTTTTATCACCTACCATATGTTCTAAATCTCTGATTTATCATTGACGAAGGCTATTGATGATGTAAATTATCTTTAGTCATAATATTCTTTACTGGGCTATTTCACCCTTTTGCTTCACAATTCCTTTCAGGTATTAAGAGTGTAGCTGGGTCGAGCGGGGGTAACAGGGGGTTAGAACGGTGGTCTATAGTTGTTGAGGTTTCCCTTAAAATAGTATGGAAATAATTTTATTGAAAACTATAGATAAGTGTGTCGTATTTTATACGTCATTTTAATCGTTGATTTTGGTGAACCAAATAGGGTGAGGTGAACCCAACTTTGGAATGGCGTTTTTGCCACTATCATACAAGATGTCTAATGACAGACGACTTCGTGTTATCATAAGACAGGGTTGTGTATATCCACTTGCTGAGTATATCTACGAGCACTACCTATATAATCTTGGAGTTTATTTGAAATATAATTCTCACTTGGAGACAATGGAGATAATTATATGTCAAGAGAAGACTCACCATTGGAAAGAAGATGATAACAATCTTCATGTTTTTCTTTGGGGACTATTGGGTCAACCAAGGATAATTCTGTGGACATATGATATCTATCATAACCTAGACGCATGGCCTTCCATGTACAAAGGTTTCTTTGAGTATTTTCTAAAGATTTTAATTTCTAAAACAGTTATTGACTTTACCTTTATGTAAGGTACCATTGTTGTGACGCCCCCAAAATTAGGTATACGTCACCCATCTTGGGTCGCCACTTACATGGTACATAAATTCAAATACAACTTACTAATATAATGCTGTGGTATAATATGACATAAAAGCGTGTGAGTTTGAATACAAATATTGTCTACTAGATATTATACAAACTCAACAGGAGTCCTCATTACTACTACTATTATCACACTATTTCACGTAATAGTGAGGACTACTAATGCTATCCTCCGGACCATTACTCCTCGTTCCCGACTCGTCCCAACTATGTTCTCATTTCACAAGAGAACGGTGAAAGAAAGGGTGAGCTCAACTAGCCCAAGAAGAAATATTATGACTAAGATAATGCGAATAATTTATCATTAGCCTTCAACAAAGTGTTCAACCGATAAAATACAATAAACAACAAGTTTAAGCTGCAATGAATAAGCAATCCATTAAAAGAGTCAAGTAGAGAATAAAGTCTACTATCTTTTAGGTTTTAAAAAGGTTTTCATCATCGTTATAAATTTGAGACTCGACTTTAATAAATAATCCACATCATCGAATCACCCTCGCACTACTGAGCCGAGGATATTCATCAAATTATCAATGGTCAGCGACTATACCGAATCACCCCTCGGTCATAATCATACCAAAATTATCCATCATCGCATTACGTGAAGCCACCGAGGACTTTTATCATCATTTATAACAAGCCATGATTATATACCGAATGATCCCTGGTCATAATCATACTAAGTTCATCTATACACGTAAGCCAAAGATAACATAATATATCATGAGGATGATGATAATGACATAATAATTCAATAAAACAAGTTCAAGAATTATTTTATCCAGGAATTAGTAACGTCCAAATTGTCAACAAGATACTGTTTTGTAGAGTAAAATTCAAGAATGATCAGAAGAATATTTCCATGAAAAGATACTGGATGAAACGCAAATATCAAGAATATTCTACTAATTTCATGGAGTATAGAAGTCAAAGTTTTAACCAACTGGGTATAATAAAGAATGGAATAACAAAAGAAATCACCATGCATGCGCAGATTGCGCAGATGATGAGTTATTCCAATGTAATAATAATAAACGGAACCCGTGTCGGTGAAATTCACACAGACAGGATGATCCAATGAATAATAATAAATTTGAATAATAAACAATGGAACCAGTCAAATGTAAAACACACACGATGTGATATTCCAATGTAATAATAAATGCGGAATAATAAACAATGGAACCGTGTCCGGTGTAAAACACACGCATGAGGATATTCCAAATGAATAATAAAGAATGGAATAATGAAGAAGATCACCAAGTATAGGGGATTCAGCGTATACAAAGTTATTCCAATGCAGAATAAATAAGGATAGATTAACATAAGGATTTCACCAAGTATAGGGTGTCGCGTATATACTGAGTTATGTATAGGGTATACCACTTTTTAAAGTTATTCCAATGTAATAATAATGAATGGAATAAAGAGAGGATTTCACCAAGTATAGGGTATGTCACTGCGTATACAAAAGTTATTCCAATGAGAATAATAAAGAATGGAATAATCAAGTTCTCTTCATGAATACAAACGAATAATATCCCTTACAGATACAACAAATAATACCCTTTTACCGTAAAAGACTTTGGATATCAAAGTAGTGAAGTACCGAATACTCTTCTTCTTTCTCTCTATAGATTTTCTCTATAGCTTCTCTCTATAATTTTCTCTCTGAGTTTCAAAGTGAATTCGTAAGAAAATAATGAAGGAATGAGCTTATTTATAGGAAAATAGAATGCATAGTAATTAATTCATGAGCGGTCCAGATTGATTTACTTTTAATGACAAATTCATATTTAAAGCAAAATCTTTTAAATAAAATATCATATATTCTATTTATATAAAAATATTTTACTATGCAAATACTATGCAACACTACGCAAAAACACTACGCAACACTATGCATAATAAAATATAATATATTCTATTTATGAATAACTTTAATAAAAAGATTCATTTTATATATAAAAGATGTTTCGCATTTTATTACGTTAATAATACTGAATAAATCAAAACGTCATTATCGCTATAATAATTCATATTATTAATCGAAAATAATGGAATCAAACCGGTGACTTTCACATAAAGATCAATAATCAATACCGCGCTGTACGCTCTTATGCAACCACACGTACATTTACTTTTACTACCGAGTAGTTCAACAAGATTAACCAGTAAAACTTCCGTCGTTATTTCAATAAAATATTTTTTTGTCGCTTTCTCAATCCGACAATAATTCTATTGTGGGGTCCACCAATGATTGAGTAGTTATACGAATATTATTCCCGCTAAACCGAATATTCCCCGACCAATCGAATATAATATAACCACTTGCATACTTTGCAAAATTTATAAATACTACCCACAACTATAATATTATCTCAAATTCACACCATAATATTAAAAATTATTTTGACAAAATTTAAATCTTTATTGATAAAATCTGGGGTCTCACAATTGTAAGGTCTTGTGGTCAAGGCACCACGAGAGTTATATATATTTGTATTAAAACTCACAGTTTAACTGTGGTCGTTTTCTGTACGACAGTTGTATAAATGGAGTTGTCAGTAGTGTATTTTCTGACGACTCAAGATAGGTGATGTATACCTGTTTTGGGGGCGTCACATTATGTACCTGTGAGAAACACGAGTAATACTTTGACCAAGATCAAAGTGTTAAAGAGGTCAGCTGAGAGTTGGGTCTCTAGTGTACTTGTGATGTAAGGAAAAGACTGTTGTTTCAAGACCTGATCGTAGAATAGTTCTGAACTCAAAAGGAAGGTACAACTAAGCTTGAGCAAGGAGCTGGGAGTTCGTTGTCCGAAATAGTAAGTTGTGGATAGTTGTAAGTTTATCTATAAAACTTTGTAAAGACTTCTCCGCCTATTAAAGGAGTATTTATTACTAATAGGATCTCAAGTCATGGAGAGGAGTTTGAGACTGTACGTAACAACATATCCGAGCTATATGTTGTGAATCAAATCTATGTGCATTGTGTGATTGAATTTTACTAACTTGCTTATTAATTTTCGACACTACAAATTAATATACTAAAAATTCAAAAAGATCATAGATAATTTTTTAAACGGTAATAATCTATCCAACCCCCTTTATATATTATTATTGGATTTTCAATTGGTTTCAAAACATTTTTATTTATTAGTCACCACTTAAAATGACTTATGAGTTATTTAAAAGTTTATCTTTATTTTAAAATAAGTCGGTCTCAAACATACCCTTAACCTTGTTTCATAATTTCATATAGGATTTCCCTTCTTTCCAAAATATAGAGTCAATATTGGTTTCTTAAAGTAAATTTAAACTATTTTATTATTCAAATTGATATTAATTCATTTAGTTTTAAGTAATACTACCATGAAAATTATAAAATTGTATAAAAGATACTAATAATTTAATTATAAAGTTTATTATTTTAAAATTTAAATGACTCGCATCAATCTTTATCTGAGTTTGAAAAGTCAAACTTAAATTAATATTTGAGAATCTATGGAGTAGTTTAATTCATTAATAAACTCTCTGTTAGACTCCAAACTATAGTTGTTTTTCGATTTTGTAACATTAGACAAACAATATAAAAATAATAAAGTAAGGACAAAATACGTGCCGAAAATAGATTGGAGACCAAACGAGAAAATAATTATAATTTGGGCACTAAGACATTATCCATTTAAATTATAATGCATGTTCAAAAATAGTATTCTCATGTTAGAACAATTTTATGAGCAATTAGAACTTATATTTCTCTCATAACGCAACCTCAATTAATAATTATTTATTAGTTAAAATATGAAGTAGTATTATTTATATTTTTTTTGGTTCTCACCTTTCGGTTCCAGTATCTCCTTAACACTATTTTCTCCTTCACAAAAACTCGATTTCGAGACCTTCAAGGCACCGAGCTCCTTTCCTTATTATCAAATATCTGCTTCCCACGCTGTCTATCTCACAAGGGCCAACCAGAGACTCTTGAATTTGTGGAAAAGAAGAGGAGAGATGTTGCAAATTTCTAGTGCCTTCAACGACGTATCGTTGGTCCTTCCCTCCGCCGCCTGCGGCGGCTATAGGTCGCCGGATTCAAAGTCCCCTCTTTTTTCTGCTGGATTTCTCAAAGTAAGTTTTTCTTTTATTTATTTTTTGCTGGAAATTATGTTTCTGTTTTCTCCTCTATATATGGAGTATTATGTTTTATGTGTGTTTTCTGACGTAAGTGGATGCTCAGAGATTGAGTGCGAAAAATTTGAAAGGAAAAAAACTGGATGAATTAAATTTCAACATTTGGGTGTGAAGTAAACTGAGACCTTCGCTAAACTGGTTAATTACATTTGGTTATGTAATTTTCAAATGTTGGTTGATTTGTTTTATTATTATTTTTAGGGATAAATTAATTAGTTGTAAACCACTAAACCTTTTACACCTTGTCTTGCACCATAGCCATTAGCTGTGGCCCAAGTATTATAACATGCTAATTTGATCAATGTTATGTCATTTTACCATTTATTAACTAAAATTACTTTGTTTTTGGGTTGTTGCCGCAACCAACTAGTTGTAGCAATTGGAGCCACACTTCCCCTCACACCCATTGTTCAAAAAATCGCTAGGCCAACCTAGTGGACGAGGGGAACGCCTAGCTCCTATGTGGTGCCTAGGTGTTTTCCTAGGTAGACTAGTTTTCTTAGACGGTCTTATTTATTTATTTTTCTATTGCAGCATATAGTATATATATTTTTAGCTTTTTACATAAACAATTACCAAATAAGCAATCTTTAAAGGCTTAACAAAATCATTTCAAGTATTGTAGAGTGTTAAAGCCTTTAATAAATCGATATAGTAGAGGAATGATTCTGCCTAGGTAGGTGGAACTTAGGCACCCAACAATCTAGGCGGTTGAGGACTTGCCTAGCGCCTAAGGGGAGATTAAGTGGAGTTAGGCGGGTATTTTTATAGTGTGTTGTGTTATATACATATAGAGAGAGATAACTAGTGGATTTTGTTAATCTACCACAAACTCAAAGACGCAGACACATAAGAAGCAGCTGCTCACCCGGTGCGCGCCGGAGGTCCACTGTGATATGCACACATAAGATTAGGGTTACAAATTGAGAAGAGCTGAAGAAAAGAGAGAAAAAGGATATTGAAGAAGAAAGTGGCAAGAAGTAAGATGGAGATTCTTAAGAAGGCGGCGCCGTTGAGTCACCATAGCTTTCTCTCTTCGCGACTCTTCTTCTTTCTTCTTTGTGAATCGTTCTCTCTCTTCGCGATTTTCCCTTTTCCGTATCTTTTTTTTGGAACTCTCTCTTTCCTGGACATGATAAGCATATGATGCATGTGTCCTTTCATTTATTGACAAAATTATTGTTAAATACTTTATGCTTTATACATTTTAGATCATAGTCCTATATTTTTATGCTTTTGCACATCATTCTCGACACTTTAGATATGTTCAAATTTAAATATAAATACATAATACAAGACTTTCAACAACTAGTAGAATATTAATGTAATATTTTATTATATTATATTACATTAAAAAATGACAAATCCATGTATCCCCATGTCACGCACCTGTATCCCCGCATCTATGCCCTTACTTCCAAGACACACTGATGCTTTGGTTGGGAGTTTATGAGGGAAAGAGAGGAAGGGAAAGTGTAGGCTTTTAATTTTATTTGTGCAAGAGAACTGAAGGATTTAACTCAACCAAACATTAGTCTCAAACACTCAAACTAGTTGGGGTCGACTGTAGTTGAATCCTTTTCCTTCACTTATCAGGAATCATATTCTTAGTTATGTTCATATTTTGCACGCCTTTTTATTTTATTTTATTATTATTATTTTTTTAATAACTTCTCCAAATTAGTTTCATACTTTGCCTACACCTTCGGTTCTCACCATTCCGAACATGTCACTTCTTTTTACAAGTCATCTAAACACTACACGCCCATACCATCTCAAATGGTTCTCTAGCATATTCTCTTCAATTGGTACACCCTCAATCAAGTGTCATGTGTCCATACATCCCCTAGGCATTCACATCTCATTTACACTCAACTTATGCTCTTGTTACTTCTTTGTAGGCAAACACATAGATCCATAAAGCATTCTTGACATCACAATCGTCCTATAAAATTTTCCTTTCAATTTGACTTGGATTTTGTGGTTGCATAAAAAAACTCCTAAATCACTTTATTCCTTCAATTAACCTGCTCAAATCCTATGAGTATCATCATCATCATCATCATTTTGCTGTACTTTGTGGTATTTTACTTTGTGTTCTTTTAGTGGACTTGACACACTAACGCCTGTGGCTTAACTTAATAGCAAAGGATGCACTTATAAATAGACACATAAAATATCCACGTTTTTGGACAAAAATACAAATGTTAACACCTGTTAAACTTTTAGATGAGATATATCAATGACTTGAGTAGTTTTATACATTGGTGTATTATTTGGAAAGAGCAGAACAGTCGATATTGCAAATTTAGAGCAAAGCCCCTTGCCCATATTTTGTTTCTTTTCGTATGGCTTGTGAGGTGTATTTGGGCTCTACAATGCATTTTGTAGATTTTGTAGGAGATTTTGCTTTAAGAACTTAGTTTAAGTAACTTTTTTGGTAGGTTCGATTTTTTTACTTATAAAGGAATATATTATGAGAATTGTTTAAAAATCAACAAAATAACGTTGGTCCAAAATATGTGGTGGTAGTGTGTCTATTTATGAACCAAAAAGGTGTCTTTTGCCATTGGTAGACATCAGGTATAAAGTGCCATCTGTGAATAAACTCCCAACCAATGTTAATATGATCCATTTCCTTCCTTTCCTTTCTTTGTTTTTTCTTAATTTTGAAAATTAATTTTTTTCGATCACAAATTTATACTGAATTTGAACAAAAGACATTGAAACAGTTAAATGGAAGTGTGTTGTTTGTGTTAAAAAAGAAAAGAAAAAGAAGAATTTATTTTGGGGCGAACGGATTTATGAAGCGTTTAACATGTGGTATTTAGTACACCTGTTTTTGAGTTAGTTTTTTGCAGAACTAATTAATTAGATATAGTGGTTGAGCACTTGCTAGATAAATATTTTACTCAATAATCTTTTCATTCATCTATCCTTGTGACAAACAACAATACGTTAGTGTAAAAAACAAAGACTCTCACTATTTTTCTCTACCTGATTTTTCTATCTAATTGGGTTCTTTCTCCAACGTTGGCTCTGGCCACCTGCCGGAGGTTCTTTTCTTTCTTCTCATCTTCCTTTCTTGGTATCGTTTGTTTATTTTTTTTACCTTTGTCGGATTTGAGTTTCTTTTGAACTCTTAAAGGTTCATACCTTGGTTAGATGGGTCTATTTATGGACAAATCTGGTTCTTTTTCTGTCTAGGTATGGTTATGGTCAAATCGGATTATTACTTGCAATGGTAGGCAAGATCATTTGTTGGTGGTGGGGTCTAAGATCCATCTTGATGGTGGTTATGGCCGGAGGCTTGTCTCCTCCACCTATTACTTAATAATAATATATAGTTTTCAATTTAATATTGGAAAAAAAAATCATCTAAAAATTATGTCCAAGTCTCCTTATAAGAAAACTTAATTTTTTAAGTAAAAACAACCAAAAGTAGGACTATTTTGTTAGATGGATAAAGTATTAGTGTAAGCATCTGCTTAGCACATGTTTTATTTTTGTCTATCAATTTACTTTAATGTTTGTAATGGCTGATGAAATCTAGTACAGAAAGACTAATAATAAATGGTAGTTATTATTCTGTGAATCAGCCAATCAGGAGGAAAAAAGTACTTGGTCAAAGTTTGTAAAACTTGTAGGGACTAGGAAGTCTTCTTTTTATAAAATGGGCATGGACAAGAAATGAACAGTCTTAGGATAATAGATCATGTATCTTCATTTCTTAGTTTCTTGGCAATTGAACTACAGCTAGGAAATACTAGAAGCCTTTGAAGTTAACTTGTGTACATATGGCATTGTATGGAAAATCAAATTAGAACTATATTTTGCAGAGAATGCTGCAACCTGCAGCCCCTCGACATTATTAATAGTAGACTTGTATGTAAATCCCATATTATTAGAATGCACTCTTTTTGTTGTTCTCACACTCAGTGTAATGTTAGAGATGTCCTTCATCATCCATCCTGAAGCTAGGAGTTGGGTCAGACACATCCCGAGCAAGAAGCTTGGCAGTGAAAGCATCAGGAGATTCAGGTCCAGATTTGGCTCCGATGGCTCCTCTTCAGCTCGAGTCCCCAGTTGGTCAGCTCTTGGCGCAAATATTGCAAACCCATCCCCATCTGCTCCCTGCAGCCGTTGATCAGCAGCTTGAGAACCTACAAAGTGACAGAGATGCCCATAAAGAAGAAGCTACATCTTCTACACAAGATCTTTCCCTCTACAAGTAAGTACTTTAATTATAAATATTATATATTTAAAATATTTATATTATAATTAAAAATATAAAAATTGAATATTATAAAATATTTGAATACATGTAAAAATATAATATCTAAAGATATTTTCGGCACATCTTAAATTCCGTGTCACACAGTAAAAAAAGAGTTTCTCTTGCAGTTAATGTGGGACGAAATATATATTATTTATTGAAATTTCTGACAACAAACCATTCCAAACAAAAAGTATCAAGTCGCGTAAACAGTCATGTATTCTTTTTCTTATGGTTGATATGTGCTTACGAATGATTTAGAATAATAGATATCAGAACTAAGCAGTTATCCGGTTAATTTATAGACTTGTTCAAAGTCTAAAAAATAACCTGCAAGTGTAACAAAATCAGTTCTTTATATTTTCTGTCTTTTCAGTTATCTCAGTAGAATCCCATAATTTTACTTTACTTTCTGAAACTAAATGATTGGATCCATCACCCCACATTCTCCCTCTCAGCAAAGCAATAAGCTCTATCCTCATTCCTCAATTTCTTAGTCCGCTTCACCAAAACACTCTACAATTACTAAAAGGTTGACGAGAGTTGTATTGAACAATATTTATTGGTTTTGGCTCTTTTGGATGACTGATTGTTAGTTGAATGTCTATACGTCATTAGGGCTCAGAAGCTAAGTTTGAAGCTTCAAATTTAGGTTGAGATTGACTGATGAATAGTTCAGTGTGTGTTTTCAAGTGAAAAAGTAAAAATCTAGCAGCACTTCAATTGTACAGGTATTTTGAAGACAAAAATAGAAATTAAAGGAGATGAAGAGATTAAAAAAGGATGGGAAATGGCATAATGCAAGATGCGTAGGATTTTAGTAATTACACATAAACAAAGAAGCATAAAATATATACCAGCTATACCTTTGGTGGTCAAAAGAACTTACTGGCAACTAAACTTGGTGCCAATTAATTTTCAGAAATCACAGACAAAATACTTAGACCTCTACTTGGACCTGCTAAAACTATGAAATTTAACAAAATTACATCAGTGAGATTGGAATAACATAGATCCCACTTCCAATTCAAAATAGAGAAAGCTAGTAAAATAACCAACGTGCAAACAGATGGGAAACTATACTAGCAGAATGTTAACCTATAACTTTGTGCAACTAAACTTGGCATTAACTTCATAGTACATGCTCTAGAGGGAGTCCTTCCTTGAAATTGAACCTGTTGCCAGAATTAACTTCAGTTCATCCTTGAAATTGAACCAGTTGCTCATTTAAACTGCTTGGAATTTTCTCTACCTTGAGCCTCTTAAGGGCCGGAACTGGGTAATATATAGTCGAACTCAGTTCAACTCATTATCTAATTTTAGTGGGATTACTTTTGTTGTATTTTTTTGACGTAAGAAGACCCTATTTTTTCCCTTCCCTCTAAGGCATTCCTTTTGGTCCTTGAAGTGCTTCTTCTGTCAACTTTAAAGCTCTTATAGGTTAAATTGAGTTGAGATGAATTAAAGAAAATATTTGGTAGGGAGGCAATTGAAATATCTTTTTTCCTGTAGAACTTTTAAGCATGGTTCTTTAAGCATGGTTCTTTAACTATGAATTGGAGTCATTCTCATATGGCTATTTGGAGCAATAATACCAATAACCTGTACAGCTTAGGAGACGGTAAGTTCTACTGTTAATTAATTTGCAACCTAGTTTGAAAGTTACAAACGGAACTTACCTGTATGAAATGCAACTATATCAAATTGGCACAGTTACATTGTTAGAGGATTGAAAGATCTTTTCCCCGTTAAACTTTTAAGCATGGTACTCTAGCAATGAATTACCACAGTCGTATGGGGTTTAGATTAACAATACCAATAACCTGTACAACTTGGGACACAGTAAGTTCTAATGATAATTAATTGATTTCCTAGGTAGAAAGTTATAAATGGAACTTATTTATATGAGATGTAACTATATCAAAATAGCACATATTCTTGATCTATCCATCTTATTGCTGAATAAAGGGAACAAAAAATAGGATTGATGTTTCTACATAATGCAGAGATGAGCATTTTCCATTGCCGCCTATTTGTTTATCGCCTAATAAAGGTGAAGAACCATTTGTGGTTGACATGGTGTATTATATGCTCTGACTAATTCTTCACAGTTAGAATATGGCCAATATCGGCCTTTATTTATTATGTAGTTGTTTCTCACATTTCTTTCAATTGGCCGGTTGCTGGTAGTATGAAAATCACTAAGGCCATCTCCAGCAGGCCGGAGCTCCATCAATCCTAGACTAAATATCAATGTTCTAAAAGGCGCTAGGCGGGCGGGCTGCCGAGGGGGCCTAGCGCCTAGGGGGCGGGATTTTTTATTTTAAGCCAATTTTAATATTATATCTTACATTTATCCAAATAAAACAATAATATAAAGCAAAATAATCTATAATAAAGATAATAAAGGCCTTTGCTTAAAGTTCAAACACATATCCATATTGCTAATGTCAAAGGTCAAACACAAACATGCAATTGTTCAAAGTTCAAACATATTTTTAACGTATTAGTTTTATTCATAAATAAGATTGCTATTAAATAATAAAATTTAAAATTTCAAGAATTTAATTTAATATTAAAACTTAAGAAACTAAACATAAATTTAAGAATTATATTGAATTAAACTAAATATTACAAATGTATCATCATTTATATAATTTGAAGTTGGTACAAGTTCAAAAAATTACAATTATAATAAAATTATCCATTTTGACTTGATATTGTTCATTTCTTGTTGTGATTTGATATATTACAACCTGTATTATGAATATGGTAAATCATTAGAAAAATAAATATAGCAAGATCTGGTTTGGGTAGTTATTAAAATTAAAAAAACTCTTCGCATAGGCCCCCCCGCCTAATTTTTTGGAAGAATTTTTTTACCGCCTTGGGCCTAGGTGAGACGCCAGGGGGCTTAGTGCCTAGGCGGGGCGCCAAGGGGGAGCCTAGCGCCTAGGCGGGGCCTAGGTGGGGATATTTAGAACACTGCTAAATATAGTCTAGGACTCATGCTCCCTCTCTAGTAGCCAGACTAAATATAGTAAGAGATTTTCCGGTGGATCCAAAAGACTATATCAAGGAATTTGATTTTGGTGAACTATAATTTTTAATATATTTTAATGGGAGTATGGAAGAATGATTGGTGGACTATAATTCATTAAATATAATATAATCTTTTAATACTATAGTCTATGGGATAGTACATCTGCTGGAAGGATTGAAAAACTATCTCATGAATTGATGTCATATGGACTAATATAGTCCATAATATAGTCCACCTTGCTGGAGATGCTCAACATGACATAGCCTTCAATTTCAGGAGAATAGCTGAAGTAAAAGAGAAGGAAAAGCACATGGCAGTTGAGGAAATTATATACTGCTTAATTGTACAGAAATTTGTCGACAATGAAATTTCAATGATCCCAAAGGTATCGGCAACCCCAGATCCTGCTGGAAGGGTGGATTTCTGGCCAAATCAAGAACAGAAACTAGAATCTGTTCACTCCCCTGAAGCATTTGAGATGATACAGAGCCACTTATCTCTTGTTCTTGGGGAACGGGTAGTGGGTCCTCTAGATACCGTTGTTCAGATCAGCAAAATAAAACTTGGAAAGCTGTATGCTGCTTCTATTATGTACGGGTATTTCCTGAAAAGAGTTGACCAGAGATTTCAACTTGAGAGATACATGAACACCCTTCCCGAGGGTTTCAAAGAAGAAGTAAGTTTTCAACAACCAGCACCTCAAAGCCCGTTCTGGGATCCAGATTCATTGATACGGATCATGCCTGATGATGGCGATGAAGGCTTATTGGACTCTCGTGAAGTTAAAGCATATAGATTGAGATCTTATGTAATGTATTTGGATGCGGAGACACTTCAGAAATATGCAACCATTCGCTCAAAAGAAGCAATTTCTTTGATCGAAAAGCAGACACAAGCACTATTTGGAAGGCCTGATATCAGAATTGCAGAAGATGGTTCCCTCGATACATCTAATGACGAAGTGGTTGCTGTAACATTTTCCGGATTGACAATGCTGGTATTGGAGGCAGTTGCATTTGGATCATTTTTATGGGACGCAGAAGGCTATGTTGAATCCAAGTACCACTTCATGAAGAGCTAAAGGTAGTCTCTTTCTATCCTTTTTTCCTTTCTGTTTATTTGTTCTTTTTTGTTCTCTCTTTGGTGGGAATAGTCGCTTGATTTAGAATTGTAAATAGAATGCATGTCAAAATCCTGCTAGTTCAGCATCTTGTACCATAAAATGGGTATGTAATCATCAAAATATTTCATATATATATGGGCATGATCCATAGCAAGTATTTGTTATAGTCTATTTTGGACAAATAGATCTAATAACGTTTCGTAGATTAAAAAATAGTTCAGTTTAGTTAATAAACCATAAATCCTAATTAATCATTGTATTGCCTATGACTGATTGGGGGTAAATTAATCCAAATCTTATGATTAATCTGTCCGCTACAATAGTAGCATACGTTGATTTTGCCTTTTTAATCCTACCCGTTTGATCTAAGTATTGTATGGTAGAGATTGTATACTCAATTTTAGTCTCATAGTAACTACGAATCATTTTCACACACACACACACACACACACATATATATATATATATATATATATATATATATATATTGTACAGAACAATTAACATTGGGCAAAAGCTCCAATTACCCGTGCATGTCGTTCACAAACATATAAATACCATACGAACCATTTAAACCAACAAGGTTGACCCATCAGTTTATAAACCAACCAAATTGTAGATCTTATCAGGTCGATTGAAGCAGCAGCAGCAATGAAGAACAGTGCATACACATTTCATTACAAAATTTTATTTAGTGTAGTCAAATTTGTTATTAAAACTTTTAATATGTTTTAGATAATATATTACTTAAAATTGTATGCAATCTAATTATGTTCGATAAGGAATAGAAAGATAAGCCAAGTACAAAATGGAACAAAATAAGGGAATGCTAAATGCATGTTTGGTTACACATGTTTAAAAGTTGACATGTGCTTAAATTTTTTGTTTTTTTCTAAGAATAATTTATTTATTTTAAAGGTATCTTATTTAACTCAAAAAGGTCACGGATAAAGTTTTTTTTTTCATTTTTTTCTGGAGAATTTTTGTTTTAGTGGAGTTCATGGGAACCGCATATTTCCAAAATTTAAAACAGTTTAATATATGCGGGTTGAAATATGATTTCTTTGTATATGGTATACAAAGTGGATAAAATTTGATAGTCGCATAATGATAAAAATAGAAAGAGTGATATTTATGAATTTGCTCATATTTCAAATTAATTTAAAGTAGAATGAAAAAAACTCCAATAGTTTGATTAGAGAGTATATATATATATTCAAAAAATACTATATACACTTTATATTTTTCAGAAATTTTGGGGACTTGAAATAAAAATATCAAAATTTCACAAGTTGTTAGAAATAAATTAATTGAAGGAAAGTAACCACCAAAATAAATGGTGGAAACTTAAGCCTTAAAGTTGCTTTAATGCAACTTAAGTTATTGAAATGTAAATGTTAGTTGGTGTTATATATATTTTGTATAGAGAGAGCCGTAGAGAGAAGTTTTTTGGACTGAGACACCACATCCAAGAAATTGATTTGATATCAAAAGAATTGTGGATGACCACTTGAATGCAAGAGATTATTAATATATCTATTTTGTTCTCTTCTTAATTTACTTTATCTATCATTACACAACACGTTATCAGCACGAAGTTCTACAGAATTTTGAAAAGGAAATTATCTCAATTCACTGTAAGTATTGTTTTATTAAATTTGATCATATATATAGTATTGTTTTAGTAAAATTAAATATGCTAAAACATAGTGTATATATATATATATATATATATATATATATATATATATATATATAAAAGAATAACTTTTGGCAGTTTATGTAACATGACCAAGTATGTCCCATATCAATGTTTTTATCATTAATAAACATTGAAAATTACGAGCATATATATACATCATATATGTATATATATGTTACTACTATATATAATAGTATGTGTTATGCAGTAGGCTACACATCACCTGAATATTATATCTACCATTATTTTTAGATATTTTTAATTATTACTAACTAGTAGTATTTTATATTATTGCATGTGTTTTTTTTTTAGATGTCAAATCTTACAAAACTTGAATTTGCTGCCCTTGACATCTCGGGCAAGAATTACCTGTCATGGACCCTTGATGCTGAGATTCACCTAGAGGCAGAGAATCTTGGAGATACAATTAAGGTTGGCAATCATGCAACCCGACAGGATCATGCAAAATCAATGATTTTTATTCGCCATCATCTCCATGAAGAATTAAAATCTGAGTATCTTACTGTGAAAGATCCTCTTGTTTTATGGAATGATTTAAAAGAGAGATATGAGAATCAAAAATCTATAATCCTCCCAAAAGCTCGTTATAATTGGTTGCACCCGAGGTTGCAAGCTTTTAAAAGTGTGAGTGAGTACAATTCTGCACTTTTTAAAATAATCTCACTATTAAAATTATGTGGGGAGAAAATCACTGATGAAGATATGTTAGAGAAAACATTTACTACATTTCATGCCTCGAATATGCTCCTGCAGCAATATCGAGAGTGTAAGTTCACAAAATATTCTGAACTAATATCATGTCTTCTAGTGGCTGAACAAAATAATGAGCTTTTGCTGAAAAATCACCAATCTCGCCTGGCCGGTTCTACTCCATTCCCTGAAGCGAATGGAACCTCATTTGATAAACATAAAGGAAATTATGTTCATGGTCGTGGTCGTGGTCGTGGTCGTGGGCGTGGGCGGGCGTGGTAATTATCGTTGGCGTGGAAGGAATAATAAATATAAAGAGGATCGTACTCATAATTCTTCAAAAGGAAATAACACACCTTACCATCAGAAGAATAAAAATGGCAAGGGTTTACAAAATAAACCATCAAATGGCCATGAAAATAAGTGTTATAGGTGTGGAATGGAAGGTCATTGGTCACGCACTGCCAGACTTCTAAACATTTGGTAGAATTGTACCAAGCCTCCATAAAAGAAAAGGGAAAAGGAATTGAAACAAACTTTATTGATCAATGATGTTGAGGATCCCATGAATTATCTTGATCTTCAAAATGGAGTGGATATGACTTATCTTGATGCCACTGATTTCTATGAGAATGTTGATGGAAAATTTGACAATTTGATTGGTGATGAAAATGTTCATACCAATTAATTATTTTCTTTTACTGCATCTTAATAAGTATGATTGGTGATGGAAATGTCCAAACCAAATAATTATTTTTCTTTTATTATATTATGGAAAGGTAATAAGTATTTTTATAAAGTTTAATTTATGTTTTGTATATATGAAGATGCATGGGTTCAATTTGGTAAAATCAATTCCAAGATGACTATGGAAGATTTTTGTTTTAGCGAGACGGTCAACAACTCATACGATACTCAAAGATAAAAATATTTTCAAATTTTAAAATTATGCAAAGCCAATGTCAATACCATATCAGGTGCATCGAACTTGATTGAAGGTTCTGGAAGAGCGATTATATTGTTGCCAAAAAGAACACAACTTTGTATTGATGATGCTTTGTATTCTTCTAAATCAAGAAGAAATTTACTCAGCTTTAAGGATATACGTTATAATGGTTATCATATTGAAACCAATAACGAAGGCAGTGAAGAATTTCTTTATATTACTTCAATTGTATCGGGCCAGAGACTCATACTAGAAAAATTGTCTATTTTCTCTTCTAGGTTATATTATACTACAATGAGAACAATTGAAATAAATGTTGCAATACACCAGAAGTGTTCTGACCCAAAGGTTTTTATGCTTTGGCATGATCGTCTTGGTCATCCAGGATCTATAATGATGCGTCGAATTATTGATAACTCCTACGGACATCCCTTAAAGAACTTGAAGATTCTTTTAACTACTGATTATTCATGTAGTGCATGTTCTCAAGGTAAATTAATTATCAAACTATCACATTCAAAGATTGTTGTTGAGTGCCCATCTTTCTTAGAAAGAATTCAGGGTGATTTATGTGGACCAATGCACCCACCTTGTGGTCCATTCAAGTATTTTATGGTTTTAATTGATGCATCAACTAGATGGTCACATGTATTTTTACTGTCTACTAGAAATGTTGCATTTGCTAGACTTCTTGCTCAAATAATTAGGTTGAGAGCACAATTTCTTGATTATCCAATTAGAAAAATTCGTTTAGATAATGCTGGTGAATTCACATCCCAAGCTTTTGATGATTATTGCATGTCAATTAGAATTGATGTTGAACATCATGTTGCTCATACACATAGTCAAAATGGTTTATCTAAATCTCTTATCAAGAGACTTCAAATTATTGCTCGACCTTTGCTTATGAAATCAAAATTACCAGTTTTTGCTTGGGGTCATGCTATTTTACATGCTGCATCATTAGTTCGCATTAGGCCAACTACTTATCATAAATTCTCACCATTGTAACTTGTGCTTTGCCAACAACCAAATATTTTTTACTTACGCACATTTGGTTGTGCTGTATATGTACCTATTGCACCCCCACAACGCACAAATATGGGTCCTCAACGTAGACTTAGAATTTATACGGGTTTTGATTCCCCAACTATCATTAGATATCTTGAACCTCTAACTGGTGATGTTTTAAGGCACGTTTTGAGGAATGTCATTTTAATGAAATAATTTTCCCACAATTAGGGGGAGAAAAATCGTTGCCTGAAGCACGACATGAGATTACTTGGAATGTTTCGACGTTATCTCATCTTGATCCTCGTACAAATCAATGTGAACTAGAAGTTCAAAGGATTATTCATTTGCAAGGAATTGCAAATCAATTACCAGATGTATTCACCGATAATAAGAAAATAGTGAAATCTCACATTTCAGCTGCTAATACTCCAGCACGGATTGAAGTCCCTGTAGGACAATCTGTGACGCCCCAAAACAGGTATACATCACCCATCTTGGGTCGCCACTTACTTGGTACATAAATTCAAATACAACTTAAGTATACAACAGTCGTGTAAAATACGACAAAACATAGCTAAGAGTTTAAACAAGAATATTGTCATCTAGACAATATCTACACTCAATGGTGTCCTCATTACAATTATTATCACATTATTCCGTAGAATAGTGAGGGACTACTAAAGCCATTTATCCCGGACCATCACTCCATTCCCCGATTAGTCCCAACTATATTCTCATTTCACGAGAGAAACGGTGAAAGAAAGGGTGAGCTCAACTAGCCCAAAGAAGAAATATTATGACTAAGATAATGCAGAATAAATTATCATTAGTCTACAACAATGTTAAACTGATAAAATACAATAGACATCAAGTTTAACTGCAACGGAACAAGCAATCCATTATAAGAGTCAAGTAGAGAATAAAATCTATTATCTTCTATGGTATAAAATGTTTTTCATCATTTTTTTATCGTTGAGACTTAGCTTAATAAATAAACCACATCATCGAATCATCCCTGCACTACGGGCCAAGGATATTCATTAAATCATCAATGGTAATGACTATACCGAATAAACCCTGGTCATAATCATACCAAAAATTATCCATCAATACACTACAGGCCAATGAAGACTTTTACCACATCATTCATTACATTACGATCATGATTATACCAAATAATCTCTGGTCATAATCATACCAAGTCCATCTATGCACGTAAGCCAAAGATGACTTTCATCACAATATAAGCATGAGGATGATGACAATGATATAAACATTAATCAAACGAAAACAAGGATAAATATTAAAGACTTTAAATTTATCCAAATATTATCAGTCACTTAATAAACTCATCATCTAATATCATTAATATTATAACAATATTTTAATCATTTCTTAAACTTATAAACAATTTATTTTAATTATTTACACTTTACCAAATAATGCATTTAATCATTCAAAAATGCCATACTCATAAGATTTCATCACCAATGATCAAATCCCTCATAAAAAAATCTGCATATACCTTATATAGGATTTTCAAGCCATAAAATCATATTTACCAATTTTTCAACTTCACATAACATATTTAACTTTCATATGTTCGTAACTAAACCATTTTTATAAAAATTACCAAATCAACTTATTATTTTTCTATCCTTTGTCCAAACATATATACAT
This sequence comes from Panax quinquefolius, assembly GCA_020205615.1. Classification (NCBI taxonomy): domain Eukaryota; kingdom Viridiplantae; phylum Streptophyta; class Magnoliopsida; order Apiales; family Araliaceae; genus Panax; species Panax quinquefolius. Next base: position 23,178,055 of record CM035152.1, read on the forward strand.
ATATTTCATACACAACAAGTATTTTTTTATAATTTTTCAACTCACTTAAGTATTTTCAAAAATCAATTTCTAATTAATTCCTTAAGAAATTAGCTACCTCAAGTTGAACTCGTAAATTCCAAAATCTTGGCGAGGATCTTACACATGTTAACGTGAGCTTCGGTTTAAATTTTATGGTCATCTGAGTTATATAACTCCGGTTATAGTATTTTAAATCGGAAAAAATCTAAATATTGAAATAGTCATAACTTGCTTATTTTAAGTCGAGAATGAGCTCATTTTTGGACAGGAGGTACTTTATACCATATATTTTCATGTCCCAAAAGTCCGGAATTTATTTTTCAAACTAAGTGACCGAAAATGCCCTTTTAAATTTTTGGGCAGTAGCTTTTTTGGTACTTTGTAGTTTTTGACTCCTTTGCTAAAATCAGTCCACACGAAAATTTACAACACCTTTTCCAGTGATTCCACTTGGATAAGTTAGAAAACTCATATATCTAACTCTAGAACTTGACCACACTAAAAAATTCAAAATATAATAGGAGATATGGTCAATTGAATTTCATGTTCTATTTTCACCAAAATCTGATTTTCAACCCTTTGTGATTTCTAAGAAACTTTCATGTTTTCACATAATAACCAACATAACTCATCATAAAACTTACAAATACTACATATACCCATGATTTTCATCAGTCCAATGCTTTTATTATGACTTTCATCATAATCAACAGTCCAATGCTTATATTATGAATTTCATCATAATCCACGTAAACAGATCATTTCCACAATTTAATAAGGAATGAATACAAAGGATCATTCACCATGCATGTGGTAATCCACATAGACAGGTTATTCTAACTGAATAATAAAGAATGTAATAAGTGAAGAATTCACCATAAATGCAGATTGCCAGCATGTATATGTTATTCAATGTAATAATAAAGAATGGAATAATCGAAGAATTCACCACGCATGCAGATACTTTGATGTATGCAAAGTTATTCCCAAGCAGAATAATAAATAATGGAACTGAAGTCATGCGTAAACGCACGCGACCAGGATATTAAAGCGAATAATAATAAAGAAACGAAACCGAGTCGGTAAATTCAGAGCGGATGGATATTCTAATGAGAATAATAAAGAATGAAATAACAACAAAATTTCACCATGTATGCAGATTGCATGTACAAAGTTATTCAAAGAAGAATAATAAAGAATGAAATAATAACAGAATTTCACCATGTATACGGTAGTCCGTGTATACAGATTATTCCAACAGAATAATAAGGAATGGAATAACAATAGCTCTTTTCATGAATACGAAAGAAATAATTCCTCTTACCTTAGAAGAAACTGGATATTGGAAAAGTGAGGTAACAAACTTCTCTTCTTCTTTCTCTCTATAATTTTTCTCTCTAGTGTCTGCATGAAGGAATGCGCTTCTATTTATAGGAGAATGGGCTGAATAGTAACTAATTTATGAACGGTCCAGATTGATTTACTTTTAAAAAATGTATCGTATTGATTGATTTACTTGCATTATTAATAAAATATTCTAATAAAATAAAATCTTTTAAATAAAATATAATATATTCTATTTATAATCTAATAAAACGAATAACTTTATAAAAGTATTATGTTTTATATAAATTTTTTTTACTATACAAACACTATGCAGATACTCAAGCAAACACTACGCATAATAGAATATTATATAGTCCATTTACGGCCTAATAAAATAAATAACTTTATAAAAGTGTTACATTTTTTATATAAAAGTTTTACATTTTATTACATTTATAATAATAATAAAACAAAACTTATCATCTTTATTATAATTCACAATATTAATCGATCGCGTCGTTCCTAGTGAAAGAGGGCTTTCCAATAAAGATTTCTCCTATTAGGCGTGCAATTGGTGACCAAACCTCTCCTTGAAAGAACTTTTTAGACATCGTTAATATTGTAAATAATAATATTAATAACTTCGTCGCCTCAATTATTGATTTAATAATATATAAAATATAAACAATAATTGAATCAAATAACGTCGCGATACTTATCGCAACAATTCATCAGTAGTAATAATTGAACAAAACTGGTGACTTCTCACGTAAGCATCAATAATCAATACCGTAATGCTCTTATGCAACCACGCCAGACATCGCATACTTTTAACACCCAAGTGTTTCAACGATTAACTGCATAACAACCGCCGTTATTTTTATAAAATGATAATTTTCACTACTACAAAACAGTAAATAGACAACGCTTAAATGACAACGTCTTTTATAAAAATGTTGTGATATTTTTTTTACAACGTTTTTAAAAAAACGTTGTAGATATATATACAAAAATGTTATCTATTTAAAAGGGTATTTTTTTATTTTAACTAGATAACGTTTTTTTAAAATGTTTTCTATGAACAAAAACACGGAGCTAAAAAAAAGCGATTAAATGAAAACATTCTGCTCTCTTTCTCATTTGTCACCGAGTGTCTTCGTTTCTCATCTCTCTGTTTAGCCTCTTTTCGTTCCATCTGGAAAACAAAAGCTAGGGTTTAGTGGTGAAGACGCTCGCAGTCTCCATCGTAGTCTCAAAAAACAACGGATGGAGCAGAGCTCGAGGATTAGTGGTGAAGACGCTGGTTTTGATAGGAGGTGCAATCTTGGTGAAGCGCTTCACCAAGTCCACCACTCGCTGGGACCATGCCCGCATCGTCTCTCAATCCCTCACTGGCGAGAAAGTAATACAAACTTCTTCTCCTCTGTTGTTACCTCTACTACTATTCTTTCTTTCGCTATCTAATTCATCTTCTTCTCTTTTTTAACCTTAAATTGGTAGTTCTCGAGGGACCAAGCATCCAGGGATCCTGATAATTTCTTCAATTTGAGGTATTTCTTACTAAAAATCATAATCATTTGGGCATATTTGTCAAACCCAGTTTTATGGTTTCAAATCATTTTCTAGTCGCGAGGTTTGGTCAAGAATCAGTACACAGTTATCGGCTGAAATTAATCTACTTTGTGAAATAGATGCTACTAGCAAGTTCCAAATAGCTTAACTCTTTCTTAGAATTTATAGGCAAGCACGGATGAAATCCATTGCTTCTTTAATAAGCACATATTGAAGCAATGATTTGTTCTCAATAGCATAACTGCTTAATGAAGGGATTAGAAATTGATCAGATGACTTCGATTCTTGTTTTCATTTGTGTAGATGGCTTTCATGTCCCACTGCAGAGATGGTGGATGGTTCAAAAGTTCTATATTTTGAACAAGTTAGTTAGCCTAGCTGCCCATTACTTTTGTTTCCTACTTTTGTTTCTCCTACTTAAATTTGGATAACTTTTTTGTTCACAGACATTTTGGAGAACTCCTAATAAGCCATTTCGGCAGGTATAACACACATATTTTCATCATTTCTGTTCTGCTTGTTTGCTTCTAATGTTTAGTATGTCTAGCACTAGGAGGAGAAGAGTGAGAAATTAGATGTGATCCCATTTTAATTCTTTGGCTGTGTCCAATAACTAGAATATTTAAAACAAAAGGGGATTATTAGTATAAACAAGACTAAATTTACTGGTAAAACTGTGAAATGCCAAAAAACCTTCCTGTTATGATCGTTTCGGTCCTGTTTTCCTTCCTTCTCCCTTCCATTCACTGCTTTCATAAAGTGAACTAACTTGTAAACTTATTATGATCTTGACTACAAATGTTCACTATTTTAGTCCTTGTTAAGTTCTGACAGCTATCTTGTTGCAGAGATTTTATATGGTGAAGCCTTGTCCAAAGGAGATGAAATTTCCTTTATTCCCAAAGTGTCAAGTGCACTACTGTTTAATACCAGAACCAAGATGCCGGCAGTTGGCCTTGGGACGTGGAAAGCTCCGACAGGTGTTGTTGGTGAAGCTGTCATCACTGCAGTCAAGGTTCTAGCTAGCTAGCTCGCTCCAACCAAATCTTAATTACTTTACTTTCAGATTAGTTGACTCTATTTAATTTTGAAAATTCTGAATTTGTGCAGGCTAGTTATAGGCACATTGACTGTGCTAAAGTTTATGACAATGAGAAAGATGTAGAATTTCCTTGTTAATAAATTGATTCAACTTGTTATGTTTAGTGTAATTATAATGACAATTAAGTTGTATATTTGGATGATGATGTTTTCTGCATGTTATGGTTAATTGTGTATAGATAGGGATGGCTCTGAAAGAACTATTTTCCACAGAGGTAGTGAAGCGTGAAGAGATTTGGATAACCTCTAAATTATGGTTAGTTTTAATGTGTAACCTGATTGAATTGTGTTGTTCATCTATTAATTGATTGATTTTGGATCTTATTTTTCTGATTAACGGAGGTGTAATGATGTGTTTAGATATCTGTAATTCCCATAATTTTACTATCTTTAGTTAGTTGTAATATCTGAATTATGTCACAGTTCAAGAAGTGCATATGAAACACTCCTGTGCTGGGTTTTGGTGGACCCTTTGCAACGACATGGTTTTTGCAGGTATAAGTGCAGAATTTGAGATTTCTTCAGATTATTTAGAATGCATCTTCATAGTGAATTTTTACCTACATATTTCTTGTTGGCAAATCGTTGTGACCGTCACGTTTTTTGATGTTCATCAGTCGAGTAGATTTTAGTGATCAGTCCGCTTCAATAAAGCTTGCCATATGTGATGACATTGGGGAGAGATCATATGATGTTGCTGATGTTGCGGCCATTCTTGTACAGATGCTTTAAAGAGTATGGCATTGTTAGGTTTGTAATATTCAAGAACGCAATCAAATTGCAAAAATAATGCGGAAGCGTGTAAAATCAGAGTTTTAATATTTTATAAACCATATACCCGGATCACCTTTTATCCACAATTATTAATTAAACGAAAAGATAAAGAATAAAATCATACCCTTGAAGATCGAGCTTCTTCAGGTACAAGTTCACCTCCAAATTCTTTTGCGTTCAACTTGAATTCACCGGGTTTGATTCCTTCCTTTGATCAACGTTAGCGATCCAAATGTTTGGCCTCTAGAGGTGATCCACCAAGTAAAAAGAATTTTCAAGAAGAAGGGGTATTGACTCAACCCTAGTTTTCTATCTCTACAGAAAGAGCGTACTCTCCAAGAAATTGGAATTATTACATAGTTGTAAAAGTCAACAACCACACCACCCATAATAAGACTCCTCTTATTTATAGATGTGGGCAACCCACCTTAACAATTAAGGAATTGAGATTTATTTAATTAATTAAATTTTTTTAATTAATTAAGTTTCCTAATTTTATTAGGGATAATTAATTAAACTCCTTTAACTAATTTTCCTTCCTAATCCAATTAGGAATAAATGAGAGTACTTATATTAAATTAATTTCTAAACTCTTTTAGAAATTAAAATAATAATAATAATTGTAATAATATTAATAAGACTCCTCTTATTAATTTATATTTAATATTTAAAAATATTAAATAATAAATATTAAGCTATTTAATTTATTTTATCACCGTAGATTAAATTAAATATACATAACATATTATTACGATTATGCCATTAACTTCTTAAATAATTATTCTTCCTTTTATGGTGTGACCCTTTTAGGTTCTCCATATTAAACCGGCCATTGAATAAATCAATTAGAACAATTCTAATCTTATTTAAATAAATAAATTAAATAATTAATTTATTTAAATAAATAATATTTATTCTACAATAGGGATAAGCTTCCCCTAGCGATTAACGACTTTCCGGATAATATAGATTTCAACATTAATCATTAAAGAACCTTTGAGTAAATAGTTACCGCACAATTCAATCCTTCCACCATCTGATGTCCCCAATTAAATATAAGACATGAAATTTTTGTCAAGTCTTATTTTATTTAATTATATTTATTTCGATCCTTAAATGCATAACACTAAATAATGCAAATTAGAAACTCCTTTCTAATTTCATTCGCCTGCCGCCAAGGACTCTTGGGTTGTCATTTATCGAATCACATAGGACATTTCTCTTCTTTTATTAGAAGTGGTAGATTCTTTATTGATCATACATTATCTCCATATACAACTTATTATACCCAAACATACCCTTTGATATACCCTAAGGGTCTTAAGGAATAAGTCAAAGTATAACTCATCATACACGAGATACTATGATGATCTCAAGTCCAAGGATCACTGACAGTATTACTATCACTACAGGAGAATTCCTATTGACATGTACAAGTAAAACTCCATTAGGTATTCCTTAGCGAGCCAACGTTCAATTGAACTTATTCTCTAATAAGCACCTATATACTTGCTTTAGTGTCTCCACACAAATGATCATGAGATCAATCATCCTCATCCAATGAGCGAAAGAACGTATGTACCAATCTATCCGGATTCACTAATCCCCAATTTAGTAATCCAATGATTGGGAACTATTTTAGTTTTAAGCTTTCTAAGAATTTAGATCTCATTAGAATGATCATCATCATTATTCTAAAAGCATTGCTTAAAACTATGGGTTTATCACATATTATAAAACAACATCATGTAGATAATTAAAAAGTTTTAATAAATTAATACTTTTTATTAATAAATGAATAAGATTGTTACAAAGTATATGCTTTATCATCAAACATGATTGACTTGTGTGCATATTACTTTCAATCTCCCACTTGCACTAAAGTCAATCGCCATTGTATCTTATACTCTTCTTCTCTAAGTGACGATTATCCTGCTGTTGGATAAACTTTAGTTAATGGATATGTAATGTTGTTCTTGAGAGTCCACCATCTCTATAGTGATTTCCCATCTTTCAATGATTCTTATAATCAAATGAAAGTGCCACAACACATGTTTAGATCCAAGATGAGACTTAGGAACTATTCCTAGATTCAGTAATGAACTTTTAATCCAAACAATCAACTTGCAAGCTTCATTTATAGCTATATACTTTGTCTTTATCACTAAACCAAAACTCTTTCTTTGTTTGGAACCTTTCCAATTCATCGCACCAATTTATTCAAGGTAACCCTTTACCTTAAAGTGGATTTTTCGTCGTCTTGAGTGCTGCGAAAAACTTGAGTCTGTTAAGCCCTCTAGTTTTAATTAAGACCCACCATGAATATGATCACATCCTTAGTGCCGGTTAAGCACTTTAAGATGTTTTTCACTGACTCATAGTGAACTTCTCCATAATATGACTGATCAACATCAGGTCTCGTACATTTCATTGCATACATGATTGTCACTCATGCGACCTCTCTTTTCAGGAGTCTGTGGGGACTATTAGGAGAGATACACACCATAGCTCATCGACATGAGACATCTCTTGGAGTTTGCCATGCTAAACGACTTTAGCATCAAATGAATATCGTTCCTTGGGTTAAGTCGAGCATCTGTCAGTATCTATCTATATAGATTTTATCCCCAATTAAGATACTCTTCCCAAACCATTCATAGAGGAATGTTTAGACAACTTTATCTTTACTGATTGTAGCATTGGTATGTCATTCCTTATCCGTAGTATATCAATATATAGTACTAGGAATGTCACGATGCTCCCACTGACCCTTTTGTACACACTAGGTTCATTCTTATTTTTGATAAAATCAAACTCTTTTGATTGCCTCATCAAAACGAATGTTCCATATTTGAGAAACTTGCTTCAATCCATTTCTCTCGAAAGTGTTCACAACACTTACCTCATCGTATGTAATCGGATCATCATCTTACATGATGTGTACCTCATCATCATCATCTATGATGAATCCATACCTCCGGTATCTCCGTGTATATTCAGACTATTCCTGATTCGGTTCTTGGCCAAATGTACAATAGGTCTATCTCTGAGTTCCTCTTATTTGACTTATAGTGTTTTGTGGTTCTTGAACTTTTCAAGATCTATTATCCTCCCACTAGCCCCTTCAATGATAAACACCTTTATCTTAGAAGGCGGCGTGTTCGCAAACAAACACCTTTTGCTAAGTAGGATTATAGAACATATACCCTAAACTTACTTTAGGATTTCCCACAAATCGACACTTATAAAATCTTGTCCCAAGCTTATCCTTTGAAACCTTTTTCACATAAGTTGGACAACCCCTTATCTTAACATACTTAAGATTAGGAATCCTCCTCATCCATAACTTTTATGGAGTCTTGAAATGGATTTTGAGGTTACCGTTTTCGAGAATGTCGCGACCATTTCTAGGACATTATCCCGGAAGGATCTTTGGAATGTCGGTAAAATCATTATGGACCGCACCATGTCCAACAAGGTACGATTTTTTCCATTCAGATATATCAATCAATTATTACGTATCAGGATGTGTCCATTATGAAAAAACCATTTGAGATGGTCTAGAAACTTATTGCACAAGTATTTATTCCTTGATCTAATCAAAGAATCTTAATACTTTGTCAATTTGTTTCACTTCTGAATTCTTTGAACCTTTCAGATAATTCACACTTGTATTTCATCAAATACATACATTCAACTCTTTGAATGATCATCTCCTTTTCTTATACTAATTTGTTCAATATGTAAAATATATTTTTCACGTAAGTCAAGTATACAAAATTTATTAAGTAATATTCGATTCTATACAAAACATTATTATTATAAATAGAACAACAATTGTTCTTAATTATAATACCAAAGATTTCATTGTCCAACAATAAAATGGAAATAATATTTTTAACAAGAAGCTGGAATACAATAACATCTTATTGACTTAATAGATTTGCCCATAGGCATTGCTAAACTATAAGTTTCTATGGCTAATGCAAAGAACCTTTGCTTCATTTTCCACACATAGGATTACTTATATTTGTTTAGCTTTCTACTTACGCTTGGTCCCTTCATAAATCTATATTTATGATAACCAAAGTCGGTATCCAATACCCAAGTAGAACCCTCGACTTAAAGAAAAATTTATTTTAAATCATGAACAAATTTGTATTTGTAACCAAAACTTCACTAACCTTCTTTAGTTAGCCTCTGCAAGATGCTTCTTGCAGTTTCTTTCCAGTGTCCATGCTTATTGCAGTGGAAGCAAGCTCCTTTGCTATCCGTATCAGTTTTGTTCTTATTATCCTTTGTTTATGCCTTTCTATTTACCTTCTTTGAATCGTTCTTCTTTTCTGAAGATCATTTGGCTCCTACCAGTAAGACTTGATCTTTCTTAGTTGGAAAGTGACTCTCAATATTTTTTAATATGTTAAGCAAATCAGTGAGCCTGATATCTAGCTTGTCATATGAAAAATTCACAACAATTGTGAAAGGAGTCCGGGAGTGAGTGCAAGATCAAATCTTGGCTCAACTCTCCATCCATGACAAAACCAGTTGTCCTAATTGATCAATCAAATTGATTATGTTAAGAACTTTTTTATGCATACTTATAGTCTTATTGGCCATTCTAGATCGGAAGAGCTCCTTAGATATCGATATCTATCGGTCTACTTTTCTCACCATCAACTACTTGATGTGCGGGAATATAGTAGAAGCATCCATAGTTTCATCTTGTCGGCTGAAGCTCGTTACTCACGTGGATGCGAGCATGATGCATTGAGCCAATCATGCGCATCATCTTGCCACTTTCTAAAAGTAGCAATCTCTTCCTCGGAGGCATTATGCGCAACCATTGCGAGGGATAGGCGTATTAAGGACATAAGATAACTTTTCAAACCATGAGAACTATTCTCAAATTCCTTAACCAATCCGTTTAATTGATGCGGTTAATTTAGCATCTAATATGCTTCGCGATGATAGTAATTTTAGATATTGTAAAATTTTGTAAATGAATTTGTAATTAACAACATTTTAACATACATTCTTTTATTAATTACCAAAATAATTTAGGTCTTGTTTTAAATTGGTATCTCTCACTATTTTCTTCAAACTATATTACCTTCACTTATATAGTTCGACAAAATCTAATTAAAGATTTGCTAGTGAGAATAATGATCACATTTCAAATGTATATAGCCTTGTGGTGACACAACAAACTATATATAAATAAATAGGTAGACAACTTTTTGTCAATTACATCAACTATGCAACTCCTTTTCTTTTGCCTCTTAGATTATTTTGATCAAGTGGTGGCACATCCAGAATCAAAATTATCCAAGTTAAGTCCGACCTAGCACTCCATATATTCAAAAAAAAAATATCATCCTTGTGGTGACACAACAAAACAATATTGTTCAATTTTCTTTATAAGCATCAAATGTGAGAAATTAACATCTTAAATACTTAATACTTGCCTTGTGGTGACACAACAAACTCATATTAAATATTTAATACTCTATTAATTTTATCATGCTAGAAGGTGACGTTCGATATTCCAAATATCTTTGAACGCTTAGGACTTAATATAAAAATTGAGGGTTTGTTATTAATTTGTCTCATCTTGTTTAAAGCGCATGCACATATATATATAAAATACGCGTTATATTAATGAACATCGAGGCATGTTTGCATAAATATAATATATATAGTATAAGCATGCACATATAGAATATTATATTCTACCCGAATTGATTATGGACTTTTATTCTAGTTTGGTTCACTAGAGCCACCAAGTGAACCAAAAGGTCAAACCCAAGGGGTGCAAGAAATAATATTTAAATATAACTATTACATTTAAACTTAGGGCTCCATTACAAATGGGTCTTCAAGCACTCCTTGCTCCTTGATCTCTAATTTTTCAAAATTAATTCTAACTATTCCTATTACAAAACTATTTAAAATAAATAGAAACCTTGATCGTGATCGAGGAAATACATAGGAGAGAGATAGAATTTACATTAAGAAAAAATTAGAAGACGCAGGCTCTGTGAGACCCCATTTAATAAAACCCATACATTCATGCATCCAACTAAAATAAAATCCAATCGCATTTGGTGATAGTCCATAATCAATCCCATTTATTATCATACACATCATCATATGCATCAATAAATAACATTCATCTTATGAATAATAAACATTTAATATATATATTGATATCATTTAATGGGCAAATTTAGTTAGTATAAAATCTATTTTGAATCAAAATAAACTCCTTTATTTTAATCCAAATTTAAATCAAAATAAAACTATTTTATTTTAATTTATCCAATTTTGAATAAAATAAACTATTTTATTTTAATCAAAATCTTTAATCAAAATAAACTCCTTTATTTTAATTAATTATGGAATCCAATTCCATATATATATATAAAAAAAATTATTAAAGGAAACACGGATTATCTTTCCTATTCACAATAAACTCCTTTATTTTGAATAATATGAAATCTTATTTCATATTTAAATAAACTCCTTTATTTAAGGAAACACGGATTTTCTTTCCTATTCACAAATAAACTCCTTTTATTTTGAATAATATGAAATCTTATTTCATATTTAAATAAACTCCTTTATTTAAGGAAATATGGAATCCAATTTCAACTATAATTAGTTATCATGGAATCCAATTCCAACTCTAATTAGTTAGCATGAAATTTAATTTTAAAATTAAAATAAACTTTTATTTTAAGATTAAAATGAACTTTTATTTTAAAATTAAAATAAACTTTATTTTAATTCTAAAATTATTAAGTATAATATATATAACTATTATATATATAATAAGTATATATATATATATATATATATATATATATATATATATATATATATTTCATTAACATGCCCCTTGATTTCCGTGATTTGCTTGTAATTCATGTTGCTCGTTAATATGGCTTCCTTGATTTCCGTGTTTTGCTTGTAATTCATGTGCCACGAAATCCTTTTTTATGGTATTGCTTGAATCCACTTATTTCCGTGCACTTTAGCATATAAATAACCGAAGCCTGTTTCTCCCTTTTATGCAAGACATAAACAAAATCTGCTAACTTGGGCCACGTGCTCACCCCTTGAAAACGCTGCCGGTTATATTATACCAAAATATAATATATGAAATATCATATAATCCATGTTAATATATAAAATATATATATAAGATATCCTGACTTCCTTTTAAAAGGAATCCGCGTGAAACACGGTTTTTTTTTATTTTAAATTTTATACAATAAAATTATGCCCAATTAAATTATTCTAAACACATATCAATATACATGTCAAATCAGAACAATTAATAATTTTCATAAAGGTTTGGCTCTGATGCCACTGTTAGGTTTTTAATATTCAAGAACGCAATCAAATTGCAAAAATAATGCGGAAACGTGTAAAATCAGAGTTTTAATATTTTACAAACCATATACCCGGATCACCCTTTTATGCATAATTATTAATTAAGCGAAAAGATAAAGAATAAAATCATACCCTTGAAGATCGAGCTTCCTCGTGTACAAGTTCACCTCCAAATCTTTTGCGTTCAACTTGAATTCACCGGTTTGATTCCTTCCTTTGATCAACGTTAGCGACCCAAATGTTTGGTCTCAGAGGTGATCCACCAAGAAAAAGAATTTTCAAGAAGAAGTGGTATTGGCTCAACCCTAGTTTTCTATCTCTATAGAAAGGGCGTACTCTCCAACAAATTGGAATTATTACGTAGTTGTAAAAGTCAACAACCACACCACCCATAATAAGACTCCTCTTATTTATAGATGTGGGCAACCCACCTTAACAATTAAGGAATTGGGATTTATTTAATTAATTAAATTCTTTTAATTAATTAAGCTCCCTAATCTTATTAGGGATAATTAATTAAACTCCTTTAACTAATTTTCCTTCCTAATCCAATTAAGAATAAATGAGAGTACTTATATTAAATTAATTCCTAAACTCTTTTAGAAATTAAAATAATAATAATAATTGTAATAATATTAATAAGACTCCTCTTATTAATTTATATTTAATATTTCAAAATATTAAATAATAAATATTAAGCTATTTAATTTATTCTATCACCATAGATTAAATTAAATATACATAACTTTATATTATTACGATTATGCCATTAACTTCTTAAATAATTATTCTTCCTTTTATGGTGTGACCCTTTAGGTTCTCCATATTAAACCTAGGTTGTGAATAAATCAATTAGAACAATTCTAATCTTATTTAAATAAATAAATTAAACAATTAATTTATTTAAATAAATAATATTTATTCTACAATAGGATAAGCCTCTCTAGCGATCAACGACTTTCCGGATAATATAGATTTCAACATTAATCATTAAAGAACCTTTGAGTAAATAGTTACCGCAGACAATTCAATCCTTCCACCATACAATGTCCCAATTAAATATAAGACATGGAATTTCATCAAGTCTTATTTTATTTAATTATATGTATTTCGATCCTTAAATGCACAACACCAAATAATGCAAATTAGAAACTCCTTTCTAATTTCATTCTCATTGCCAAGGACTCTTTGGGTTGTCATTTATCGAATCACATAGGACATTTCTCTTCTTTTATTAGAAGTGGTAGATTCTTTATTGATCATACATTATCTCCCGTATACAACTTATTATACCCAAGCATACCCTTTGATATACCCTAAGGGTCTTAAGGAATAAGTCAAAGTATAACTCATCATACACAAGATACTATGATGATCTCAAGTCCAAGGATCACTTGTACTACTATCACTACAGAATTCCTATCGATGACACAAGTAAAACTCCATTAGGTATTCCTTAGCGAGCCAACGCTCAAATGAACTTATTCTCTAATAAGCACTATATACTTGCTTTAGTGTCTCCACACAAATGATCAAGAGATCAATCATCCTCATCCAATGAAAGCAAGTGAACGTATGTACCAATCTATCCGGATTCACTAATCCCCAATTTAGTAATCCAATGATTGGGAACTATTTTAGTTTTAAGCTTTTAAGAATTTAGATCTAATTAGAATAATCATCATCATTATTCTAAAAGCATTGCTTAAAACTATGGGTTTATCACATATTATAAAAACAAAGATCATGTAGATAATTAAAAGCCTTTAATAAATTAATACTTTTTATTAATAAATGAATAAGATTGTTACAAAGTATATGCTTTATCATCAAACATGATTGGCTTGTGTGCATATTACTTTCAGGCATCAACTTAATGTGAATGTAAAATCATGACTAGCTAGCAAGACAATATTTGCAAAATAAGTGTTTAGTCCATTCTGCTAGGTGCTACTTTTTACATGATTTTCTTTTTTTTTGTTTTGAAGTCTTTTTCTAAAGAGCTTTAGTTGATCAAGTGAATTTAATTGTTCAGATATTGCTTATGCAAATGATATCACATATTGCTAGGCAGTCAGATATTTTAATACGTTTTGGCCATCTTGACTAGCAAGCTTGATTAGGTAAATTTTATTATTTATGTTTCTCTATTCTCATATGTATCCCGTATAAATCGTCTTTCTTCTCAGGAAACAAAGTTCTTTGTCAACGCTTATAAGTTTGACGCGGATTCTCATTTGTGGTAAAGCGTAAGTTTTAGTTTGGTAGCTCGTATCCCATTCTTTTTATTCTATTATGGTACGCTTTTACGAGTCCGGACATTTAAAAGATTATGGAAGCCTCACCATGTATGCAAGCGATGAAATTATAACATGGGCTTACAAAACCTATTTGTGGACGGAAGACAATTTGGAATTTCAATCCATTTCAACTAATGACCGATTTGATTATAATAGTTTTCCTAAAATTTGCGATTTGTACGGAAGCTTGCAATTCACTTGTTCAATGGCAACACTCATCAAGGTGCTTTTCGTGTCTTGGCGAGACTTAGAAAAGGGAATTTTGGTTGGATTTCCTGGAGAGGCCTCCAAGGTAAATGGCATGCGAGTTTAATTTTGAATATCGAATGTACGGTAGTGTTGATAGCCTTGACATATATTTAAGCATGTTAAAGGTCTTCATTGATTGAAAAATGTAGAAACCCAACTGAGTTTTGAATCTTGGGTGAACTTGTTCTTTGAACAACTCAATAATTTCACAAGGATATAGAAAGTCGAAATATTTTAAGATACCAATCATGAATAGGCTACGGGCGGTAGGCAAAGCTTCCAACTTCGAGGTTTAGTTCAAATGGCGTTCATCATTTGGTGAACACTTATCCTCTAATTGTTTGGGACATTATTCTTTGACATACATAATATAGCGGTGTTAACATATAGCAAAAGATATAGCGGTGTTAACATATATTTCACATCAATATAGCGATATAGCGGTGTTAACATATATTTCACATCAGTATAGCAGTATAGCAGGTTAGGAATATGTGTTAATATGTGTTATATTTCATATTTCTTGTACATCAGTATAGCATGTCAGATTTGGTATCTTTGTGATTTGGTATCTTTGTTGAATACTAAATTTGTTGTTCTTTTATTTCAGTGGGATAAGGCATGTGGATTAACGTACACACAAGAACAAATTGACAAAGTATGGGATGAATGGGCAACGTACGTGAGCAGCTATATGTAGATCCTCGAGTAACGGTGAATATGTTAGATGAATGTACGTATTTTGGGAGAACTAGGCTTTTTGCACATGCTTAGGTAGTAGCTTAATTTTATGGATAGTTTGGTTTATTTTGTGGATACATGTAATCAAATTCAGAATTCAATATAGTAGTAATTTATATTGAAAAGTGAATTTGAGATGCATATATGGATACATTTTGGTATATATTTTGTGGATGTAGTAATTTAAAACTATAAACAAATGATATTATTGGGATGTATTTTGAATGGTTGATACATTTTGGCTATATATTATGGCATTAGCATATTGTAGGTGCATTGGTAATATAGGTGAACCACATCATATTTTTCTTCTTTTTTTTATCTACAACATTTAAAAAACGTTGTCTAATATACTAAACAATAATATTTTTTTTTAATCTACAACATTTAAAAAACATTGTCTTATATACTAAACAACAACATTTTTAACCAAAAAACGTTGTGGAATCATACCTTCTACAACGTTTTTAAGCATCTGCTAATTTTTTGAAAACAAATCTACAACGTTTTTTCCTAAAAAACGTTGTGTATTGTGCTTAACTATAACGTTTTAAAAACGTTGTGTAAGGGTGTCAAATAGATAACACCCTTAACCATGACATTTTTCTGACTGAAACCACAACGTTTTTTTCGCGTTGTCTATTTACTGTTTTGTAGTAATGTTTGTCATTTTTTAAATACAACAATACTTCCGTTGTGGGTTCACCAATGATTGTGCCGTCGTACGGATATTCCTGACAAAAAGAATATTCCCCGACTAAACGAATATTTTATAATAACTTGCTTACTTTGTAAAATTTATAAATATTACCCACAACTATAACATTATATCAAATCCACACCATAATATTCAAAAAAAAAATCGAGAAATTTAAATCTTTATTCATAAAATTTAGGGTCTCACACAATCAGTTAATACAACAGCAAATGAATCAAAGCCACACCTGAAGCGTGGAAGACCAATCGGTGTTAAAGATAAAATTCCCTGGAAGAGGAAAGTACAAGAAAAACAAGTTGCAGCCTATAAAGAGGTTATACCCATTAAACAAACCACAGAGAAAATTGATCAATCCAAAATTTATGAACAAAAATCTCCTAAAAATAAAACTCTTGAAGAGTTATCTCTTGAAACAGATGAGTTATCTCTCGAAGAGGATCAGACACATGAAAATAATTAGATCTCAATACATTATGCACATACAGGAGAAGTATTGGATAGAAATAAAATTATTGTCGATAATATATTTTCATACAAAGTTGCTCTCGATATCACCAGTAGTGATGATCATGAATATGAACCACAAACCGTTGATGAATGTCAAAGAAGAAATGATTGGCCAAAGTGGAAAGAGGCAATTCAAGCAGAATTAAATTCACTATGTAAACGTGAAGTTTTTGGACCTGTAGTCCGAACACCTAAAGGTGTAATGCCTGTTGGATATAAATGGGTATTCGTACGTAAACCAAATGAGAAAAATGAAATTATAAGGTACAAAGCGCGACTTGTAGCACAAGGTTTCTCACAGAGACCCGGTATTGATTATGAAGAAACATATGCTCCTGTAATGGATGCAATTACATTCAGATTTTTAGTTAGCTTGGTAGCAAAAGAAAATTTGGATATGCGATTAATGGATGTTGTTACAGCATATCTGTATGGATCATTAGCTAATGATATCTACATGAAAATCCCTGAAGGATATAAAATGCCTGAAGCATATAATTCTACATCTCGAAGTATGTATTCTATCAAGCTACAAAGATCCTTATATGGGTTAAAATAATCCGGGGACGCATGTGGTATAATCGCCTCGATTGAATATCTTTTGAAAGAAGGATTTAAAATAATCTAATTTGTCCGTGTGTTTTTATCAAGAAATCGAATTGAATTTGCTATTGTTGCGTATATATGTTGATGATCTAAATCTTATAGGGACTCCAGAAGAGTTAACAAAAACAGCAAATTATTTAAAAAATGAATTTGAGATGAAAGATCTTGGTAGGACAAAATTTTGTCTTGGCCTGCAAATTGAACATCTTTCGAATGGAATTCTTGTTCATCAATCAACATACACAGAAAAAGTTCTGAAGCAATTTTACATGGATAAAGCTCATCCTTTGAGCACTCCAATGGTGAGTCGGTCACTTGATGTTAAGAAAGATCCGTTTCGACCACAAGAAAATGATGAAGAAACTCTTGGTCCCGAAGTACCATATCTTAGTGCAATTGGTGCTTTGATGTATCTTGCAAATTTCACACGACCTGATATAGCATTTGCAGTTAACTTACTAGCAAGGTATAGTTCTGCACCAACTCGAAGACATTGGAATGGAATTAAGCATATTTTCTGATATCTTCGTGGGACTACTGATTTTGGATTATTTTATCCAAATGGATCAAAATGACAGTTAGTTGGATATGCTGATGCGGGTTACCTTTCTGATCCACACAAAGGCCGATCACAAACAAGATATTTATTTACTTATGGAAATACTGCTATTTCATGGAGATCTGTTAAGCAAACAATTTCTGCTACTTCCTCAAATCATGCAGAGATTATTGCATTTCATGAAGCGAGTCGTGAATGTGTTTGGTTAGGATTGGTAATTCAGCATATTTGTGAGAACTGTGGATTATCATCAATCATAAATAGTCCAACAATATTATATGAGGATAATGCCGCTTGTATCACTCAAATTAGGGGAGGCTATATCAAAGGTGATAGAACCAAGCATATTGCACCAAAATTCTTTTATACACATGAGCTCCAGAAGAGTGGTGATATTGATGTAAAGCAGATATGATCATGTGATAATTTGGCTGATATGTTCACTAAGCCATTACCAACTGCGACTTTTAAAAAGATGAGGCACAATATTGGCATGCGTCGACTTAAGGATATTTTTACCATGAACAGTGGTACTCATGAGGGGGAGTAAATTTTCTGAAGGATATGTGCTGATTGTACTCTTTTTCCTTCGCTAAGGTTTTTTCCCATTGGGTTTTCCTTTGCAAGGTTTTAATGAGGCAATCCTATGGCGCTAGAAGTTAAACAAGAATATTGTACTCTTTTTCTTAGCCAAATTTTTTCCTACAGGGTTTTTCTTTGGTAAGGTTTTTAACGAGGCATATTCTTAAGAAGTGGTCATCCAAGGGGGAGTGTTAGAAATAAATTAATTGAAGGAAAGTAACCACCAAAATAAATGGTTGAAACTTAAGCCTTTAAGTTGCTTTAATGCAACTTAAGTTATTGAAATGTAAATGTTAGTTGGTGTTATATATATTTTGTATAGAGAGAGCCGCAGAGAGAAGTTTTTTGGACTGAGACACCACATTCAAGAAATTGATTTGATATCAAAAGAATTGTGGATGACCACTTGAATGCAAGAGATTATTAATATATCTATTTTGTTCTCTTCTTAATTTACTTTATCTATCATTACACAAGACAAGTTTAATTTTTTTTCAAAAATTTTCGGGGTAGTTCTGGTTCCCATGCCCTAAACTACCTGACGCACTTCCAAGTTCCCATGCTCGAAACTACCTCGAATTTGATATGTTGACGGTGTATATATAAACCGTATTAGAATCTTGACATGTTATTAATAAAATATTATAATGATCTAAGACCGCTCATATATAGACTGTCAACATATCAACCTTTAAATTGTCCCAATCAAAGAGTCGACCTTAGTATTGGCAAAAATTTTAGGTGGATATAAAAATTAGATATAAATATATTTAAATTTTATTTTTTTATATTTTAACCTTATTAGAAGATAAAAATATAAATAAATAAAATTCAAATACACTTATATCTAATTTTTTTACCCATCTAAAAAGCTCTAGTCTTGGACGCTGTTTTTGGGCAAAAGAAAGAAACAAGTTGTCCTCACTGTTTTTTTTCCCGTTACATAGACACGGATTCCGTTATTCCTTCCACCATTTACCATTTACCATTTACCATTTACCATTTAAGCACATAACGGCTAGCGCGTTTCCTTCCCCTTGTGTGCTCATTTTCCACCTATTTTTAGTTGACGGAATTACCCTTCTATTGCTATTTAATTTAAGCCAAGTTGTGTATTGCCTCAAGAAAAGAAAGCTTCTTTTTATTTTGATAAATAAATTAGGAAAATCTCATTAATAGAAAATAAACTTCTAAAGGAATAGAATAAAAAATGTGGTGTGTGTGATTTTAGCATAGGTGTTAATTCAAATACACCTCCTCTCCAATTTTCAGTAATTTTGAATCGAGTCTAAAACTGTAAATTAGATGCGGTTAGCTAGCTGTATGTTTGGCAATAAAGTTACGGCCTTAA
The DNA here is from genome assembly GCA_020205615.1 of Panax quinquefolius. Classification (NCBI taxonomy): domain Eukaryota; kingdom Viridiplantae; phylum Streptophyta; class Magnoliopsida; order Apiales; family Araliaceae; genus Panax; species Panax quinquefolius. The sequence goes on from CM035152.1 coordinate 23,197,857, forward strand.
TCAATAGTACTTGGGATCATAAGTATGGCTCACAATTGATTGATATGTGTCCTTTCCCGGGTCACAATTAACACGTAACACTTGGCAGCTTCACTTCACCACATTAAATTAGATGCTTGCATTTTCTTAGCAACTCCATCTTTCCCGACCATAATTCAGCTAATTAAAATGGAGTACTAAATTTTGATAGGATCACTAAAAAAAAAAATTATTATTATTATTATTATTATTATTATTATTAGTGATATTTTAAGGAGTTCAAAATTTTTCAATATTTTTGATGTTAATAAATTTCTAGTAAGCATTAATTATAATTTTTTCTCTATTGCCCTCAAGTATCTTTCCATCTCATTTATCTAGGCAACTTTATACATATTTCCTTAATTAATGCAATGATAATTGTGGGAGTAATACATATCAATCTTAATGACAGAATTGGAGCAATAAATGACTTTCTTAATAAGTGTGAAACCCTCTAAAAAGTTACTCTCTCAGTAGTTTATTGTTTATTACTGATTATTCATCGTCTCCGTCTATACATTTACTAGCTAGTAGTGTATTTGATTAAGAATCATGCATAAAGATAAGAGTGGTGCAGCAGCAAGGCAACACATAGAGGATATAAGGAGACTCAAGTTTTCGATTGGGGAAAAACGACCAAACCCATTAACCCAAGATCTCCACAACTCCACAACGCCGTCGCTAACCTCTCTTCTGAGCTCTGCACCAAAGATAAGCATAATGGGTTGTCTTTCGCATATTTAAGGGACTAAGACCACAGTGGAGACCAAGAAAATATCTATAAAAGGGGTTGTCTTTCACATAAGGTAAACATAATTGCACACAAGTATAATGACAATAAAAGTCTTCCCCCAAATATATATACCTTAGTGTTACTGGTAACAATACTGTTATTTTCTCCCATAAAATCGTTTTAAAGGTTGGTGACATATTCTTCTATATGCACTCCAACTACCCAAATAAGACCTTAACTAAGGTATATGAACGTAGATCTTATCCCTATTCGACTCGGAGAATTCGATGTTATTTTGGGTATGGACTGGTTATCCAGTTGTGGGTGAGAATTGAACGCGGAAGAAGTGTATTAACCTTATGACTCGGAAAATCAGCGGTTGTGTTTTTATGGTAGAAGTCGCTTGCATGAAACAAGCGAGTTGTCAGCGATGATGCGAGCCGTGGGAGGTTGTTAAGACAAGACTGTGTAGGATATCTAGCTTACATAGTCGATAGTCATAAAGAGAATCCGAAAATCGATGAGATACCAGTAGTGAGAGATTTCGCAGACGTATTTCTGGATGATTTGCCAGGACTTCCTCCGGATAGAGCAGTTTAGTTTATAATCGATTTGGCTCCAGGAACGGCTCCAATATCGAAGGCGCCATACCGAATGGAACCGGTAGATATGAAAGAACTGATGGTCCAACTACAAGAATTACTGGACAAGAAGTACATTCAACCCAGCATATCACCGTGGGGAGCGCGGTTTTATTTGTGAAGAAGAAAGATGGAACAATGCAACTCTGCATAGACTACAGAGAACTGAATAAGGTTACGATCAAGAATATGTATCCATTACTCTGAATTGACGACTTGTTCGATCAGTTAAAGGGAGTAAGATACTTTTCAAAGATAGATTTGAGAAGTGGTTATCATCAACTTAAGGTGAGACCAGAGGATGTACCGAAGACAGCGTTTAGAACATGATACGGTCACTACGAATTTTTGGTAATGTTATTTGGTCTAACAAATGCTCCTGCAGCATTTATGGGCTTAATGAATGGAGTGTTCAAACCGTTTTTGGACAAATTCGTAGTGGTATTCATAGATGACATTTTGGTATATTCGAAAACCAAGGAAGAACATGAAGAGCATTTGAAGATGACATTAGAGGTATTGAGAAGAGAGAAGTTGTATGCTAAGTTTTCGAAATGTGAATTTTGGATTGAAAGAGTACAATTTCTTGGACATGTGATTGATAGAGACGGAATTTCGGTGGATCCCTCCAAGGTCAAAGCTGTGATTAACTGGGATCAGCCGAAGACGCCCTCGGAAGTAAGAAGTTTTCTTGGATTAGCGGGTTATTACAGAAGATTCATTCAGGATTTTTCCAAGATAGCAACTTCGTTGACGAATTTGACTAGGAAATCGGTGAAATTTGTTTGGACAAAGAAGTGTGAGGAAAGCTTTCAAGAATTAAAGAAGAGGTAGAGTTCAGCACCTGTGTTATCTCTTCCAGATGACATGGGAAATTTTGTGGTATATAGTGATGCATCGCATAAAGGACTTGGCTGTGTGCTTATGCAAAATGACAAAGTCATTGACATAAGGCGTCCATGACAATGAAAAGATTATGAGAAGGGGTATCGGACCCATGACTTGGAGTTAGCTGCAGTGGTTTTTGCTTTGAAAATCTGGAGACACTATCTTTACGGGGAGAAGTGTGAAATATATACAGATCATAAGAGTCTGAAATATATTTTTACACAGAAAGACTTGAACATGCGTCAAAGAAGGTGGTTGGAACTAATTAAGGACTATGATTGTGAGATTCTATACCATCCGGGTAAGGCAAATGTGGTAGCCGACGCCCTAAGTAGAAAAGGTCGGGAGAAATTGATGATGTTGACCGCTCAGGAGGAGCTAATTTTAGCAATGGAAAAGCTGGATTTGGAAGTGAAGTATCATATGGAGATTGACGAGAAGCTGTTCCAGATGCAAGCTGGTACAACTTTACTAGATAAAGTTAAGGAGGCTCAACTTCAGGATGAAGAATGTGAGAAAGTGAAGAAGAAGATATCGAAGGGGTGAACCGAGATTCAAAAATAGGCGATGAGGACTACTAAGATTTGAGAGCGCGAATTTGGTACCGCCAGTACTAGAGATTAAGGAAGAAATTTTGAGCGAGGCTCACAACTCAAGATATTCGATTCACCCTGGTAGCACCAAGATGTACCAAGATCTTCGACAACATTTTTGGTGGCCAAATTTAAAACGAGAGGTTGCAGAATGTGTTGCCAAATGCTTGACATGTCAGAAAGTTAAAGCAGAACATCAGAGGCCGAGTGGGTTACTACAACCTTTAGAGATCCCAGAATGGAAATGGGAATATATTACAATGGTTTAAGTGTTCAAGTATAGAAATGTGATAGCAACTTAGTCTAATGATTATAAAAACTTGTTAGACATATAATGAGGTGTTAGAATAAATTCTTGACATGTCCATAACACAATTACGTGTGAATTGAATGATCAAATGCATAGTTAGCTTATTGTTCGTGAAGTCTTAATTTTTGACAATAAGTGTAGTAATTGACTAAGTATAGTCATAAACTCGAGTTAGACAAAGAATAAACTTGTGATGTTTAGTACGTTATAATTGATTGGAATTGTGAACATGAATGATATGTAGGATTTAAATCAAAGAACGAGTTTTATTAACGTGTAATCTACGCACGAGGCAAGTTTCCTAACCCTACTTGTTATCATTATATAAGTTGATGAATTCACCTTTCTACGTTGAGCAAGTTCTCATTATTATTGATCAATCCTGTCTTGTATATTAAAGTTTATTAATCTTTCAAGCATGATGCTGTTGTACAATACTTATCCTATTGTATACCTTTGAGATTCTATTCAAGTTAAGTTATCAATTATTGTTAAACCTTGTTAGACTAGCGAACCCTTATTGATTCGACTAGTCCATAGTTGATGAGCGTTCTAAATTTCAGAACCCTTGATGAATTATCCAAACCAAACTTCCTTTGGTGCGGACTCGAACGTCAAACTGAGATGAACAACCCTGTATAGGGGATTATTTACGCTTTAGCGTTAAGATATTGTGCACTGTATGTATGGTGCTAAGGGTCGATCCCCTAAAATGAGAGAAGAAGAGTCCATAGTCTTATGATCATTAAAGGTTTCAAGTATAAACACTTGACAACCTAGGACATAGTTCAAGGTCTTATGACCCTCAGAAGTTCTTTTGATTCTTGTTATTCATTCTTGATTCAAAAGTTGAGCTTTATTTCAGAAGTTGTTAATTCATTCGCATGTTATTATTAGTCATTTGTTATATCGTTATACTTGTGGGCAATTGTGCTCACTCTTGCGTAATAATAATATTGCGATTAAGAAACTAAAGAATGTATTTAACCTTCCACTAGTAAGGTCAAGGGCAAGGGCAAGGGCAAGATTAGCAAGTAATGAAGACTGATTATTTATGTGGTTATGTAATGATATTTAGAATTGATGTTATTTAAGACTTATTTGTTTATGTTTCCAATACAGATGATTTAAGGTTAGAGTAACCTAGGATTTATTTATTATGCAGATTGATGTAACCCCATAAGGGAGAGATTTATTATTTATTTCTATCTATCGCATGATTTGCATTTATTTATGGGTAGATAGATAGATGATGTTTCAGACAATGAACACCAAATCTTGTGGAAATGGAAGTACCGGATTTGGGGTGTCACATTATGAGAATAGTGAGGACTACTAATGCTATCATCACGGACCGAATCACTCCGTTCCCGACTCGTCCTCGTCGCCTATATTCTCATTTCACGAAGAGAACAATGAAAGAAAGAAAGGGTGAGCTCAACTAGCCCAAAGAAGAAATATTATGACTAAGATAATGCAGAATAAATTATCATTAGTCTTCAACAATGTTAAATGATGAAATACAATAGATATCAAGTTTAACTGCAGCGGAATAAGCAATCCATTAGAAGAGTGCAGTAGAGCATGATATCTAGTATCTTCTATGATTAAAAATGTTTTCATCAATTTTTTTTTTATCGCTGAGACTCAGCTTAATAAATAAACCACATCATCGAATCATCCCTGCACTACGTGGCAAGGATATTCATTAAATCATCAACGGTCATGACTATACCGAATAATCCTTGGTCATAATCATACCAAAAACTGTCCATCAATGCACTACCGGCCAATGAGGACTTTTACCACATCATTCGTTACATTACGGTCATGATTATACCAAATAATCCCTGGTCATAATCATACCAAGTCTATCTATGCACGTAAGCCAAAGATGACTTTCATCACAATATAAGTATGAGGATGATGACAATGATATAAGCGATAATCAAACGAAATCAAATCAAACGAAATCAAGGATAAATATTAAAGACTTTAAATTTATCCAAATATTATCAATCACTTAATAAATTCATAATATATAATATTATTAATATTATAATAATATTTTAATCATTTCTTAAACTTATAAACAATTTATTTTAATTATTTACACTTTACCAAATAATGCATTTTAATCATTCAAAAATGTCATACTCATAAGATTTCATCACTAATGATCAAATCCCTCATAAAAAAATCTGCATATACCCTATATAGGATTCCCAAGCCATAAAATCATATTTTCTAATTTTGTTACTTCACATAACATATTTAATTCATTTACTCATAACTAGTTCATTTTCATAAAAAATATCAAATCAGTCCCAAAAATATTTCTTTTCTGGATTTAGCAGAATATAGTCCCATATTGAACATATATTTTTTTTTGGAATTTTTAAAATTCATTTACTATTTTTCATATGGCCAAAACTGTCGAATATTTAGACATTTATCATAAATTATACTTTTGTCCAAAAATTTCGAAATTTATAGGGTATACTCCTGTTATATACATGTACTCCCAATAAAAACTTTTTCAATTTTGGAGTTAACCACAAGGAGTTATAAGGGTTTACTTTTAAAATAGTCTTTTCCCATAAAATTCATAACTCCTAATCTATACATCCAAAAATCGCCATTTTTGAACACAATCTAGAAAACTCAACAAACTATCATTTCAAATTTTCCAGAATTTTTGAGGGTCAGAAAAATTACGAAACTGCAAATAGATTTTCGTCCGCCATGCGGAAATCCACGTAGACAGATCATTTTCACAATTTAATAAGGAATGAATACGAAGGATCATTCACCATACATGTGGTAATTCACATAGACAGGTTATTCCAATAGAATAATAAGGAATGAAATAACAGAAGAATTCACCATGCATGCGGTAGTCCGCGTAGACAGGTTATTCCAACAGAATAATAAAGAATGGAATAACAATAGAATTCACCAGGCCTGCGATAGACCGCACGGACAGGTTATTCCAACAGAATAATAAAGAATGGAACCAGGTCATGCGTAATCCGCACAAACATGATATTCCAACAGAATAATAAAGAATGGAACCAAGTTATGCGTAATCCGCACAGACAGGATATTCCAATAGAATAATAAAGAATGGAACCAGGTCATGCGTAATCCGCACAGATAAGATATTCCAACAGAATAATAAAGAATGGAATAACAGAAGAATTTCACCATGTATGCAGTACTTTGCATAGACGGGTTATTCCAACATAATAATAAAGAACGGAAATAAAAGAAGCTCTCTTCATGAATACGAAAGAAAAAATACCCCTTACATATAGAACAAATAATATCCCTTACCTTAGATGAAAACTAGATACTGGAATAGTGAGGTAGCAGACTTCTCTTCTTCTTTCTCTCTATAATTTCTCTCTATAATAATTGTTCTATAGCTTTAGTGAATTGGTGAGAAATGAAGGAAGAATGAGCTTCTATTTATAGGAAAATATAGTTTCGATAATTACATGTTTTGGGGCTCAAAATATTACAGTATAATACCTTCCTCTTTTTTTTCATTTTTAATTTAGTCCTGCAAGTATTATCAAACTTGCACCACCTCCCCTAATAGTAAATAATGTGAATCAATAGTTCAATCATGTGAATCAATAGTTATAATCATGTGAAAATACGAATTATAGTATAGTACCTTCAACTATACCTCCATTTTTAACTTAGTCATGCAAGTATTATCAATCTTACACCACCTCCCCTAATAGTATAAGAATGTGAATCAATAATGCACACATGTGACCACATAGTTATAAACATGTGAATTAATAGCAATTAATTGCTCATTTATCTGGTGAATTACCCGATTGGTCAATATAACTTCCAAACATCAATTTTTATCGAAATAAATGTCGATTTTCACTAACACTAATAATTCCAACACAATGGAACTATCAATTTCATCTTTAATCAACACAAACTTATTCATCGTTAATATTATAATTCACAATATTTAACAACTGTGTCGTTCCCGGTGAAAGAAGGGCTTTCAGATAAGGATTTCTCCTTATTGGCGCCGTATGATTAGATGACCAAACCTCTCCTCAATGTAACTTCTAGACATTGTAAATATTAAAATTTAATAATATAAATAACTTTATCGTCTCAATTATTGATTTAATAATATATCATATTATACAGATGATACTGTGATAATAATCGAATCAATAATATGAGAGATATGATGCAGTAATTACTATAGCAATAATTGAGTATAACTGAGTGACTTCTCACGTAAGCATCAATAACCAATACCGGGTACTACTATGCAACCATGCGTATTACTGTACTTTTACTACCGGCTAGTTCAACAGTTTTAACGGTAACACTTCCGCCGTTATTTTTATAAAAGATAATTCTGTCATTTTCTCAATCCGACAATAATTCCGTTGTGGGGTCCACCAATGATTGTGTCGTCGTACGAATATTTCCTGTTAAAATAAATATTCCCCGACCAATCGAATATTATATAACAACTTGCGTACTTTGCAAAATTTATAAATATTACCCACAACTACAACATTATATCAAATCCATACCATAATATTCAAAAAAATATTTCGAGAAATTTAAATCTTTATTCATAAAATTTGGGGTCTCACAGCATGGGTCCAGTCCATGAAATAGACAACTTCTCACCACTCCGAATTCCTCAATGTTGATAGCGCAGACACTCTTAAGAGTCAATCAAATCCCCCATTGCAAATGACTTTTTCCCAACTTTATGGGGGCCAGCGATGCGCCTCGGACGGATGTGGAACAGTGATAAGTCAGTCTGCCGATCGACTTGGGGCATGGACCTGTGAAGATTGGGGCGGCGACCAAAGCACGAGAGCGAGTCGTAAATCTGAACAAAAAAATCTCGAGTCTAGATACTCTGTCCGGTCCATTCCATTCTCATTAATTAGTATGCAGTGAATTTTTTTTAATACTTTATACTTTCGGGTTTGTGTGTGTATATATATATATATATATATATATATATATTACAATAAAAATATAATGAGTAACAATATATGATATATATATACACTATATTGACTCATAATAAACTTTTTAATCACAACTGTTCATAAGTAAGTAATTTATTATTTATTTTTAAAATAATATAAATTAGATTATTATTTAGTTTAAAATATTATAGAGAGATACATATATTGAAAGGATATGAGTCATATATGATTAAAATTTGATTGACAAAGTTATAAATTTTCAATTTGACCTCAGTATAATAGAAAATTTATAAAATTTTAGTGAATCAATTTATATATATTATTTAAAATTTTTAAAATTTACCTTACATTATACAATAATTTTTTTTTCCAGTAAATAATTGACCCCCACAAAATTGACGTATTTTAATTGCACACAAGTATAATGACAATAAAAGTCTTCCCGCAAATATATATACCATAGTGTTACTGGTAACAATACTATGTTATTTTCTCCCATGAAATCGCTTCAAAGGTTGGTGACATTTCCCATGACTCAGATGTTAATATATCCGTGAAGACGGTCCGCCGCTGAGGACGCTTCTCCAGACTATAACCATCAAACTTAAAGAACTTTGGAGGATTCTGCATATAAAAAAGTGGTATATTTCACATACTTAAGGGACTAAAACCATAGTGGGGACGAAGAAAATAGCTATAAAAGGGGTTGCCTTTCGCAGAAAGTAAGCATAATTACGCAGAAGCAATGACAATCAAAGTTTTACCCCGCCCAACACCCACACCGTGGCAGAGCCCATGGGTCCAGTCAATGAAATAGACAACTTCTCACCACTCCGAATTCCTCAATGTTGATAGCGCAGACACTCTTAAGAGTCAATCAAATCCCCCATTGAAAATGACTCTTTCCCGACTTTATGGGGGCCAACGATGCGCCTCGGACAGATGTGGAACAGTGATAAGTCGGTCTACCGATCTACTTGGTGCATGGACCTGTGAAGATTGGGGTGGCGGCCAAAGCACGAGAGCGAGTAGTAAATGTGAACAAAAAAATCTCAAGTCTAGATACTCATGCGGTCCATTCCATTCTCATTAATTAGTATGCGGTGAAAAGCACGCAAATTTAGTATAACTCATTTACCCACTAGTTTATTACCGATTATTCATAGTCTCGCTTCATACATTTACTAGCTAGTAGTGTATTTAATTAAGAATCATGCATAAAGATAAGAGTGGTGTAGCAGCAAGGCAGTACATAGAGGATATAAGGAGACTCAAGTTTTCGATTGGGGAAAAACGACCAAACCCATTAACCCAAGATCTCCACAACTCCACAACGCCGTCGCTAACCTCTCTTCTGAGCTCTGCACCAAAGATAAGCATAATGGGTTGTCTTTCGCATATTTAAGGGACTAAGACCATAATGGAGACCAAGAAAATATCTATAAAAGGGGTTGCCTTTCGCAAAAGGTAAACATAATTGCACACAAGTATAATGACAATAAAAGTCTTCCCCCAAATATATATACCTTAGTGTTACTGGTAACAATACTATGTTATTTTCTCCCATGAAATCGTTACAAAGGTTGGTGACATATTCTTCTATATGCACTCAACTACCCAAATAAGACCTTAACTAAGGTATATACACATCTGTGTCATGGGAAATGTCACCAACCTTTGCAACGATTTGATGGGAGAAAATAACATAGTAGTGTTATCAGTAACACTAAGGTATATATTTGATACTTGTTTGTCATCTCCGGATTTTGTCTCATATTCTTCTATATGCACTCCAACTACCCAAATAAGGCCTTAACTAAGGTATATACACATCTGTGTCATGGAAAATGTCACCAACCTTTGCAACGATTTGATGGGAGAAAATAACATAGTAGTGTTACCAGTAACACTAAGGTATATATTTGATACTTGTTTAACATCTCCGGATTTTGTCTCATATTCTTCTATATGCACTCCAACTACCCAAATAAGACCTTAACTAAGGTATTTTCACATCTGTGTCATGGGAAATGTCACCAACCTTTGCAACGATTTGATGGGAGAAAATAACATAGTAGTGTTACCAATAACATAAGGTATATATTTGATACTTGTTTGTCATCTCCGGATTTTGTCTCATATTCTTCTATATGCACTCCAACTACCCAAATAAGACCTTAACTAAGTTATATACACATCTGTGTCATGGGAAATGTCACGAACTTTTGCAACGATTTGATGGGAGAAAATAACATCTCATGGGAAAAACAATACCCATGGCATCAGAAAGTGCCAATCGATCTTAAGTGTGTCATAAACCACACTTATAACAAGACCAAATTGCTTATAAATGTCCCCACAGAATGGGTATGATAATACGTTGCCTACCTCAAAGTCTTTTCCAGAATCATCGGTAAGATGGTATGTCCCTCCCGAGAGAGCCCGCACTACACTAATCACACTGATGCCCAAGTGGTCCATGTACAAAGGCATGTACAGATAAGCCACTATACACATCAAGAGTACTTCTACTCTGGAAACATGCCAATCATCCTCTGAAATGGTGAAATCCCCAGAGTACTGCAGATAACTGTCCAATGACCCAAATATGTCAATCAGAAAACTCATGGACACCACATGCCCTGATGAAATCTCGTCCAGGGAAACTCCGCGCCTCAAACCTGTGAGGGTCATAAACTGCCGGCTCATATCTTCGACAACCATCCGAATGCAAGGCCTATCTAGAGGAAAGTCTGTAAGGTGCTCATACTCCTCCAATGTGGGAGTCAACTCTTGGGTAGTAAACTAGAATACCTGCCTATTCGGTACCTAGTGCTCCAACATGCCCTCTACAAAGCCCGATGGAACCTAGAACATCATGAGGGTCATAGAGTAACGCATTAGCTGATCAACTGTCACCCGATCCAGGAAGGACAAACTGTCATACCACAATCTCAAAGATGAGGCCACTAATATTGGTGGGGTATGCTCTATCCGGCTAACTGTGGATAAAGACACTTGTAGGGCCGTGTCATGAGACCATCCAGGGGTCAATGCTAAACTCATCTCTGGAAATGCATATGAAAAACATAATACATGCATGATAAAAAATAGATGACAATATGATGTAGGGAATGGAAAACAGTATACATACATTCCTAAGTACATCATCATCTAAATACATCATCGCTATATACAGCTAAAAAATATAAAGAAATGGGGCATAGCCGCCCAACAACTAACAGAGGTCTATCAAAAGATATAACGAGAATGGGTCACAGCCGCTCAATATCTAACAGAGGCCTATCAAAAGATATAGCGAGAAATACATCAGAAGAAGTCAATAGTGTTGATGTCTACATCATCCAACCTATCCATCTAATGTAACTCCTCCTGAGTTATTGAATCTCTACCAGTAGAGATATCAGGCCGATACAATGGAGGATCTGCACAGGCAAAATCATCTAAATATGGGCCACCCTAAAGGGCCAGCCCCAGGGCTAGAAGGATTAAAAGTATCCGCCTCGGAAGGATCTCTGCCCAAATGCCGGATGAAAAAATATGTCCGATCCAACTGCTGGGTCAAGCTATCAATCTACGTCAGATGAGTAGGCTCTCAAACGCAGGAAATCTAATCCACCATCATGACGGATCCAGGAACCATATCCCCCATAAATTGTATGGGGCGGGTCTGAGCTCTGATGGTGCGAGGGAACCACCAGCGATAAAATGCTTCTGCGTGAACAGTCCCTCTGAAAAAGTAAGGCCATCAACTTCCGCCAATGGGATCTCAATGATCGGTTGCAACAAAGGCCAATAACGCTTGGCAGGAGGACAGATCAGAATACGAATCTCTCATGTGGTGCTTCTAATAGTACGCTCTCCTAAATAGAGCTCCCAACCTCCATCTGTGAAGAGAGGAATCCGATGGGTGGACATTACATACTCGACACCAGTCGAGAAACCACCCTCAAAGCCAACAATCAAGTGATCCTCAGAGTAAAGAACCCATGTAATGACATCAACTGTCAACAGCTCCAACTGTAAGCGCGAATGGGTGAAACCCTCAACTACAGGAACCTCCGTCAAAGTGGAGTGATGTCATCGCTGTCCCCATGGATATGTTTTTAAACCTAACATGCTAATGGGATGAAGACATGGGATCCTCTCATAGGCCCAAAACTACCAATACAAGATTAAATATATGCGGTCAGTCAAAACTCTCAACCCGAACAAGGGAAATCAAAAGAGAAAATACTCACCAGCAAGAATGGATAAAATCCTAGCCAAAGGTATATGAGCCCCAATCAAACTCTTCAATACGGTCCACCTCCGTGTGGTACTAACTAAAGCAAACGACACCGTGGAAGAGTTATCTGCCAAGAAACAACCCCAGAGGATGATTGATCAGGAATAATCGTCGAAGGATGCGATCTTTGACCCTCTGATCATCGGGTAATGGCTCCGTCAAAGCCCCACTCATGGCGTCTACACTCAAAGGACCAGTACGGAATGTCCTGCCTTTGAGCGTCATAGCATGGACTCCTAGCAAGGATCTGATAACAGTCGGGAAAATGTCCGCCACACAAGGCACTAGCGCCCCGAAAAACTCTATCCCCGTGATGAACCGTCAATCCATCGTTGTCATCATCACCTCGCAATCCAGCAAATGGAGAGACTGAGTTTGGTGAAACCAGCACTCAAACAATGCCCTGAGGTAACCCCAGGGACAACGACGGGGGAGGATGGAAAATAACACCTCAAAACCCCATGCATGCATAATCTATCGGTACTCTGGGCTACGTATGAACCAGTTCCCTCGAGGCTACGTAAATCCGGGAACCTGCATCACAATGAAAATCAACATCAGAACCCTTGCTCCTCACAAATAAGAAAAAGGAAGATCAACACGACTTTTACCTCGTTCGCATGCAAGTAGATCGAGGGGTAACGACTCAAATCATCCCGAAGCTCTGGAATCATCACATTTATAGCTGGAAGTTCCCTGCGGGGAATAAAAGAAGAAGGAGCAGGATCCGCAACTGGTACATCCTCCTCCTCGTCCTCATCATCTAGTCTCTCAACCCGGATAGGACGAATCACTGACTCTGTCAACCGACGAGGCTGTTGGGCTGGCTGAGGCTAAGGCACATAAGAAGTTCTCTTCTTCACACCTGCAGAGGTCCTACGGGAGCTACTCAGCTAGTCTGGATCCATATATCTGGACAAAAGTCTCCAAATCACCTCATAAAAGGTGTGGTAAATTCTAACCTAGAGCTCATCAAGTGCATTTTATGTCTGTATGCATGCATGCATTACTTTAACATACGCCTACAGTAGAGTTAAAATGCATGTTCATTCAATGCCTAGACTCGTGAAAAAATTTCTCCAGTCTCTTTTGTAAAAAGGACTATCCACATGCGCGTAGGCATGACTAGGTGGCCATTTAGTAGCACACCAACTTACAGTCATAAACATCCTATATGCATGAAAAAAATCAAAGTCATAATCTATAAGGGTAGCCTAATTACAAGGATTACTTTGTTTCACAACCTTTGATCATTTGTCCTCAAATAGGATAAAAAATAGCAGAAAAAGGTGCCAAATTGACTATCTTAAAAGTCAATTTTTTTCACATCAATACGTTCAGCAGGGTAAAATACTAACATTTAATGTGTTGAATAAATTTTATCAAGTCGTATGAGCATGCATATTCACTACTATGTGTCTGAAGCATTTTGTAAGACCCCGAATTTTATGAAATAAAAGTATTCAAATTTTTTGAGTAAAGTTCATATCACCACCTGGGGTTTGGGTGTTTCCCACTTAACCACCTGTAGTCAGTAAAGCTACATTTAAACTCCCGACTTTTTGAGTTGAAGTGAAAACGTCACATTTTTCATCCAACTTAACCGTGTGTGTATGTCAGACGCCAAAAACACGTGAAAAGGGACTATAACAGTCAAAAAAGACTAGTAAATGTCCGAAATAACCCCCTTCTTCTTCCTAAAACCACAATCCTCTCTCATTTCTCACTCCTCAAACCATGCGTCCTCTCTCTCTCATTTCTCACTCCTCAAACCACAATCCCCAATTCTCAAGCATACCAATTACCATACCTGTCAGCAGCTTCCACCAGCTCTAGCTGATACTTACGAATCACTGATATGTGTCTTCCAAATTTAGAGAGAGAAAGAAAACAAGTTGGTTAGCTCTAAAGAATAACAAAAACAAAAAATTCCAGTCAATGTTAGAGTCACGGGGGGTCTAATTGAGAAAATAAACCAGGAGAGAGAGAGAGAGAGAAAAAAAGAGAGTATATGAGTTGATTCAAAGGTCGGATTGGATTCAATGTTGGTCCAAGATTGTCCAACTCCAAAATCGCACACAATGAAAGCAATGGTGGCATTACCAATCGTTCATCCAAATCGCTTCTCCGAGTCCAAATCCCTAGATTTTTCCACATGGGTCTCTCCGAAAATCTATACAAAATCTTATTTATTGGGCTCCTTATTGCTATCATCGCCACCGCCTCTTCTTCCTCCGCAATGTTGGGGACTCGCCGCTCTCCTCTACTTTTAATCTCAGTCCAAAACCCTCAAAACCATCCATTTCCCTCAAATTGATTGGAACTTAATTCTGCCCATTTCGGATAAATCCACCCCTTTTGCCAATTTTTGATCCGATAAGTGGATTGTTGTCTCTGTGTCAAATTACCCTTCTAATTCCCTGCGAAATCTTGCAAAGATCAAGGGCTGGCAAATTTTGGCAGTTGGGAATTCCAAGATGCCTTCAGATTGGAGCCTTAAAGTTCAATTTGTGCAGCAATTAAATTTCTTGATATTTTCCTTGTCTTGAATTGGGGTGCTGTCATTGTTGGGGTTTTAGTCTTGTGCTTGTGAATTTCTGTTAGGACTTGGAAGTAAATCTGCTGAATTGGTCAGTTGAAGATATTAGTAAATTTTACAACATATATTAGGAAGAATTTATTTGCATGATGTATTGATTGGGCATAGCAGATGATATTTGGTGAGCAGCTAGCTAATTGATGTGTGTTCAAGAGTTTTTAACTGTCTAACATTTTCTTTTTATCCATGGGTTTATGTTCATTTGTTGAATTAAGAATGGATTTGACTTTCCAATTCAGTTGAAATTATGTTGTTGGGCAAATTCAAATTCCTCTAAGAATCATCAGCAGCAGCAGAAAGATTACATACATGTTAAATTGAGTAGCCCTGTCTTTTATTTTGGTAGGATCATTCGTCGTTTTCAATATATATATATATGGAGGATAATTAAGTCTTTAGTCAACTCAAGTAACGGAGTTAAGATGGAAAACATTTATTCACTTCAACTCAAAAAGTCGGGAGTTTAAATGTAGTTTTACTGACTACAGGTGGTTAAGTGGGAAAGCGCCCAAACCCCAGGTGGTTATCAGAACTTTACCCAAATTTTTTTATAATTATTATTAAGTAAATGGTTAAATTGATAAAAAGTTAAAGTTAAGGGTGATATATGTAAAGTTTACAAAATACGCAAGTGGTTATAAAATACTCATTGTTCTAGGGGAATATTCATTTGGTCGTGAAATATTCTTCTTTGTCGGGGAATATTAAATGACGCCAGCAAGCATCCATTATGGGCCCCATAATAGAATAATAGTCGGATGAAGAAAGCGACAAGTTTGAATTTTTATAAATAACAGGCGTAATTATTACCGCAATTAACACCTTTGTTGGATTTCACACTGGTGGTTAAAAATAGTAATACATGTGGTTGCAGAAGAGTTACACGGTATTGCACATTATTTTGAATTATTGATTCTTACGTATGAAGGCATTACTCAATAATTGTTACAGTAATTCTTTATTCAATATTTTATTTTATTGATTCAATAATTCTTTGCGTTGATATTTTATATTATTGTTGTTTCAATAATTGTCTTTGCTTACGATATTTCCCATTATCGGATCAATAATTCATATTATTTGAATAATATTATTAGATAGCATTATTGGCAATGTCTAGAAAATTCTGTCAAGGAGAGGTTTAGTCACCTAATTGCGCGTCAGTAAGGTGATAAGTTGGTTTTATACCTACTTATCTGGTATCTGTTACTTGAATTAGTTGTTTATACTCATGTTTCTTAGTTACTTTTCATGTATTTTGTGTTCATTTTGTAGATCTTATGTTTGGGAACGATGTGAGCGACTAGTGGTATGAAAACGCAAGGAAAACAATCTGGATATCATTTGGGCTTTCATGTTCATGTTATGTTCTTGGCTTGGAACTTAGACTATGTTGTAGAGCTTCTTCTAAGCTTTCTGAAACATCTTGAATCATTCCAATCGAAGTTCGGATGCAAGAGTTATGACCTTTGTACCAACGAACATTGAACGTCACTGTTTTGGATGGCCATTTGCATATCTGTCCCTTCCAATCTAATTTCAGCCATCATCAGTGCTTTATTTCTCAATTGCCAAAGAATGAAAGTTGTAGAGATCGTCGATATCTTCGATTTGATAGGTGGTAGGCCCCGTAACTCTTCCCGGATCAAAGGTTATGGCCATTTTACCAGAGGACACTGCAGCAGAAAATGGACCGCGCGGGCGCACCATTTTCTAGTGTAATTCTTGCGCGGCTGCGCGAATCCCTGGAGCCAAAAAATGTGATTTTCTGCTTGAGCACGGCCGCGCCCAACTTCAGGCCAATTCTTGTGCGGTCGCGCCACTTCTGATGTTGACCAAAGCTGACTTTTCACTAAATAGTTCAATTGAAGCGTAACTGAGAGGGGGGTTCAATTAGGGCTTATATATTAGACGTATTTTCATGATGTAGAAGGGGGATTCCACCCTTGGGGGATCATAACATATTACATATGCTCTTTTCTTCTCTTTCTTGGTTAGATTAGATTAGAACCCTAGATTATATTAGAGTTGAAGATTGAAGCAATTGGAGAGCATAAGAAATTCAGAATTGGAGCAAGAGAGATCAGATTTGCATTCCTAAATCCCTATCTTCTCTTTACTTCTATCTTTATTTCTCAATGTGTAATCTATTGTGGATTATGGATTTTGATTCTATGATGAGCTAAACTCTATTTTGAGTTTACAATGGAATCTATTGCTTAGTTTATTTTGACATACTTCATTGTTAGTCTTATTGATTACTATGGGATTGTCTATTAAGATTCATGCTTATTTCTTTAGTTGATTGGCCATCAATTACTGTAATAACCCATATGAACTTGAAAGATGAAGTATGGGTTTAGATTTGATCTTGATAGCTTTTGATTGTATGTGCTACATTGTGATGGGATGTATTATTTGTGCTTAGGATAGACATATACAGAAGCACCACTCGTAGTCAATTGAGAATTTGGGCTTAAACCCTAATTATTTATAAATCACATAGACATATAGTGGTTTAGGGAATATGGGTATTCATGTGTATTCTATCAACTGTGGATTATATGTGATATGAGTATGGTACATTGAGATATGGTTGTACTTTACTTTCATGTTCTCGACTAACAATCCGGTACAAGTAATTTGGCTTAACATGAAGTGTGTGGATTTGAATGATTCAATAGGGGAAATTGTAATCTCAAGTCTTCATTATCTAGTCTCATTCTAGGGATAGTTAGTATTATTTAATTTCATAGTTTTCATCACTATATTGTATCATTTGTTTAAATAAGATTGAAATGGTTATGGGTTAGTGCTTGGTAAACTTTATTATTTAATTCTTCGTGGGAATGATACTTTACTTACTCTTTATTACTTGTTGACCGTATATACTTGCACGCATATATTGATCGGTAAAACGACCAACAAGTTTTTGGCATCGTTGCCGGGGAATTAGCTAAATAAATTTTTGCCAACATTAATTTCAATCAAATTGGTCTTAATTTAAACATTTTTTTTGTTTTAATTATCTTCTTATATTTCTCTCTTTTTAGGTACCATGGGTGACTTTGCTTATCAATGGCCTTATGCAAATATGATTCAACCAAGGGACACAAGTACTGAGGGACTCAATGTATTTTCTACATTGTTAGCACAAATTGCAACACTTTCGGAGAGGTTGGATATTCTTGCCCAACCTTTTCGAGATAATAGTTACATGTGAAATCTTGTCTTTGGCGAGCATCCCGAGTTATCGGTCTGCAACATCAAGGTTGGACAAGTGCAGTTTGGGGGTGATTACTTCAACAACGATGTTTATCCTGATTATCAACAAGGTTGGAGGTATCACCCAGATTATAAATGGGGTTATAACTATCAAGATCAATATTGCATCTCAAGTCCAACATATCCATCAGATTTCTCATATCCACCTCCAATGCAGCAAGAAGAAAATTCAAGGTTGAAGGAATTTATGTCAAAAAGCATAGCAGACCATGAAGAGATGATGATGAGTCAGGAGTTATCAAGCCAAAATCTTAACAAACAGATGGAACAACTCATTAATTTGTCAATGAATGGTCCTCAATACATGGATTTCGAAACTGAGAAAGATAATTCAAAACTGGAGGAATTATGGTTTAAATTTATAGCATCAACTGAGGAGAAGATGATTGAGCAAGAGAGGTCAATTCGAAATCCTCAGAATTAGATGGATCAAATGTTTGAAGCCTTGAATAATCGCCCTCCAAACAATTGGTGATATGACATGGACGATGAAATTGATGGAGAGCCAGAAGTGTACATGCCACTGAATGAACTGAAAGGAGTGGACATTGAGGAGACAACTGGGGGTATGGAAAATGAAGAACATGAGCCAACTTGAATTATACCCCAAGTGCCTTCTCAGTTAGAGTTGAAAAATTCAGTGAAATTTGCACACCCATGTCCCCTTGGTAGTCACATCCAATGCAAGAATTTCTGCGATTATGAGGCCTCTTACAAACCATGGTGGGCAAAGGAAGAGATAATAGAAAAAGAAAATTCTGTTGAATCTTTCATGCCTTAATGCAAAAATCTATTCACAAATACAACGAACGAAGCACCTAGCTATGCAATAGAACTAAGGGCATCATGTACAGGAAATATGCTAGGTTGTTTCAATTCACAGACACGCAAGATGGGGAACCTACCTACGTACATTGCAATTCTAATGGATGGAGGGTTCCTAGCTTATCGTAGAGGAATTGGATAGCGGTGTCAAGAAAAGAGTCCAGCTAACGGACTATAAATCGAACGCTCGATGGGAGGCACCCCATCCAATCTTTCTCCCTCCTTGTTTAATTCTTCATACTTTCAATATTTCGTAGATGTTTGATAGTTTTAAGTCTTAATAATAGTTTTATTGTTTCTCTTCTTAGGTTCAGTCCAATTGCTATAAGCATTCAAGATCAAATAAAAGTCATAAATTTGAAGTCGCCAGAAGTACACAAGGTCACGCGTCGCGCTTAAACTAAAGTTAAACACAGCGGTATGGCCGCGCCATAGCTCGATCATGAAAAAAAAAATTGCTAAATTTTTAGAATTTCTGACTCAAGCATTCGGACAGTTAGAAGCCCACACTCAGTTTCCAACTATAGAATATCTCAAACTTAACCATCGCCTTATATACCATCGGATCATGAGGAGGCGAACGGAGATGACATTGCCACGTAGGGGAGTATTCTTTCACTTTTAATTACAATGAGTGCATTGTTTATTTTAAGTTTGGGGGTATTAGGTTGTAGTGAGTAGTTGTTGCATATAGTTAGTTGCATATAGTTTGATTGCATGTTTAAGTTGCATAGTAGGGATATTTTAGTATGCATTTTTTTTAGTTTTCTTTTATCTTGTTTACTTAGTATGTGTTTAGTTGCATAACATTGCATAATCCCAGGCTTTTAGTTAGTTGAATTCTAATTTAGCCAATGATGACATAGAAATTTGATAGATTTTTGAATTTAGTGGATATCTTGAGCTTAGTTATAATTTTATACATGATATAATTCATGCTTGCTGTTTAGATGTTACCAGGTAGCACGATAATGTTCCTATTTGCTTGTTGGTTAAGATTAGCATGCTTATCTGCTGAGAGGAAAATGTTGTTTTTAATGATAGAATTGTGTAGGAAGTGATTAATGACTGTGAAGACACTTAAACTCAATTTTTGGGAACGCATGGGTATGCTTGCTTTATATAAAAAAAAGAGAAAAAGAAAAAGATAAGAATAGAAAAAAAAAGAGAAAAAAATTGAATAATTACCATGGCTAGTCTTGTTTCGGGGCCTTTGTTACTTGAGTAAGTAAGTATGCAGGGATTTTCTCTACACCTAAGCGCCCTAAGGTCTTAATGGTCCGGGAGTCGTTGGTTGAAAGCTCGCTAAGGGTAGTAATTGTTAGCCTAATGGAATGAGACAAAGGTACGATTATGGAAAATATAAAAAAATCAATAAACATCATGAGAAAGTGTGAAAAAAATCGCCTCGTGTGAGTAAAAATAAAGCAGAATAAACCCATTGTTGAACCTTAGTTTGTATTGATGTGTTGGAGTAGTTGATGTCTCATTAGTATATTCAATTCTTGATTTAAACTTCAATTTCCTGTCTTAAGCAATTTAGCATGTGATATCTTCACCTTTGTCAAGCTTATCTGTGAACACATCACACACACACAACATCTTTATAGCAGGTTAGGATTATATGATTGTATGTCATTATGCCTTTAGCTTAGTTTGATGCTTTGTTCTTGGATCTTGATATTTCTCTGAGGCATATCTTATTGGAATTCTTAATATGGCTGGAAATCTGGAGATTCATTATCATAGTAGCGTAGCTTGCATAACATGTAGATTGCATTATATTATATTGCTTGGGGACAAGCAACGGTTTAAGTTTGGGGGTATTTGATAAGTTCTACTTATCCGGTATCTGTTATTTGAATTAGTTGCTTATACTCATGTTTCTTAGTTACTTTTCATGTATTTTGTGTTCATTTTGTAGATCTTATGTTTGGGAACGATGTGAGCGACTATTGGTATGAAAACTCAAGGAAAAGCAATCCGGATATCATTTGGTCTTTCATGTTCATGTTATGTTCTTGGCTTGGAACTTGGACTATGTTGTAGAGCTTCTTCTAAGCTTTCCGGAACATCTTGAATCATTCCAATCGGAGTTCGGATGCAAGAGTTATGACCTTTGTACCAACAAACGTTGAACGTCACTGTTTTGGATGGCCATTTGCATATCTGTCCCTTCCAATCCAATTTCAGCCATCCTCCATGCTTTATTTCTCAATTGTCAAAGAATGAAAGTTATAGAGCTCGTCGATAGCTTCGATTTGATAGGTGGCAGGCCCCATAACTCTTCCCGGATCAAAAGTTATGGCCATTTTACCAGAGGACACTGCAGCAGAAAATGGACCGCGCGGGCGCGCCATTTTCTAGTGTAATTCCTGCGCGGCTGCGCGAATCCCTAGAGCCAAAAAACGTGATTTTCTGCTTGATCATGGCCGCGCCCAACTTCAGGCCAATTCTTGCGCGGCCGCGCCACTTCTGATGTTGACCAAAGCTGACTTTTCACTAAACAGTGCAATTGAAGCGTGGGGGGGGGGGGTTCAATTAGGGCTTATATATTAGACGTATTTTCATGATGTAGAAGGGGGATTCCACCCTTGGGGGATCATAACATATTACATACGCTCTTTTCTTATTTTTCTTGGTTAGATTAGATTAGAACCCTAGATTATATTAGAGTTGAAGATTGAAGCAATTGGAGAGCATAGGAAATTCAGAATTGGAGCAAGAGAGATCAGATTTGCATTCCTAATTTCCTAACTTCTCTTTACTTCTATCTTTATTTCTCAATGTGTAATCTATTGTGGATTATGGATTTTGATTCTATGATGAGTTAAACTCTATTTTGAGTTTACAATGGAATCTATTGCTTAGTTTATTTTGACATACTTCATTGTTAGTCTTATTGATTGCTATGGGATTGTCTATTAAGATTCATGCTTATTTCTTTAGTTGATTGGCCATCAATTACTGTAATAACCCGTATGAACTTGAAAGACGAAGTATGGGTTTAGATTTGATCTTGATAGCTTTTGATTGTATGTGCTACATTGTGATGGGATGCATGATTTGTGCTTAGGATAGACATATACCGAAGCACCACTCGTAGTCAATTGAGAATTTGGGCTTAAACCCTAATTATTTGTAAATCACATAGACATATAGTGGTTTAGGTAATGTGGGTATTCATGTGTATTCTATCAATTGTGGATTATATGTGATATGAGTATGGTACATTGAGATATGGTTGTACTTTACTTTCGTGTTCTCGACTAACAATCTGGTACAAGTAATTTGGCTTAACATGAAGTGTGTGGATTTGAATGATTCAATAGGGGAAATTGTAATCTCAAGTCTTCATTATCTAGTCTCATTCTAGGGATAATTAGTATTATTTAATTTCATTGTTTTCATCACTATATTTTATCATTTGTTTAAATAAGATTGAAATGGTTATGGGTTAGTGCTTGGTAAATTTTATTAGTTAATTCTCTGTGGGAACGATACTTTACTTACTCTTTATTACTTGTTGACAGTGTATACTTGCATGCATATATTGATCGGTAAATCGACCAACAAGTTTTTGGCGCCGTTGTCGGGGAATTAGCTAAATAAATTTTTGCCAACATTAACTTCAATCAAATTGGTCTTAATTTAAACATTTTTTTGTTTTAATTATCTTCTTATATTTCTCTGTTTTCAGGTACCATGGGTGACTTTGCTTATCAATGGTCTTATACAAATATAATTCAACCAAGGGACACAAGCACTGAGGGACTCAATGTATTTTCTACATTGTCAGCACAAATTGCAACACTTTCGGAGAGGTTCACTACTAGAAAATTAATCTAGCGATGAGATTTAGCGACGGTTGGGACGGAACCGTCGCAATAGATGTATATAGCGACGGTCACAATCTGACCATCGGTATAGGCCTCTGAAAGTAGTCTATTCCAAGGATCACAAGTTGGCCGTCGGTATAAGAATTTTTTTTTTTGGGAGTTTAACAAGGGTCAAAGGGAGGCATAGATAATAACGAGGGTTTCAAGGGTGGGCATTTTATCAGTCACAAATCTCTCCTGTTCTTTCCCCCAAATCAACATCTCAATCAGTCGATTCTGTTCTTTCCCCCAAATCAACATTTAAATCAGTCGATTCTGCAGGGAGCTTACTACTGTAGTACGTTCCTCTTCCCTCTATTTTAACTTTGTTTTTCATTTTTCAGTAATAGCTTTTGTGCAAAAAGACTTATTCCAACTAATATTTTTCAGGATTATCTTGCCAGTATTGACAATCCAGCACAGGAACATTCCAGTTTCAAGTAATTATCCTACCTTTCCTTGCATCTATGGCGCATGCCTTTTAATCCATTTTGTTTGGGCCCATATTGTTGTTTGTGGGTCAAATTGGTTGCTACTGGACTTTCTAATAATTATTTATATTATCTTGTGGTAGTCTTAGTGCGATGAATATATTTGTTGGGGAAACTCTACCTTTCTTGGTCTTATCGAGTGGGATCTGTTGTAGACAGATCTGCAATTGGCAATAGCACTTCAACAACAGAATTTGAGCAACACCAATAACGTAATTCACAAAGAACCAACCTGATGGCGATGGTCCAAGATTGATTCTGAGCCCCGTGTAGGTTTTCAACTTTCTATTCATTTTGTTCATTTTAACATGGTGTTAGACCTGTGCAAAAGCAAGCCATGAATATTTCTGATAGGGGGGATGGTTTGATATTGGAATACAAGATTAACTTTAATGCATCCTGTAACTTGAGCTGATATTCAGAATCATATTAATATTCAGAAATTAATGGCACTGTGCAAGTATCAAGGAGGAACTTGCCCTCGTCGTCTTCCAAGCCAGATTCAAAACCATCAAAGGATGTGTGTTGTAATGTAAAAAATACAAGCGCAGGGAGCTTATTATATGTTTGTTGTGTAAATGGTGCGACTCATTTTTGGACGTATTACATAAAATCTCAATCTCTCATCCTCCATATACATGTAATTTTAGATCCAGCTTCTTCAAGTGTAAATAAATAAAGTAAATACCACAGCACTCCAGGTTTATCATCTAAAGCAAACTTCCAAAAGAAATAATTTTGCAGTTCACCCTATAAATTCTGATTCTATATACGATATATGAAAGTGGGTGAAAAGGGTCAAGTAACAAAATCTTGTACTTATTTTAGTTGTATGCTTGATTGCCCTAAAAAACCTCGCTATTTTAAGAAGCCCTAAATCTTAACAAGCCCTAAGTTTTGAAGAGAACAGGTGTCTCTGACCGTGGTGGTACTATTTTATGGGGTCTACATAAAAGTAAATCTAACACCAAATGTTAGTTTGAAATCTATAGCTTGCTAGTGATTTAGTACTTGTTTTAGTATATTTCTCTCTATTATCTTTAATCAACCTGGGTGGTGGGAAGGGGACTTGGCATAAATCTTACATACACCTTTTTTGTTTTTTTGTTTTGTTTGAGTGAACTGGGAGTTTGGTTGGCGTTCAAGGTAATTAATTATGATAATTAATTATCATAGATTTCTATACGCAATATCATTCTGATGGTTGTTCAATTTGATTTATCGACATAATATTATGGATAAGATGTGGATGGAATTACCAAGATATTCTAGAGAATATCTTGCAAGCATAGAGAGATTTCTGGACTTTGGTTTCGAAAAAGTGGGCATGGTAACGGGAAGAATTCCTTGTCCATGTAAGAATTGTGTAAATGGCCGATACCAGATTCGAGCTACTATTCGTGAACATTTGATTTGTGATGGATTTATGTTTGGCTATATGAATTGGGTGCATCAAGGGGAAGATGTGATTGTCAGGGATGTGAGTAATGATGATGTTCACGACGAACCATCACGAATTGGGTGCATCAAGGTTTATTCTTGGGATAGAAAGCAAAATCAAATAAAGATGAAAAAAGAGATTTTACTGTTCTTCTATTATGAGGTGATAATAGTTGTAATGACTCCTTTTCGAATGATAATATTAATTTGTATTCAAATCTTCAAAGTTTGAGTCGGTGACAAGTACACGGTGAATTATTCAATTGGTTTAGCGACTCAAGACGGGTGACGAAGATATTAGCCTGTGGATATGAACTAAGATGTGAGATCAGAATTAGAGGAGAGACGGAAATTCCTTCATAAAATTCCACCTACCTAAGTTTATTTGGTATTTAATCATTCTACAAAGGATTGGGGGATAATATCGGATTGAGAAGGGCGTTGTTTGAAAAGCAACAAAAATATTCACAATGGAGTGAATTGTGGACACCTTTAATCATAATCGTGTTAATGAAGGTCGACGAGAATCAAATTGTAGAGAATCCACGAAATAATGGAAGAACTAATTGTTGAATCTGAAGCTAGCTTTACCAAAGTAAAAGGGAGGAAGTACAGGATAAGAAGAGGCCAAGAACCCGAGAGAATCGATAGAAGAAATTTACGATCAAAACTTAGAATTACAAAATCGTGTTCGTGGAGCTAGAAGAAGTGAAGAACCCTAAACAAGTCGTGGGAACAAAGGGGTGAATTACCCGACATTACGGATGCTCGAACAAAAATCACGCTTATGTGTAAGATATTAAAGTTGAATCAAAAGAATTTAAAAATCAAAGATCGCCTAAAAAGAAGAATTTGAATTAAGGAGAATAAATTGTATGGTAAAATAGATTAAGGTAGTAAAAGACGTCTCGATCCAATATTCAAATTATGAAAGCGACTAATTGACAAAGAATTGAGAATTCAACATCGTAATTACCTCGCATAGAAGTACAACCGTTCAATTCGATTATGGATCTGGAGAATAATATTCAAATAATGGATCAGAATGCGATAAGAATACTTATGTGGTGGAATGCATCTCTCTTGTGAATTTCATTTGTAGAAACCGCTAAATTATCGAGTTTCAAGTTCAAGATAAAATAGAAGAGAGGGAGCCTCGTTATCGCTTATACTATTTTAACTCCCGTCGCAGGTTGCCAGCGCTTTAAATAACCAACTCCGAGTAATGGATTCAAAGTAACCAAACCCTAAATATGGAATGCACCGCTCGGACTTTGATCAGAGGTATGCATACATGAAAATGAAGATGGCAAGTTTATAGGTATCATTAGTGAGGTGCTATTTTATGGATAAGTCGCAGCTTGGTATCAATGTGACGACGTACTTTCATCCAAGTCTTCGATAAGAGTAACGCTTTGAAATGGGATATTTCTATCATTAATAAATTTTCGACGATTCTTGAAGATTTTAGCCAGTAGTGAAATCAATTTTGTATCGACCTCAAGATAAAAACCCATTTTTAAACCTCAAATATTTCTTCAACTAAATTTATTCGGGTTTATGATGAAAGTCATAATAAAAGCATTGGAATAATGAAAATCACAGGTAATGGAAGTATTAGTAAGTTTTATGATGAGTTATGTTATTAGTACGTGAAAAACATGAAAGTTTCTTAGAAATCAGCAAAGAGTTGAAAATCGATTTTAGTGAAAACGAATATGAAAATTAAATTGACCATATCTCCTATTATATTTTGAATTTTTAGAATGCTAATCCAATTGAGTTCTATAAGATGAAATTTAGAACCGAAGCCTTTTACATGTGTAAGGTCCTATAAGATTTGGGAATTTTTGAGTTAAACTGAGGTAGCCAATTTTAAGTGAATTAAGGAAATTGATTTTTAAAAAATAGTAAAATAAATTTTAAAAAAATGTATTTGACTGGTGATTAATTATCGAACGTAAATATTACATGGATGTGTTCAAAGTCATCTCGCGGGTTTACGCAAGATAGATTTGGACTTGGTAGAGACCAGGAATTGCATAATCATAATCAGAATGAAAACACAATTAGAGAAATTGTCGCGGATACTAACGAATATCCTCGGTTAATCACCTCAGAAAAGGGTGGATGATTCGACTGATGTGGATTAATTATCGAGTCGAGTCAAAAAGAATGAAATATTAATTCATGGATGTGTTCAAAGTCATACTAGATGGACTCTGTATGTATTTATATTCGGCGGATCGTTTTAAGGTAAGAGTATGGATAATTGTGGTCGTGATACTAACGAATATCCTCGGCCTCAGAAAAGCCGTGGATGATTGGCAAATGATGTGGATTAATTATTAGTCAAAGCAAAGAATGAAATATTAATTCACGGACGGTTCAAAGTCATCCGCGGGGCTTACAAGATATTAGATGGACTCTTGGTATGATTACCACTCGTGGATCGCTCTAGATAATCATAACCAGAATCGAAAACATAAATTATCTTCGCCGTAGTACTTAATTGCCTTAGCATTATATTCTGCATACTTTATTAATAAAGATTTCTAATAATATTACGGTGTGAATTTGAGATAATATTATAGTCATAGGGTAGAATATTATGATGATAAAGTTTTTTATCAGGATATATTTAATATATCGGGCGGAATATTCTCTTTAAACCTTTGGTGGAATATTTTCAATCATCAAATATGGCTTTTCATTAATGTAATTATCATTTGACGATAAAATCGATAAATATATAATTTTATAATAATTAAGTTTATTCGTTTGACATTGATACATTGAAGTTTAAAGAATACGCAGGGTCGCATCACAACATGATTATTACGCAGAATGGAGAATCCCACTCAACATTCCTTTATCGTAGATTAATAATATCGAATTATTATATATCATTGATAAAGTGGTATACCTTATACATAATCGTACACGATGAAATTCGTCTCGTGAAATTCCATGGTTTTACAATAATTATCATCCTGCTCATTGTCATCATCCTCGTATTTATATTATGTTATCTTTGGCTTACACCGGACGATGCGTAGATGAACTTAGTATGATTATGACCGGGGATCATTCGGTATAATCATGACTTGATATAAATGATGTGACAAAGTCCCTCGGTGGCACTTGTAATGCGATGATGGATAATTTTTGGTATGATTATGACCGGGGTGATTCGGTATATTCTTTGACCATTGATTTCCTTGGCCAGTGTAATGCGGGGATGATTAATTGAACTTGGTTTATTTATTGTGATGATATAAAATTGATCGAAAACGCTTTTAAAACCTAAAAGATAGACCAGACTTTATTCTACTTACTTGACTCTTTAATGGATTGTCAGAATGATTATCTCTGGACTTTATTTATTGTTATTATTAAGTCTATGTAATTTTATCGGTTTAACTCGCTTATTGAGATGAGTCGAGGAGCGAAGTAATGGTCGAGAGGATAGCATTAATAGTCCTCACTAATCTCGTGAAATAGTGTGATAATAGTTGTAATGAGGACTCCTTTTGAGTTTGTATAATATCTAGTAGACAATATTTGTATTCAACCTCGTTTAATATAATATATTAATATTTCCTCTAAGTGGTATAAAAATGGGTGACGATTTTGGGGGCTACCACACTATCTTTGTTTAATGCCTGTATAGATATAATTTAATTGGTTTTTATTACTACTTTGGAGACCACGTTTAATATAATAATAATACTCCCTCTAGTATAAAAATGGAGATGATTGGCATGCAAGTTGATTCAACTTCAGGCTCAGGGGAAGAAGAGTTGGACATAGAAGGAGAACAAGACCCAGATAAGTCAACAATGATCACATCAGAGCTATTGCTTCCCAAATCTCAACAACAAAACCCTCCTTTTCCTTCAATTATTCTCACTTATTTATATGCTGGCCATTTTCTAGCTAGATGGGGTGCAAGGTTTCCCTCTCCTCCTCTATTTCTCTATATATATCTCTACAGCTTGTTGTTTTATTTACCTTCTAGACAACATCTAATTAGCCTAGTCTATTTTCTATTTTGCATCTAAAAATTTGATATGATTATGAGAATTAGGTAATTTTCTAAAGGGTGTCTTTCTGTTAGACATAAATGTCAGTTGTCTATCAATTATGAATTGATATTCTTTACTATTCTGAATTCATATTTTTGTTTCTCAGGTTACTTTAATGGCTTCTAATAGAACATCTAGATCTCGTGCTAACAGGGAAGATGGCCCAAAAATTAATGATAATGAGATCCATGCCGATGAACCACATGCAGAGGAGGAAAGCATTCATGAGAATGTTGAAGGTACCATGCATATATCTACACTTATACTTGCATTATCATGAAGGTACCATGCATATATAAGTAAGAAGAGCTACTTCTTACTTGCAAAAACAAAACCTGTCTATGATCAGTTTGTGCTGAAGGGCCAAGTATATATATACCTAAACAAGAATTGAGGTTTAATTTGTACCAAATAATCCAAAGTACTTGCTCCCATCTTGAACCTGCTGACTGTTACTGCACTTTAATCCAAAGCTTTCTAGGAATGATGGGTGATCTGTACTAGAAGTTGCACCAATCATGCTTGTTTTTTCGCAATAACGATGGCGGACATATTTGTAGAAAGTGTTTGATGGGAAATATTTTGGGTCATTTGAACAAGGAAGGAACACTGCAAAGTGATTATTAGTTATACATCTGCTTGTTAGTTGTTCTTGATCAGCACTGCGTTGGAATTAAGGCTCTTATTAATTCCAGTACTAATCCAATTGAATTGATAATTGGATTGTGGATCACCAAACACTGGCTGAAACATTGATAATCCAATTGAATTTATTCAAATTGCACTATGCTTTTGTTATGTGGTATGGGTTGCTGATGTTCCTTTTCAAATTGTTAGAGCAATCTTGTCTTATATTCATTTCACTATATCCTATAACTTAGTACTGCTTCAGCATGTGTGTCGACTAGAAGACTCAAGTTAGTACCGCTACAACTTCCATGTCATTTAGTTTCAGTGTCTTGTATAGCATCTAGAAGACTCAACTTAGTTGTGAAGTTTGTTATGAGGATATTAGCACTAAACCATACCTAAAAAGCCTAGAAATGGACTGTTTTTGTCAGAAGCATAAGACATTACATTTTTGTGTTCTAAAGCATGAATATAGACTATATAACAGCTACATGATGTGATAATGCATATAACATAGATGCTTGGGACTGCTATATGAATTATGGACTGCTATATGAATTATGGACTGCTAAAGGTTTCTTTTGAGTTCTATTATGGACTATTTGTAAATTTATAGCTAAAATTGTGCCTAAGTATGGACTGCTATGGTCAAATGTTGCGACTGAAGTTGTGAGTCAGCATAGAGTCCCTATATTGTTTATGTATACCATTTGAAAGTTGTTCCTTAAGTTATTTAAGGTCTACAAGGTGTGTTGTGCAAATTCGTGCCTAAAAACCAAAGAAAGTAAGCTTTAAATGAACACTAAAATACTTGTATGTATAATTAACAAAGGTCGTTTGAGATGCAACTTTGTGTTATTTACAAACTCTTTTACATATATAAATCATGTTATATTTTAGTTTTGTTTAGTTCATATATTTTGATTCTTTCTCTTTTTTAGGTTCTCGACCTAAGAGGAAGCGTGGACTAACGATGGGAGAAAAGTTATGGTCAAATATCGATGCACCCAAGAAAGTAATTTATGATGCAAATGGTCAACCTGTTGGGGGAGACGCCAATAAGTTAACAACCTTTCTCGGGTGTCTTGCTCGCAATGGAGAATTTTTTCCACTAAGTACTCCAACATGGTCCAATATAACAGAGGCTAACATGATAAGGGCTTGGGATGAAATTCAGGTTATTAATTAATAGCATTTTATAGAATTTGACATTAAACACTTTGAAGGTAATTTAATATATGTGTAAATTTGTTTGTTGTAGAAATGATTTACCACAGATCACCCCAATGCTAAAAGAAAACTGATGGCTATCATGAACAATAGGTGGAGAGATTGGAAGTCTAACTTAAAGAGTAATAATTTTGTGCATGGTGAGTAGTGCAAATCGAGCATGAATACTATCAACAATGATCGAGTAAATCCTAATCAATGGGATGCGTTGGTTGATTATTGGCTAACTGATGATGCATAGGTTGTGTTTATTCTAATTTATGTATTATCAATTCTTACTTATTGTTATATATTATTATTAATTTATAAATACATGCAATGCAGGATATAGCAACAAAAAATTGTGAAAATCGAAAAAAATTGTTGGTAGGTCATACGTTGGGCACTAAATCAATTCCAAAAAATAAGCATGAATTGGTAATATTTGATGTTATTTCAATATTTTTTATCGTTAATCATGTATTAGACTTCTATGAATAGAGTATTTCTTGAATTATGTACTATTTTTTGTTTTATTTGTAGTACTAAATAAATAAAAAAGAGATTGATCGATCGGATATGTATATACAGTCCCACACTCGAAGTGATAACTCAATTTACCGGGAGCATCCTCGAATGTGGTACGTATTTATCAATCCTCAAATAATGGGGTCTTTTAACTCTTTATTCTATATTGTCTTTAAGCTCTTTACCGAGGGTATGATTCTATATACTGATTATTATATGATTAGTAGAAGTTTATCAAATGTTTGTATAATTGACTGCTATGGACTGAATTTAGGCACAAGGAGATAGGTTGGGCTGAGGAGTAATAAGGAGGTTAAAATAGGTTCATGATATAAACCAATGTGAGGAGTAATAAGGAGGTTTAAATAGGATCTTTCTAGTTGATGACTTTCTAGATAGCTAAGCACTGCAGTCTGGTGAAACGAATGTGAGGGGTGAGGGGTCAAGTATCAGATGAGTGTTTCTTTTATCCCTCACCTTAGTATTAGTGTGTGCAGCAAGAAAATTAAACATATGTAGATGATTCTGAAACTTGGCCTTTTCATGAAAGAATGATTATTGATGGAGAATTTCTAGATGCTTGAGTTTGTCTGGGTATACAAAATGTTGAAGAGCAGTTATTAAGTTTTCATTTTGTAGTATTGAATATAGCTTGAAACATGCAGCTAGCAGCAATATAGAAAGAATTAGGAGCAGTTAGCAACTTAGCATTGACAAAAATAGGTGATGCAAAAGTTTCCTTCGGCTTTACATTGTGAGTATTTAGATACTTTGAGAGTTTCTATTCAGCAAAAGTTTCCTTCGGCTTTACATCCAATATTCCAGTCAGAAATACTACTCTTTTGAGGTAAGGGATTGTAAGGGTTATTATGTTTTTCAATTTCGTAATTTTTCCGACCCTCAAAAATTCTGGAAAAATTTGAAATGATAATTTGATGAGTTTTCTAGATTGTGTCCAAAAATGGCGATTTTTGGATGTATAGATTAGGAGTTATGAATTTTATGGGAAAAGACTATTTTAAAAGTAAACCCTTATAACTCCTTGTGGTTAACTCCAAAATTGGTGAAATTTTTATTGGGAGTATATATATATAACAGAAGTATACTCTGTAAATTTTGGAATTTTTGGACAAAAATACAGTTTATGATAAATATCTAAATATTCGGTAGTTTTGGCCATATTAAATATAGTAAATGAATTTTAAAAATTCCAAAAAAAATATATGTTCAATATGGGACTATATTCTGATAAATCCCATAAAAGAAAATTTTTTGGACTGATTTGGTGTTTTTCATGAAAATAGACTAGTTAGGAGTAAATGAATTAAATATGTTATGTGAAGAAAGAAAATTGGAAAATAGGATTTTATGGCTTGAGAATCCTATATAAGGTATATGCAGATTTTTTATGAGGATTTTGGTTATTGGTGATGAAATCTTATGAGTTTGGCATTTTAGGATGATTAAATGTATTAATTAGTAAAGTGTAAACAATTAAAATAAATTGTTTATAAGTTTAAGAAATGATAAAAATATTGTGGTAATATTACTAATATTAGATTATGAGATTATTAAGTGATTTATAACATTTAGATTAAGGTGTTATGAAATCATTGATTTAAAATATTATTTAATGATTACTAATATTACTAAATGAATTTAATGTTATTATATAATGAATAATATTAAATTGAGTTTATAATATAATGAATAATATTATTATCTTCGTTAAATATTCGTTGAAATATTATTTTCTATTCAAATCATTTTTTGTGACCCCCCCAAAATAGGTATACATCACCTATTCTGAGTTGCCAAATACATGGTACAGAATATAAATACAATCTTTAATATACAACAAGAAAGCTGTGAGTTTTAATACAAACATTGTATTCTAGACAATATTCACTCTCAGAATAAGTTCTCATTACATTTATTGTCACACTATTTAACAGAATAGTGAGGACTACTAATACTATCATCTGGATCGTCACTCCGTTCTCCGACTAGTTCCGGCTACGTTCTCATTTCCTGAAGAGAATAGTGAAAGAAAGGGTGAGCTCAACTAGCCTAGTAAGAAATATTATAACTAAGATAATGCAGAATAAATTATCATTAGTCTTCAATAATGTTAAACTGATAAAATACAATAGACATCAATTTTAACTGCTGCGGAACATGCAATCGATTAAATGAGACAAGTAGAGAATAAAATCTACTATCTTTTATGATTTAAAAGATTTTCATCACTTTTATCGCTGGGACTCAGCTTAATAAATAATCCACCTCATCCCTGCACTACGACCAAGGATATTCATAAGTATCACAACCACAAATTATCCATGCACTACGGGCCAAGGATATTCGTGTATTCATCAATGATTATGATCATGCCAACAACTGTCCATCAGTGCACTACGGGCCAATGAGGACTTTTATCACATCATTTGTAACATTACGGTCATGATTACACCGAATAATCCCTGGTCATAATCATACCAAGTCCATCTATGCACTACAGACCACAAATGACTTTCAACATAATATAAACATGGGGATGATGACAATGGCATAATAATTCAATAAAACAAGTTCAAGAATTAATTTATTCAGGAACTAATAAAGTCCAAATTGTCAACATGATACTTCTTTGTAGAGTAAAATTCAAGAATGCTCAGAAGAATATTTCCATGAAAAGATACTGGATGAAGTGCAAATATCAAGGATATTCCACTAATTTCATGGAGTATAGAAGTCAAAACTTTAATCAACTGAGTATAATAAAGAATGGAATAACAAAAGAAATTACCATGCATGCGGTACTTCGCATAGACATGATATTCCAACAGAATAATAAAGACGGAACTAGGTCCGGCATAAAACGCACAGATAGGATATTCTAACAGAATAATAAAGAATGGAATAAAAACAGAATTTCACCATGTATGCGGTACTTCGCATAGACAGGTTATGTGACGCCCCCAAAAATAGGTATACATCACCCATCTTGAATCACCAGATACATGGTACAGAATACAAATACAATCTTTAATATAAAACAAGAGAGCTGTGAGTTTTAATACAAATATTGTCTTCTAGACAATATCCACTCTCAGAATAAATCCTCATTATATTTATTGTCACACTATTTAATAGAATAGTGAGGACTACTAATGCTATCATCTGAACTGTCAATCCGTTCCCCGACTCGTCCCAGCTATATTCTCATTTCTCAAGAGAGCGGTGAAGGAAAGGGTGAGCTCAACTAGCCCGAAGAAGAAATATTATGACTAAGATAATGCAGAATAAATTATCATTGGTCTTCAAAAATGTTAAACTGATAAAATACAATAGACATCAAGTTTAACTGCAGTGGAACAAGCAATCCATTAAAAGAGTCAAGTAGATAATAAAATCTACTATCTTTTATAATTTAAAAAGTTTTTCATCACTTTTATCGCTGAGACTCAGCTTAATAAATGATCCACATCATCAAATCATCCCTGCACTACAAGCCAAGGATATTATTTAGTATCACGACCACGAATTATCCATGCACTATGGGCCAAAGATAATCGTGTTTTCATCAATGGTCCTGATCATGCCATAAAATAATTCATCTTTGCTCCCTTGGCCGAAGAGAATCCATAGCCATAATCATACCAAAAAATGTCCATCAATGCACTACGGGCCAATGAGGATTTTTTCCACATCATTTGTAACATTACTGGTCATGATTATACTAGAATAATCCTCAGTCATAATCATACTAAGTCCATCTATGCACTACAGGTGCCACGATGACTTTCAACAAAATATAAACATGAGGATGATGACAATGATATAAGAATTCAATAAAACAAGTTCAAGAATTAAATTATTCAGAAACTAATAACGATCAAATTGTCAACATGATACTTCTTTGTAGAGTAATATTCAAGAATGCTCAGAAGAATATTTTCATGAAAAGATATTAGATGAAGTGCAAATATCAAGGATATTCCACTAATTTCATGGAGTATAGAAGTCAAAACTTTAAATGTTGAGTATAATAAAGAATGGAATAACAAAAGAAATCACCATGCATGCGATTGCCGATGAGAAAGTTATTCAACGAATAATAAATATAACGGAACAGTCAGCGTAATATACACCGACATGATATTCCAACAGAATAATAAAGAATGGAATAACAACAGAAATCACCATGCATGTGGTACGTCGCATGGACAGGTTATTCCAACAGAATAATAAATAATGGAACCAGGTCAGGCTTAATACGCATCGACGGGATATTCCAACAGGATAATAAAGAATGGAATAACAACAGAAATCTTCATGCATGCAGACGTCGTCGATAGGCAAAGTTATTCCAACAAGAATAATAAATAATGAGAACTGTGTCGGCGAAATTTGCACCGATAGGATGTTCCAATAGAATAATAAAGAATGGAATAACAATGAAATCACCATGCATACAAAGATTGCAGATGCAGAAAAGTTATTCCAATGTAATAA
Organism: Panax quinquefolius; assembly: GCA_020205615.1. Lineage (NCBI taxonomy): Eukaryota > Viridiplantae > Streptophyta > Magnoliopsida > Apiales > Araliaceae > Panax > Panax quinquefolius. The sequence continues at coordinate 23,233,840 of CM035152.1, forward strand.
TAAATAATCGAATTAGGTCGGTAGTAAAACGCATGCAGACAAGAGATATTCAACAGAATAATAAAGAATGGAATAACAATAGAATTTCACCATGTATGCAGGTGCTCAGATAGGACAAAAGTTATTCCATCGTAATAATAAATAATGGAATAACAAAAGAATTTCACCAAGTATAGGGTAGCCTCACATATAAAAGTTATTCCAACAGTAATAATAAAGAATGGAATAACATAAGAAATCACCAAGTATAGGGTAGGATAGCAGATACAAAAGTTATTCCAATGTAATAATAAAGAATGGAATAAATGAAATTCTCTTCATGAATATGAAAAAAAAAATACCCTTACCTTTAAAAAAAGAAGAGTACTCCAACGGTAGAGGCGGGGATATACTTGAAGAAACTTGCACTCACGCTCAAAGCTTTCTTAAACGCTAAAGAAATACGCCAAGATAGAAGAATAATTCTTTCTACAGTTTCTCTCTCTAGAGTTTCAGTGGAATTCGTAAGAAATAATGAAGGAATGAGTTTCTATTTATAGAAGAATGGACTGAATAATAAACCAATCCATGAACGGTCCGGATCGATTTACTTTAAACCAACTATTCAGTTGGTTTACAATAAAATATAATATATTCTATTTATAATCTAATAAAATGAACAACTTTTAAAAAAGATTTTACTATGCAAACACTATATGCAGCACTATGCAAATACTATGCATAATAAAATTTAATATATTCTAATTATTGTCTAATAAAACGAATAACTTTATAAAAGTATTACATTTTATATAAAAAGCTTTTCATTTTATTACATTAATAATACTAATAAAACAAAACTTTATATATATATATATATATATATATATATATATATATATAACAATCAACAATAATTGAATCAAATAACGTGAGATACTACGCAAAGAACTCATCGTAGCAATAATTGAACAAAAGCGAGTGACTTCTCACGTAAGCATCAATAATCAATATCGTGTCTTGCTACTATGCAACCACACGTATTACTGTACTTTTACTACCGAGTAGTTTAACAGTATTAACGATAAAACTTCCGCCGTTATTTTCATAAAAATATTTTTGTCATTTTCTCAATCCGACTATAATTTCGTTGTGGGATCCACCAATGATTGTGCCGTCGTACGAATATTCCCCGACACAAGAATATTCCCCGAACAATCGAATATAATATAACAACTTGCATACTTTGCAAAATTTATAAATATTACCCACAACTATAACATTATATTAAATCCACACCATAATATTCAAAAAAAAAAATCAAGAAATTTAAATCTTTATTCGTAAAATTTGAGATTTTACAATCTCCCCTCCTTATGAAATTTCGCCCTCAAAATTTACGTACGTACCTGGTATGCCGAACAGATGAGGACACTTCGTCCGATTCTAACTCTTGAGGTATAACCTTTGAGTGTTGAATACATTCCAGGATTTTAACAGGTACATCTCTATACGTTAAATTATCTGCTATCTCGTTCGGTTATAAATCAATAATGTGGTTCGGGTCGTCCACATATTTACGTAACATCGATATGTGAAAAACGTTATGAACACGCGACATACTTGGCGGTAAAACGAGTCTATAGGCCACAGTTCCTACTCGATCAAGGATTTCAAATGAGTCAATAAAATCGAGGGTTGAGATTTCCTATCTTCTTCGATTCTTGCTTCTAGAATAACGCCCTCTTGAACCTTCTTTTTCACATTCATCATCTCTAAGTATTTAACTTGAGCGGCTTTAACTTTATCTATTAAAGTCGATTCTACTCGTATATTCGTTATCTTCACGTAGGTTCGTATATTCACACTCATAAACGCATACGATCTTCTACTCAACGCGTCATCTACCACGTTCGCTTTCCCATGATGGTATTGAATGGTACGATCGTAATCTTCAACAGCTCGAGTCAACGTCTTTGGCGCATGTTACGTTCATTTTAGTTGAAGAAATATTTAAGGGTTTTAGAAATGGGGTTTTGTATTGGGGTCAGTACAAAATTCGATTTCATGCTCTGGGGTAGGCCAAGAAGTCTTCAAAAATACGTCAGGAAATTTATTAACAATAGAAATATCATTCACAACTGTGACTCTCATCCAAGACTTGGATAACACGTCACATTGATACCTATCAACTTGTCATCGTTATTCACAACGTCCCCTACAGAAAGTCTGGCTTCGATGCATTCCACACAAGGAAGTCAACAACGAAAGAACCGTGGCTCTTTACTTATGGCTTGATATGACAATGATTGACTTTAGTGGTTTGGTTGCTTGAATTCGCATAACAGGTTGGTTAGGAATATGAAAGCTAACAACCTTATTAAAAGCATGATGAGTAGTTAACCAATCGATTCCTAAAATCACATCAAATGCAAGTATTTTCAAAGAGATAAGATCGATAGGTAGCGTGAAAGTGTTGATTTGAATCAAACAAGATTTATAAATAGTGGAGGTAACGAAGGTTTCTCCTAACTGAGTTTCAACAGATAAATCAATGTCTAACTTCTCTAGAGTTAAATTCAAACATTGAACACAACTAAGTGGAATGAAAGAGTGAGTAGAACCAGGTATATCAACACGGTATAAACTTCGCAAGAGTTTATGATTAACTTACCGTGATAATTTTATTCGGGTTCCTCGTCACGAAAAAAAAACGCTTTCTCTTAAACTACCGACTTTGGCTTGTCTGGGACATCCTTTGGCATCACCATCCCAGCTGGACTTGACTTCACCATACGACAAAATCGAGCTAGATGACCTTCTCTTCTATAATTAAAACACGCTTTGGATTGTTGCGTACAGTTTGGACGGATGTGTCCCTCCTGTCCGCATTTGAAACATACGATCGGTGGTCGTTCTTCTTCCTTTGAAACGGGTGCTGATGCTGCTGTCTTTCCATCATTATTGAACCTTCTTTTCTTGAAATTTCCACTTCTATTATCTTGGCCATGATTACCACCGAAGTGGTTACCATTCATGGCATGATAATTTCCCCCACGATGGTTATCATTGTTTGATGGCCGATCTGCCACCGTGACGATTATTATCGTGTTGTTGGTCGTTGCCTTTTTGGTTATCTTGACTCATTATCGCGCTCCAATAACCGCGAGCCCTATTCACAACATCTCGAATATAAACAAAGTTTGTGAGAAATGAGGTATTGACGTATATTAGGTTTCAAACCTCTTAGAAACATTCGCGTCATTCGCTCCTCATTATCGACCAAATGGGATGCAAACCGAGACAACTCGGCAAAATTAGCCTCGTACTGCGACACGGTCATATTGTTTTGCTCCAGCTTGATGAACTCCACCTCTTTCATGTGACGAATACTTTCGGGAAAGCACTTGTCGTTGAACAGCACTTGGAACTTCTCCCAAGACATCTTGAGTTTGTCAGTCTGGGTACGTTTTACAAATTCCCACCAGTAATCTGCCTCTTCACGCAACATAAAGGTGGCGAATGGAACCTTTTGCTCCTCTGAACATCCCAAGACATCAAATATCTTGGTGATCTGCTTTAACCATGTCTCCGCCTTAAGTGGTTCTGGCTTTCCCAAAAACTCTGGTGGTCCCAGCTCCTTAAACTGCTTAGCGGTATGTGTGCCGTAGTACATTGCCATTATTTTTACTGCATTATATGCGACAGGAGCCGCCTTACCGATGTTGCATGAATTCTAAAAACTCCTAAACGCATTCGTCGTTCATCAATTGATCGATGTTGTTATTTTGGGAGGATTATCGCCATCCTGTTGCACATTGTCCTGATTATTGATCTATGGAGACTCAACGGTCTCCTGTGCTCCATTGCTTATCTCAACATTTTCAGATGTCATTTTCAAATACTGTCACAAAACAAGGGTTAATTAACATATCACGTATTATCTCTATACTCTGACCGACCAATTAAATACCAAATAAACTTAGGTAGGTCAAACTAGCGAAGGAATTCCCCGTCTCTCCCCTCCTAGTTCTTGTCTCACATCTTAGCCAGGGACCATATCCCTAAGCTTTGATACCAACTGTGACGCCCCCAAAAATAGGTATACATCACCCATCTTGAGTTGCCAGATACATGGTACAGAATACAAATACAATCTTTAATATACAACAAGAGAGCTGTGAGTTTTAATACAAATATTATCTTCTAGACAATATCCACTCTCAGAATAAGTCCTCATTACATTTATTGTCACACTATTTAACAGAATAGTGAGGACTACTAATGCTATCATCTGGACTGTCAATCCGTTCCCCGACTCGTCCCAGCTATATTCTCATTTCCTGAAGAGAACAGTGAAGGAAAGGGTGAGCTCAACTAGCCCAGTAAGAAATATTATGACTAAGATAATGCAGAATAAATTATCATTAGTCTTCAACAATGTTAAACTGATAAAATACAATAGACATCAAGTTTAACCTGCGGTGGAACAAGCATTCATTAAAAGAGTCAAGTAGATAATAAAATCTACTATCTTTTATGATTTAAAAAGTTTTTCATCACTTTTATCGCTGAGACTCAGCTTAATAAATGATCCACATCATCAAATCATCCCTGCACTACAGGCCAAGGATATTATTTAGTATCACGACCACGAATTATCCATGCACTACGGGCCAAAGATAATCGTGTTTTCATCAACGGTCCTGATCATGCCATAAAACAATTCATCTTTGCTCCCTTGCCCGAAGAGAATCCATAGCCATAATCATACCAAAAACTGTCCATCAATGCACTACGAGCCAATGAGGACTTTTTCCACATCATTTGTAATATTACGGTCATGATTATACCGAATAATTCCTGGTCATAATCATACCAAGTCCATCTATGCACTACAGGCCACAGATAACTTTCAACAAAATATAAACATGTAGATGATGACAATGATATAAGAATTCAATAAAACAAGTTCAAGAATTAAATTATTCAGGAACTAATAACGTCCAAATTGTCAACATGATACTTCTTTGCAGAGTAAAATTCAAAAATGCTCAGAAGAATATTTCCATGAAAAGATACTAGATGAAGTGCAAATATCAAGGATATTCCACTAATTTCATGGAGTATAGAAGTCAAAACTTTAATCGTTGAGTATAATAAAGAATGGAATAACAAAAGAAATCACCACGCATGCGCAGATTGCAGATGATAAAAGTTATTCAAATGAATAATAAATAATGAACCGTGTCAGTCACCGTAATACGACAGATGTGATATTCCAATGAATAATAAAGAATGAAATAACAACAGAAATCACCATGCATGCAGTACGTCAGACAGATGAGTTATTCCAACAGAATAATAAATAACGAGAACTGGTCAAAGCGAATACGCTTGCCAAGCGAGGATATTCCAACAGAATAATAAAGAATGGAATAACAATGAAATCTTCATACATGCAGACGTCGCATAGGCGAGTTATTCCAATATAATAATAAATAATGAGAACCGTGTCAAAGAAATTTGCACCGATAGGATGTTCAACAGAATAATAAAGAATGGAATAACAACAGAAATCACCATGCATGCAGTACTTCGCATAGACAGGTTATTCCAACAGAATAATAAATAAGGGAATCAGGTCCGGCGTAAAACGCACAGACAGGATATTCCAACAAAATAATAAAGAATGGAATAACAACAGAATTTCACCATATATGCGGTACTTCGCATAGATAGGTTATTCCATCAGAATAATAAATAATGGAATAACAGAAGAATTTCACCAAGTATAGGGTAGCCCACGTATATAGGTTATTCCAACAGAATAATAAAGAATGGAATAACAATAGAAATCACCAAGTATAGGGTAGACCGCGTATACAGGTTATTCCAACAGAATAATAAAGAATGGAATAACAGAAGTTCTCTTCATGAATATGAAAAAAAAATACCCCTTACCTCATAAAGAAGAGTACTCCGATGGTAGGGCGGGGATATACTTGAAGAAACTTGCACTACGCTCAAAGCTTTCTTAAACGCTAAAGAAATACGCTCAAGATAGAAGAATAATTCTTTCTACAGTTTTTCTCTCGAGAGTTTCAGTGAATTCGTAAGAAATAATGAAGGAATGAGCTTCTATTTATAGAAAAATGGACTGAATAGTAACCAATCCATGAACGCTCTAGATCGATTTACTTTAAACAGACGGTCCAGATTGGTTTACAATAAAATATAATATATTCTATTTATAACCTAATAAAACGAATAACTTTTAAAAAAAATTTACTATGCAAACACTATGCATAATAAAATATAATATATTCTAATTATTGTCTAATAAAATGAATAACTTTATAAAAGTATTCTATTTTATATAAAAAGATTTTATTATTAGTCTAATAAAACGAATAACTTTATAAAAGTATTACATTTTTATATAAAAAGCTTTTACATTTTATTACATTAATAATACTAATAAAATAAAACTTATATATATATATATATATATATATATATATATAATAATCAACAATAATTGAATCAAATAACATGAGATACTATGCAAAGAACTCATGTAGCAATAATTGAACAAAAGCGAGTGACTTCTCACGTAAGCATCAATAATCAATACTGGTGTGCTACTTATGCAACCACACGTACATCGTATTTTTTACTCTTGAGTAGTTCAACAATATTAACGGTAAAACGTTCGCCGTTATTTTCATAAAAATATTTTTGTCGTTTTCTCAATCCGACAATAATTCCGTTGTTGGTCCACCAATGATTGTGCCGTCGTACGAATATTCCCTAACACAAAGAATATTCCCCGACCAATCGAATATAATATAACAACTTGCATACTTTGTAAAATTTATAAATATTATCCACAACTATAACATTATATTAAATCCACACCATAATATTTAACAAAAAAAAATTCGAGAAATTTAAATCTTTATTCGTAAAATTTGGGATTTTACAGGTTATTCCAGCAGAATAATAAATAATGGAATAACAGAAGAATTTCACCAAGTATAGGGTGACCAGCGTATACTGAGTTATTACAATGAATAATAAAGAATGGAATAATGAAGTTCTCTTCATGAATATGGAAAAAAAAATACCCCTTACCTTATAAAGAAGAGTACTCCGACGGTAGGGCGGGGATATACTTGAAGAAACTTGCACTACGCTCAAAGCTTTCTTAAACGCTAAAGAAATACGCTCAAGATAGAAGAATAATTCTCTCTACGGTTTCTCTCTGAGAGTCTCGATTGAATTCGTAAGAAATAATGAAAGAATGAGCTTCATTTATGAAGAAAGAATGGGTGAATGGTAACCAATCCATGAGCGGTCGAGATCGATTTACTTTAAGCAGACGGTCAGATTGGTTTACAATAAAATATAATATATTCTATTTATAATCTAATAAAAGCGAATAATTTTAAAAAGATTTTACTATGCAAACACTACGCAGTGCACTATACAAACACTACGCATAATAAAATATAATATATTCTAATTATTGTCTAATAAAGCGAATAATTTTATAAAAGTATTCTATTTTATATAAAAAGATTTTACTATTAGTCTAATAAAACGAATAACTTTATAAAAGTATTCATTTTTATATAAAAGATTTTACATTTTATTACATTAATAATACTAATAAAACAAAACTTCATCATCATTATTATTATTCACACTATTAATCGACTGTGTCGTCGTTCCAGGAAGAGGGCTTTCAATAAGGATTTCTCCCTATTATGGCGCAATTAGGTGACCAAACCTCTCCTTGGCAGAACTTCTAGACATCGTTAATATTGTAAATAATAATATTAATAACTATGTCACCTTAATTATTGATTATATAAAATATCGACAATAATTGAATAAAACTGAATGACTTCTCACGTAAGCATCAATAATCAATACAGTGTGCTACTATGCAACCACGCGTATTCCTATACTTTTAACACCGGGTGTTTCAACAGTTAACGGTAAAATTTTCGCCGTTATTTTTATAAAAATATTTTTGTCGTTCTCTCAATCTGACAATAATTCTATTATGGGGTCCACCAATGATTGTGCCGTCGTACGAATATTCCCCGACCAATCGAATATTATAAACAACTTGCGTACTTTGCAAAATTTTTAAATATTACCCACAACTATAACATTATATCAAATTCATTCCATAATATTTAAAAATGATAATTATAGAAAATTCATCTTTATTCATAAAAGTTGGGGTCTTACATTTTTGATATAATATTATTCTTGAATTTTACTCCACAAAGTAGTATCATATTGACAATTTGGATATTATTGAATCCTGGATAAATTAAATTGTTAAAGTCTTTAATTTTTTTTTATCATTTATCTCATGTGATTGATTCTTTATATCCTTGTCATGATCCTCATGCTTATATTGTGATGAAAGTCATCTTTGGTCTGTAGTGCATAGATGGACTGTTGTTTTATTGTTTTTACAATTGTATGCCTTTGGCCTGTAGTGCAAAGAAGAACTGTTGATTGATATCTTTGGCCTGTAGTACAAAGATGACCTGTTGTTGAATATCTTTGGCCCGTAGTGCAAAGATGACCTGTTGTTGAATATCTTTGTCCTATAAGTGCAAAGATGACCTGTTGTTGAATATCTTTGTCCTGTAGTGCAAAGATAACCTGTTGTTGAATATCTTTGGCCTGTAGTGCAAAGATGAACTGTTAATAAATATCTTTGGCCCGTAGTGCAAAGATGAATTTATTAGTATGATTATGAACATGAACTGTGATTTGGTATAACCATGATCTTTGATGTTTTAGGTAAAGACAGGTGATGAAAATTATCTTCCTCCTGGATGAGAAAAGGAATTTAGAATCACAATTATGATTATGAGTTATTCACATGATTGTGGACAGGAAATGTTGATTGATATTACAAGGATAAAACATTGTTGGTGGACTTTTAACATGGAGAAGATAATAGACTTTATGGTCTATTTGACTCTTCTAATGGATTGCTCGTTCCGCTACAACTATGATTGAAAAGTTTTATCATCTACCATATGTTCTAAATCTCTGATTTATTACTGATGAAGGCTATTGATAATTTATTATCTTTAGTCATGATATTCTTTACTGAGCTAGTTATGCTCACCCTTTTGCTTCATAATTTCTTTCAGGTAATAAGAGTGTTTCCGGGTCGAGCGGGGATAACAGAGGAATAAAACGGTGGTCTATAGTTGTTGAGGTTCTCCCTAAACAGTATGAAAATAATTTTATTGAGAACTTTAGATAAGTGTGTTGTATTTTATACGTAATTTAATAGTTATATTTGGTGAATCTAATAGGGTGAGGTAAACCCAACTTTGGAAGGGTGTTTTGCCACTATCATACAAGATGTCTAATGACATACAAACTCGTGTTATCATAAGATAGGGTTGTGCACATCCACTTGCTGAGTATATCTACGAGCACTACCTATATAACCTTAGAGTTTGGTTGAAATATAATTTTTAATTAGAGACAATGGAGATAATTATATGTCAAGAGAAGACTCACCATTGGAAAGAACATGATAGTAATCTTCTCGTTTTTCTTTGGGTCTATTGGGTCAACCAAGGATAATTGTAAGACCTCGAATTTTATGAAATGAAAGTATTTAATTTTCTTATAATTATTATTTTATTTCGTAAATGGTTAAATTGATAAAAGGTTAAAGTTAAGGGTGTTATGTGAAAATTTTGCAAAGTATGCAAGTTGTTATAAAATATTCATTTGGTCGGGGAATATTCATTTTAATAGAGAATATTCGTACGACGACACAATCATTGGTGGAACCCACAAAGAAAGTATTGTCGTAGTAAGAAAATGACATAATTATATTTTTATAAAAATAACGGCGAAAGTTTTACCGTTAAAACTGTTGAACTACTCATTAGTAAAAAATGCGAATCTGGCGTGGCATAAGTAGTAGCACCCGGTATTGATTATTGATGCTTACGTAAGAAGTCACTCGGTTATACTCAATTATTACTCACAAGAATTGTTGCATCATATCTCTCATATTATTGATTCAATTATTGTCACAGTATCATCTGCATAATATGTTATATTATTAAATCAATAATTGATAATACTCATATCTCTCATATTATTGGTGCAAGATTGATAATACTTGCATGACTAAGTTAAAAATGGAGGTATAGTTGAAGGTACTATTCTATAATTAATTTTTTCACACGTTTAGAACTATTGAGTCACATGATTTACTATTGATTCACATGATTTACTATTAGGGGAGGTGGTGCAAGTTTGATAATACTTGCATGACTAAATTAAAAATGAAGGAAAAGATGAAGGTATTATACTGTAATATTTTGAGCCCCAAAACGTGCAATTATCAAAACTATATTTTCCTATAAATAGAAGCTCATTCCTTCATTATTTTTCATCAATTCACTAAAGCTATAGAGCAATTATTATAGAGAGAAATTATAGAGAGAAAAAGAAGAGAAGTCTGCTACTTCACTATTCCAGTATCCAGTTTCTTCTAAGGTAAGGGATATTGATATTATAGTAAGGGATATTATTATTATAGTAAGGGGTATTATTCTTTCATATTTATGAAGAGAGTTATTTTCTTTCAATACTCGTAAGGGTTGTTATTTCATTCATTATTATTATGTTGGAATAACATGTTTATGCTAAGCAATCGCATTACATGGTGAAATTCTTACATTATTCCATTCTTTATTATTACATTGGAATAACTTTTATGCATCTGAGGTCCATCGCGTGCCTAGTGAATTTCATTGTTATTCCATTCTTTATTATTACATTTGTAATATCCGTCATGCATACGGATTACACATGACCTGGTTCCATTCTTTATTATTGTGTTGGAATATCACATGCATGCGAATTCACGCATTTGACTCGGTTCCATTCTTTATTATTTTGTTGGGAATAACATATTTGTGCGATTCTATCGCATGCATGGTGAATTCTTACGTTATTCCATTCTTTATTATTACATTGGAATAACTTTGTCTATGTGGATTATCAGATGCGTGGTGAATGATCCTTCGTATTCATTCTTTATTAAATTGTGAAAATGATCCATCTACGTGGATTAATGTGCAATAATGTGAAAATCCATTTGATTTCGTATATTCTATTATACTCGTATGAGATATCATTTCTTTTGTACTAGTCATGGAATATCATTTTCTTTGGTATTTTTTTTATGAGTTACTATTCACGAGTTACTATTTACCTGGTTACTATTCATTCTAGTATTATTCACTCGGGTCTTTGGGGAACTTTTCGTGTCGGAGTACTATTCACGGGTTACTATTCACCCAAATTATTATTCACCCGAATATTATTCACTCGGGTATTTGGGGTACTTTTCATGCCAGGGGTACTATTCACGAGGTACTATTCCCGAAGTACTATTCATAGGGTACTATTGCGGGGTACTATTTACCCGAAAAATGTTTCTTTTCTGTCCAAATTATTTTTGGTACATGAATATTATTCTTGAATTTTACTCCACAAAGTAGTATCATGTTGACAATTTGGATATTTTTAAACTCTAGATAAATTTAAAGTCTTTAATATTTATCTTTGATTTCGTTTGATTAATGCTTATATCATTGTCATCATCCTCATGCTTATATTATGATGAAAGTCATCTTTGGCTTACGTGCAAAGATGGACTGTTGATTATTGATTTTACAGTTGTATATCTTTGGCTTACGTGCAAAGATTAACTATTGATTGATGAGTATCTTTGGCTTATATGCATAGATGAACTTTTTATTGGTATGATTATGACTAGGGATCATTCGGTATAATCATGACCCGTAATGTTATAGATGATGTGGTAAAAGTCCTCATTGGCCCGTAGTGCATTGATGGACAGTTATTGGTATGATTATAACCAATGATTATTCGGTATAATCACGACCATTGATGATTACATGAATATCCTTGGCCGTAGTGCATGGATGATTCGATGATGTGGATTATTTATTAAGTTCAGTCTCAGTGATAAAATATTGATTATACACTTTTAATTCATAAAAGATAGTAGATATCATGCTCTACTTGACTCTTCTAAAATACAGTTGTATGTCTTCGGCCTGTAGTGAAAAGATGAATTGTTAATGAATATCTTTAGTGGTAGTGCAAAGATGAATTTATTAGTATGATTATGAGCAGGAATTGTGATTTGGTATAACCATGATTTTTGATGTTTCAGGTGAAGATAGGTGATAAAAATTATCTTCGTCCTGGGTGCGAAGAGGAATTTAGAATCACAATTATGATTATGAGTTATTCATATGATTGTGGATAGGAATTGTTGATTGATGTTACAGAGATAAAACATTATGGGTGGACTTTTAACATGGAGAAGATAATAGATGTGATGGTCTATTTGACTCTTCTAATGGATTGCTCGTTCCACTGCAACTATGGTTGAAAAGTTTTATCATCTACCATATGTTTTAAATCTCTGATTTATTACTGATGAAGGCTATTGATGATGTAAATTATCTTTAGTCGTGATATTCTTTACTGGGCTAGTTATGCTCACCCTTTTTGCTTCACAATTCCTTTCGTAATAATAAGTGTGTAAATGGGATTGAAGGGTATGAGAGGAGAATAGAGCGGTGGTTTATAGTCATTGAGGTTCTCCTAAATAGTATGGAAATAATTTTATTGAGAACTTTAGATAAGTGTGTCGTATTATTATATCGTCATTTGATATTTAATTTTGGTGAACCAAATAGGGTGAGGTGAACCCAACTTTGGAAGGTTGTTTTGCCACTATCATACAAGATGTCTAATGACATATAACCTCGTGTTATCATAAGACAGGGTTGTGCACATCCACTTGCTAAGTATATCTACGAGCACTACCTATATAATCTTAGAGTTTGTTTGAAATATAATTCTCAATTAGAAAAAACGGAGATAATTATATGTCAAGAGAAGACTCACCATTGGAAAGAAGATGATAGCAATCTTCTTGTTTTTCTTTGGGGACTATTGGGTCAACTAAGGATAATTCTGTGGATATATGATATCTATTATAACCTAGACGCATGGCCTCCAATGTACGAAGGTTTCCTTGAGCATTTTCCAAAGATTTTAATTTCTAAAACAGTTTTTTATTTGTATTTTTTTATGTAAAGTACCATTGTAAGGTTGTGGTCGAGGCACCATGAGAGTTACATACATTTGTATTAAAACTCACAGTTTAAACTGTGGTCGAGTGATGCATTGACGCTTTTAATGATTGTATAAATAAAGTTTGTATTTGATTTTTATAGTGTGATATCTGGCGACTCAGAATGGGTCGTGTGGACCTATTTTGGGGGCGTCACAATAATTCTGTGGACATATGATATCTATCATAACCTAGACGCATGACCTCCCATGTACGAAGGTTTCCTTAAGCACTTCCCAAAGATTTTAATTTCTAAAACAGTTATTGACTGTACCTTTATGTAAGGCGCCATTGTGACGTGCTATCCAAGGTTGGGATGAGAGTCACAGTTGGTTTATATTTGTATCAAAACTCACAACATATGTGTTGTTGTATTTTGTACGACAATTGTAGTAATAAAGTTGTAGTTGTTTTTTGTACCATATATTTGGCGACTCAGAATAGGTTGGATGGATTGGACCTATTTTGGGGGCGTTACACATTTCATGTGATATCTCATTTTCCAACGGTCAAAACTGGAAAAGAAAACATGTAAATGTTACCAGGATAGTGCAGAACACTTGTACGATGATGGATTTTGAAGAAAACAGCCCGAACTCAGTAGATCTGAAGAAGAAATCTCAGATTCTCTGTGCGGCTTCAAGTGAAAATGACTTAAAAGGAAAGGCCACTGCAATATAACCCACGGATGGCCGCGGGTGTACTCGCGACAGTCACGGGTCCACCTGTGGCTATCTTGGGTGGTCCCCACCCCCTCCGGCTCGATCAAATTTGAGTTACAAAGGAGGTCCCATAAGCTGAAAAGTCCAATCAGGAAAAAAGATGTTACGCGATTAAGTGCAAAAGCCTGGAATCCTAATTTTCAAAGACCAAATTGCGGGTCTATATTTCAATCATTGGTATTCGCCCAAACACAGGATTTAAAAAACCAATGATCATAGTTGTTGAAAGCTACCTTCAGCAATACCTTACAAAGGTCCAATGCCATCAATCTAGGTGTAATTACAATCATAAGCATACATCTCGTCAAAAGTTCATCCCCGACGAAGATTTCATACATACTTAGCCATTGAATGACATTTCAACGAGGGTCAGGCAGCCCTGACAACACCAGCCGTTGACAATTAAATCCAACGACGCATCAGAGGTGGTCCGATGATGTTAACCGTTGAAGGACATTTCAACTAGAGTCAAGCATCCTTGACATCATTAGCCATTGGAAATTAACTCCAGCGAAGCATCAGAGGCGGTCCGATGATATTAGTTGTTGAAGGACATTTCAACGAGGGTCAGGCAGCCCTGACAACACCATCCGTTGGCAATTAACTCCAGCGAAGCATCGGAGGCGGTCCGATGATATTAGCCATTAGAGAACATTTCAACGAGGGTCGGGCAGCCCTGACATCACTAGCTGTTGGCAATAAATCCAGCGAAGCATCGGAGGTGGTCCGATGATGTTAGCCGTTGAAAAACATTTCAGCGAGGTTCAGGCAGCCCTGACATCACTAGCCGTTAGCAGTAAATCCAGCGAAGCATCGAATGTGGTCTGATGATCTTAGTCGTTGAAGAACATTTCAACGAGGGTCAGGCAACCCTGACATCACTAGTCATTGAAAGTAAATCCATCGAAGCATCAGGGGTGGTCAGATGATCTTAGCCGTTGAAGAACATTTCAACGAGGGTCAGGCAGCCCTGACATCACTAGCCGTTGGCAGTAAATCCAACGAAGCATCGGAGGTGGTCCGATGATGTTAGCCATTGAAGGACAGTTCAACGAGGGTCAGACAGCCCTGACATCACCAACCGTTGGCAGTAAATCCAGGGAAGCATCAGAGGTGGTCCGATGATGTTAGCCATGGACATTTCAACGAAGGTCAGGCAGCTCTAACATCACCATCCATTGGCAGTAACTCCAGTGAAGCATCGGAAGTGGTCTGATGATGTCAGTTATTGAAGGACATTTCAACGAGGGTCAGCGATACGACAATACAAACCGTTAGCGATAACTCGGCCAAGCGTCGAGAGAAGACTGGCGATGCAAACCATGGAAAACCATCCTCATCAGGGAGGACCGATGATGGAATTTGTTATATAGATCCTCAACAATCAAAGCACAATTCCCTAGGAGTCTCTCGCACATGAGAAGAACATCTGCGGTAGGAAGGCTACGATGAGGATTAAAAACCTTGGTGATAACCCCAAATGTCAACATCCTCTAGTCTCAATCATGGAGAAACCTCTATCCCATACACTCAACATAAACATTCACATCATGTTGCATTACATTTGCATCATGATTATCTTGTCACATTTCAAGTGTATAGTGATCTTTATCCTATCCATGTCATTACATTGCATGAATATGATAAAGAGGGGCATCTGTAGACACTCAAAAATTTTCATTCATGTTACTAACCCTGCAGAAGGGCAAAATTATCTTCCAGAGATAAGCCTGAAAGTTAACTCAATTTCAACCCCGAGAGATTCAGTTCCAACCTTAGAGACAACCCAGAGGGAAGCAGTTTCAATCTCGGAGACAACCCCGAGATACTTAGTTTCAATCCCAAAGACAACCCCGGGAGAAGCAGTTCCAGTTCCGGAGATAACCCCGGAAAAGTCAGTTTCAACCCCGGAGACAACCCCGGGACACTCAGTTCCAATCCCAGAGATAATCCCAGGAAGTTAAGCCACCTTAGAGATAACCCTGAGGATATTCAGCATTCACAACAGCCTAATCTCAAAGATAACCCTGAGCAACGACTTCTACATCTATGCAAAGCCGGAGATAACCCCAGTGAGAGGCAAAATTGTCATTTTGCCACCTCGATACTACATTCACGTCGTCTCAACATCAATTCTATCCACATTGCGTACAAGGTCTCCCACAAGAACCGTAGCTCAAATTTCGAGTGACTACTACACAAGACAGCACACCGGATGGAATTTGAAGACTTGAAAGATCTGGTCATGGACCCATCTTCCCGGCTTCGTACAACCTCTAATCTCATGTCATTGTGTAGCTCTCGACAACAGCATTCCGAAAAGGTACAACACACCTTTATCGGATGCCCGGATTGAAAGTTATGAAGGTTCGAGCGAACAACGCATAGCCAAAGTGCACGTACTTCTAAACGACGGGATTCGCATGGTCCGGGGAACCCCGGGAAGCAGCAGGTAGACCCGCGGCCATCAGGTCTTTAAATATGAGCTTTTGGCAGTTCATT
Source organism: Panax quinquefolius (assembly GCA_020205615.1). Taxonomy (NCBI): domain Eukaryota; kingdom Viridiplantae; phylum Streptophyta; class Magnoliopsida; order Apiales; family Araliaceae; genus Panax; species Panax quinquefolius. The sequence continues at coordinate 23,250,292 of CM035152.1, forward strand.
TGAAAAAAAAAGGAGAAAATGAGAGAAAACTCTGTGTATTTCAGCCTGTAAACACTTCCAGAGTGCTCTAAACTGAGTGATTCTTCTTTCTAAAAACTTGTAAGCTCGTGTTTTGCTACATAATGAATTTTAACCGGTGGAAACTGAGTTTTCAGTCATCAAAAACTATCTGAAGTCTTTTTGGCAGCCCACTGTAAGATTTTTTAGGTTTTTAAGTTTTTTTATTACTTCTATATACTTATATCTACTATCGTTGAGAGTCGTGTTGTGTGGGTATGTTTGGATTGTCGATCCATGACTTTTTATTGATATATATATATATATATATATATATATATATATATATATATCTGCTTTTATATAAATATCAGCTTTATTACTTTCATAATGTAGATATTTAATCTTTCAGCCTGCGGGCTAGATTTGCCTAAATCTGGCTATTTCTCACTTTAACCAGTTCATGGTGACTAAACTGGAACCAATGAAGTTGGAATGGTTTAGATTTACTCAAATTTAGTTCTTTTTCTAGCTTTTGTACATATTGCTTTCATATGTGAGCCTAGGAATCATGTGATCACAGATTCAGCTTCTAAATCTAGATTCGGTTCCCGTGATGGACCTATCTACGGTGTCTGAATTTTCTTAGATGGCTTTCATTCCCACAAGGAGTTCGGCACTGCTATGTATCTTATTTTCTCGAAGATTCTTCGCATCTTGAAAATAAAAGCAATCAAGCCGAACACATAATAAAATGAAAGTATCAAAGGCCTCAATGACTATTGAGCACAAGGGTTTGGAAAAATTGTTTTATAAAACATCACTGCTATATTTTGTTAAAATTGAACTTTTATACAAAAGTCAAACCCTTTGTATATAGGTGCAAATGAGGCATAGCACTACTTACAAACAACTGCACACAGGCCCTATACACACATATTCACATATAACAATTTAATTGAAAAGTGGCTTATCACGGAAGTCGAGGGTGCCTAACACCTTTCCTCCGCTTAATAAAGCCCTGAGACCCTAACGAATTTCGATTTCTCAGACCAGTCAAATACACGGGTATTTGTGCTAACTTTTTCTAGATTGAGTTGGTGCAACCATTTAAAAATACCAACTGGCGACTCTTACAGTCAAATCGTCAACATATACATGTCGGACCTTTTCAAACTTGTTTTTTCAAATAAATCTCACCTAAAATGATAATATCAAAAGACAAGAACAGAAAGGGATAAATAAAAATTCCGACGTCAACACTAGTTATAGAAAATATTACATATTAAAGTTATAGAACTTTTTATTATATTGGTTAATATAACATTTTTTATAACCAATTCAATAAAAAGGTATATGAATTTACTACGTGAAGTTGGTGTCAACTTCACCATAATCAGATCCGGGAAGACCATTCTTCTTCTTTTCTTTTCTTTTAAATTTTTTTTATTATAAAAAATATTCTTTCTCCAATGTAACTGCAACTTTAATGCTACGTTTGGATTGAGAGAATAAAATAGATGAATAAATGATATAAAAATAGTGTATTTAATGATCATTATGGAGGATAAATCATTCCAATGGAATGAAAATTCATTTCATCCCTTTATTTTTTTATTTCATGTGAAGAATGTATAATAAAATCAATTTCAATGAAATGGATATATGTGATAATTTTATCATTATATGACTACACCCACCACCATCAATAACCAAACATACACTTAAAACATTTTAAAATTATTCTATAACGTCTTCCATTCCATTACTTCAATTTAAACACAACATAATAAATAAATATATACAACAACTAAGCAAATATGTGAGTTTATATATTAGTAATTATTAAATGCATTTCATATTTAATCCATTGTGTTCTAATATGGAATAATTTTTAGTCTATTAATTTTGGGATGGAGATGGAGCTCAAGCGGTGAAAAGTGAAATTCATTTTATTAATTCCCTATATTTCTCACTATATGGATATAGCCTTATTAGGATTGACTTATATTTCGACTAATAATCATTATAATAGGGTAGCCTTATTAGGTCTTGGAGATTTATACTATCCTGGTATAGAGTTTTATTAATATATTGGGCTTGAGCCCATATTATAGCACATCTAATAAATATAGGAACAATTACATTTTCTATTACATTTTAAAAAATAATTACATAAAAAGAGTACAAACAAAATAATTACAAAAAGAGTGATATGCAATATTTAATTACAAAAAAGAGTGCAATCTTATCCCTTTAATTATGCACACGATTACCATCTCTCCCACAATTTTCTCCCCATCTCTCCCACGATTTTCTCCCACTCCATTTCTGTTTCCCTTCTTCTTATCCTCCTCCTCCTCCTCCTCCTCCTCCTCCTCCTCCTCCCTGTCCAACCCTTCCCCACCCTCCGCCCCCTCCTCCTCCTCCTCCCTCCCTCCTCCCGCCTCCCGCCTCCCCTCCTCCCCCCCTCCCCCCCCCCCCCCTCCTCCCGCGCCTTTCTCCTCCTATTGCCGCCCCTCCTCCGCCCCGCCTCACCACCTCCTCTCTCCTCTGCCTCCCCTTCCTCCCATCCCCCTCCTCACGCCTCCTTTCTCCTCCCCTCTTCCCGCCCCTTTCTCCTCCACCTCCTCCCCCCCCACCCCACGCCCCCCCCCTCCTCCTCCCGCCCCTCCTCTCCTCGATCCTCGCCTCCCACCGCCACCCGGTCCATTCTTTATTTTCACCGTGTGAAATCTTCCGATAAGGTAACCAATTCGGTTTTATTAGGTTACTAATTTATTTTGGATGTGATGCGATTGGTAATCAAACTTCATGTAGTTGGTTACTAAATCATTTGATAAGGTAACCAATTTAGTTTTATTTGATTACCAATTTTATTTTAAATGTGATGCAGTTACTAGTCAAAATTCGTATAAAGGTAACCATTTCAATTTTTGTGGGTAACCAAATCGTTAAAAGAAATTCAGAATAGCAACTCCGGCATGGCAATGGCAATGATGGTGGAGAGAGGAGGATGATGAACATTAGCTCCTTCATAATTTTTTATTTTTAATTTTCTCATTTTGATTTGAATTTTGAAATATGGATTTGAAATTGTTGTTAGAGACAAGATTTGAATTTGAAATTATGGCAGTTATTTTCCTTGATTTTAGGTTTCTTTATTAATGTGAATTGTACTAGTTTTTTGTAATATGAATTCTAATTACACTCTTTTTGTAATTATTTAGTTGATGCACTTTTCTTGTAAATACTTTTTATTTGTTGTATACTTATGTAAAGGACCCATAAATATATCAGCCAAGTAAAATTAGTTAAATTAGTGAACGTAAATATATGAGTTCTTTACAGAAATATACAACAATTAGAAAGTAATTACACTATTAGTGCATGCATAAAATAATTACAAAAAGAGTAACATCCACAAAATAATTACAAAAGAATAACAAATTCAAACCATTCAATTTCACATTAATAAGGAAATCTAAAATTAAGGAGAAATAATCGTCATAATTAATAATTCAAATTTAAACCATTCAATTTCACATTAATAAGGAAACCTAAAATCAAGGAGAAATAACTGCCATAATTAATAATTCAAATCAAATTTTTGGGATCTAACAACAAAAATAAATCCATAATTCAAATCAAAAAGAGAAAAAAACAAAAAAAAATATCTTCTCCATCCTAATCTTTATCTCCCTCACCGCTCATTCTCTTCATCACCGCCTTCTCTCTCTTCCCCTTCATCATCCTCTTCCGTCGCGAATCTCCAGAAGTCCTTGGTTGCGCCGCCGCTACATCGCCCTCTTCTCCCCTTCATCATCCTCCTCCGCCGCAAATCTCCGAAAGTACCTGAGTTACTGTTCTGATTTTTTTTTTGACTATTTGGTTACCCAAAAAAATAAAAATGGTTACCTTTGTATGAAGGTTTGGCTACCAACTGCATCACATTCAAAATAATTTTGTAACCTAATAAAACTGAATTGGTTACCTTGGTCTTGGCAACCAACTACATGAAGGTTTAACTACCAACTACATCACATTCAAAATAAAATTGGTAACCTAATAAAATTGAATAGGTTACCATGGTATGAAAGTTTGGCTACCAACTGCATCACATTCAAAATAAATTGGTAACCTAATAAAATTGAATAAGTTACCTTGGTATGAAGATTTGGCTACCAACTGCACTATTAAAAAAAAAATCAAGTAATACCTGGAAACAATTCTTAAATTAATTGGTAACGGAGGTGGTCATAACGGAGGTGGTGGAGGAGGAGGAGGAGGAGGAGGAGGTGACCATAATGAAGGCGGCAGGGGAGGAGGTGGAGGTGGCGGAGGAGAAGGTGGAGGTGGCGGCAGAAGGAGGAAGACAGAAGACGACCATAATGGAGGTTGATGAGGAGGTGGAGGTGGAGGAGGTGGAGGTGGAGGTGGAGGTGGAGGTGGAGGCGGGAGGGGAGTAGATGGCGAAGGGGAAACGGATCGGGAGGGGAGGAAATGGCGGTGGAAGCGGAGGAGGAGGAGGAGGAGGAGGAGGAGGAGGAGGTGGCGGCGGAAGGGGAAGCGGATCGGGAGGGGAGGAGATGGCAAAGGAGAAGCGAATTGGGAAGGGAGAAGATGGCGGTGGAGGCGGCAGAGGAGGTGGAAGTGGCGGAGGTGGAGAGGAGAAGATGGCGGTGGAGGCGGAGGAGGAGATGGAGGTGGCGGAGGAGGAGGAGGGGAGAAGATGACGGTGATAGAAAGCAAAAACAGGTAGTAATAATTAAAGAAAAAATAAATTTACTAATTATGTAAATCACATAACTAAATTAAAGGAAGAATAAATGTAAATAAAGCTTTAAATGTATTAATTGTGTAAATATTTTATGAGTGCATTATTGTTGTAATAATTTTTAAAAATGTAATAGAAAATATAATTGTTCCTAAATATATTGTGTGTTCTTATTTTTCTATTTTTCATATAATTTGTGTATGTGTGTGTTATTATTTGTTTTTTTAATTCTAACAAGCCAAATTCTATCATTTAAAACTTAAAAGCTTCATCCACAAAATTTCGATTCTGAATTTCATACCAACTCTTTTCCAAACCGAGTCATTTCAACGATTTTTGCACATTCATTTAATTTTAGACAATAAAATTAAATACTACATATTTTAAAAATACTAATAACTAGAGATATATTAATTTTAAATTTTAAATGAATCACTCTAATTTATATTTGTAAAATGTCTCATATTGGCATTTAAAAGTTAAAATTACTCTTATAAAATTTGAGAAAATATCCAATGCAAATATAGTTTTGAGGACATCACAACAAAAATCGCAATGTTTTGTCACAAGATATAAGAGAAATCGTAATAAAAACAAGGCTTAAATATGATTTACTATCCTAAACTATAGGCCATATTTCACTTCGGTGATTCATCTTTTAATTTTGTCAATTAGATGATTGAACTATTAATTTTTTTCAATTTCATTCAATTAGATCTGCCACGTCAAAAATTGCTGACGTGGCATCCTAATAGGCTAAATGAGTGCTTATGTATAAAAAGAATATATATTTTTAATGAGATCAAAGGTAAAATAACAAATAAAAACTAAAATTACACAAATAATATAAATTAGTTGTATAATTATTTATTTATAGTTATATAAATAATATAAATTAATATATTTTATATAAATAATATAATAACTATTTTATAAAAAAATTATTTTATTAAAAAATTAGCATTTTATTATTTTTTATTAAAAAAGCGTGTTTAATATTAATGATAATAAAATAAAAATATTAATGATAATAAAAAGAAAACTTCGTTTTTTGTAATAAAAAAACGCAGCTTTTTTTGTAATAGTAAAAAGCGCAGTTCTTTTTAATAAAAAACGCAGTTTTTTTTAATAAAATAAAAAATAATTATTTTTATTTAAAAAACTACACTTGGTTTTTTAATAAAAAATAATTATTTTTTATTTTATTAAAAAATCTGCTTTTTTTTTATTTTTATTAAAAAATCGAGCTATTATTTTATTATTACAAAAAAAACGCTTTTTTTTATTTTTATTAAAAAAATTGCGCTTCTTTTTTTATTATTACAAAAAACTGCGTTTTTTTAATTTTTATTATCATTAATATTTTTATTTTTATTATCATTAATATTAAACACAATTTTTTTTTAATAAAAAAATAATAAAACGCATAATTTTTTAATAAATATAATTATTTTTAATAAAATAATTATTATATTATTTATATAATAATTTATAAATAATTTATATTATTTATATAATTATAAATAAATAATTATACAACTAATTTATATTATTTGTGTAATTTTTAGTTGTTTTATTTGTTATTTTACCTTTTTGTCCTTTGATCTCATTAAAAATATATATTCTTTTTTACACATAAAGACTCATTTAAATTTTTAGATAGATGTCACGTCAAGACTTTTCGACGCGTGACAGCCCAATTGAATGAAATCGAAAAAATTAATAGTTCAATCATTTAATTGACAAAATTGAAAGGTGAATCACCGAAATGAAATATGACGAAATGAAATATGACGTATAGTTTAAGATAGTAAATCATATTCAAGCCTAAAAACAATACCAGTAACTTAAAACCATGTCTGTGAATTGATTCCAAATTGATTCCCATTAAAACCAAAAACAAGTAATTAATCCAAATTGATTCCCATTAAAACCATGTCTGTGAATTGTAAAGAATGTAAATAATCCCAACCACTAAGTAATTCATATAACTGCCTGCATTTATCCATTTTTACAAGTTGCAGGAGAAAGAAAAGCTGTAACTAACGAGCCCTTTTGTGCATAACGTGTAAAAATGAATCAGATATAAGATTTGCTTCCACTGTGTATTAAAAATCATGGAAACTGAAACGAACCGCCAATTTCAGTAGTACCTGCCTGCTGGTGGATCAACTGCAACCCAAAGTAGTGAGATTGTAATGGCAATGAGCCCGGACCAAACAAAGACAACTGTGGGTATTCTTCCTCGCCTTCCCATGAGCCCTTTTGCGAATGGGTAGAGATGAGCCAAAACCCAGAAGCTGAAGAAGACTTCTCCAAATAAACGACTCCATTGCGGGATAGTACTGTATATTGTTCTGCTAACTCCAACTGCTATTGCTATCAAGTTAATTATCATAATAATAATTGGTGGAATCATCAGTAACGACCATTTGATTACATACAGATCAGCAAAATCATCGTCGTTCTCATCACCAGCCGATTTTGATGTCAAGGTGAATGAGATTTCAATCCCTGCAACAATCTTCAGCAGACCCTGGAGCACAGCAGCAAAATGGGCACTAGTGCCTCCGATTAACCAGAATTGTTCGTTTCGCCACCATTCTTCAAGTGCAATGCCGGACCACTTGATCTCAAGCACGGCAAGCATACAAAGGGTCACGGAAATAACCAAGAGATATACAAGGAATGAGATATTGAGGCTCTGTACAATGAATTGACCACAGAAGAGGGAAAGTGCTGGAAGAAAGCAATACACAATGAGGAAAAATGAGGTGAAGGGATAAATTCCAACATTGAGGTAAACAACTCTCTGCAAAAACTTCATCTTTGGGCTGGCAAAAAGGGCATTATTACGAGAAAAGAAAATCTCGACAGAACCTGTGGCCCACCGGAGGACCTGGTGGAGTCTATCAGTCAAGTTAATAGGGGCAGTTCCACCAAAAGCATCCCACTTGGTAACCCAATAGATGGATCTCCAACCCCGGTTGTGCATCCTGCATCCTGTTACCACATCTTCAGTTACAGACCCATAAATCCATCCAACTCGACCGCCCCACTCAGTTTTTTCTTCGTACGAACATGAGACAACACTGATTGCCTCAGCAACGGTAGAAGCATCCAAAAGCTCCCGAGGAATTGTAAGAGCACCAGGAGGCCGTCCATTCTTCACAGCAGGGTGATCAGCAAGAGGGCGGCCTTGGAATTCTGCCACGGGGATGGAGTCCAGAAGAAAACTTGAGTTTCCAAATTTCTTAGGAAAGAGAGGAAGGCTCATTTCTTCTTCTTCCTCCAAATCTCCCATTCTGAGTGATCTGTTCATATCGGGAGCAAAAGTATCAGATGAACTTTTCTATTGGCGACCAAAACAACAGCTGCAGCAGCCAGAATGGTATTCTTTTGATCTAGGTGGATCAAAACCATAAAGCGCAATCCTGCGAAAGAGGCATCCTGTCCCAACATAAACTGGACCTTGGAGACCATCGAGGGCACGCATGTTGACATCAAAAAACACTGTATTGTGATTTGCATAACGATCAGAAGGGTCAATTCCCTCAAACCTCTGAGGAAATTGAACATAACAAATGCGGTCACCACCACGGTCCATCATAAAACACATTCCTTCCCTTATTGCCTGGGAGTTGTAAATGTAATGGTCACAGTCCAAGTTAAGAATGAACGGTCCATTCGACATGATAGCTGAGGCTCGAACCAAGGCGTTCATGGCCCCGGCCTTCTTGTTGTGATCATAGCCAGGACGTTTTTCACGAGAAACATAGACCAGCAACCGAAGCCGAATGTCAACTTCTGAAAAATCAAGATTTGCATCACCATTTGTGCCATGCAGTGGCTCATCACTCGGTGGTTTCAACATAACCTGCAGTTTATAGTTCCAGCTCATTAGTCACCTAAATGATTCGTGGCATAGAAAATCAAAAGAAAAAGAACATAATCTTCAGCACTCATGTGGAAAATTATAAAAGAGGACATTCCAATTTATGGCTAGAAGGGTATTTCAATATGTGCATCTAAAAACATACTTAAGATTAATATTAGACCAGCAGACATGAAAAGGTGAACCTTGACCAAGACTAACACAAGTGAACCGTCATAAAAGCAATAGAAGGTAGACCGGTACAAAGACCAAGTTAAGGAAAATGAGAGTGTATCTAAAACTAATTCAGGTACCAGAACTTAAAAGTTACTAAGATAAACGAGTAAAATTTAAAAGGGCAATATTTTAATCTTTTATAATCGGAGCATATATTACTCCAGTTTATTAACAAAACAATATATACAAAACATGAAAAGAAAATATGTAACAAAATGTATTACGTTAGAGAATATAAATATATAACCATAAACAACTGTGTAGTATTTGATTCTAATGATGATTTTTTAATATATACAAATATATTTACAGAATATAGCTGGATCAAATTTAAAAACGAGATATTTCAGAATCTGAAGTATCATGTATCATACATATCCCACTGAACTTCAAAACAAGCTAAACCAGAGTTTGCAATTAGTATCATATAAAAATATATAAAATTTCTTGGTCCGAATAAAAAAATGACAAACAGGCTCTTTTTGGGAACAGAGGAGGTAATAAGAATAAGAAATAAAAGAGTTGTTACTTCAAATTAGAGGAATTTCTAAACAACTGAAGCATTCAATTAAGATTGGTATAGAATAATGAAATCCATTATGATGAAAATAAATGAAGGGCTTTTATCAAAATAAATACCTGAATGATTCCAACATGATTACCCTTAGAGTGATCTGGACCTGAAACCATCCAAGTACCAGGCCAATGTGTTGCATCTGCCATCCATGTGGCTTTAGGGATCTTCAGATTTTCCAGCAACACAGTGCCACCTTCTTCCTTATATAGTCTCATAGCCTTAATTTCCTCCCGAGTATTATAGGCATCAGAACGACGATGAATTACTTCAGGAAGGCCATTGATCCGAACTTTGAATTCATCGTACTTGCGCTTTACTCGTCTACTATCCCTTACAAAATCTGGGCGCACTTTATTCTTGTAAGGATCTCTCTTCAAATTGAAATAAGATTCTGGGTTTCTTGGCTCAATATCATGTTTTCGGCAAAATGGGACCCACAAATCAGCAAAACTTGCGGTTTCTGCCATCGCCTCAAATGTTAGAAGGGAACCTCCATCGTCAGAAACATAACAAGAAAGCTTATCAACAGGATAATCAGCAGCCAGAATAGAGAGAATGGTGTTTGCAGTAACAAGAGGTGGCTCTTTCTCTGGATCTGCAGCAGAAACAAAGACATCTACTCCTGGAAGATCGGATTTTCCTGTGGGATTGTTTGGACTGGGTGATTCAAACTTCTCTTTCAACAGATTAAGATCAGTAGAGCGATTAACAGGGCAGAGCTTGGGAAGCTGGTCAAGTAGCCAAGAAAATGCAAACCAAAGCTCACAAACAATTGACATAAGCCAGAGCCATCTTGCATCATTATTTGGGTGACTTATCCGCCATTGGAGAAATAATGCGAGGACAACCATTCTCACAAAAATTAGAAACCTACATGCAAAGTGTGGCAACATGAAGAATAAGTCTCTGTTTTGAAATTTTCAATGAAACATGCACAAAACTGTAATTGTTACCTTATGTGCCTGCATAACAAACAAAGCCTTACAACGAAGGTAGAAAAACAAAGATAAAAAGGGAAGAAAAATGAAGTCATACATGAACAACAGAAATACTACAGACACTATCAAAAAATTAACTATGATAATAATCATATCTAGTCACAATTTCTACAACTCAGTTCCAAACTTGAGCCTTATTGGATACCGGGGATATAATTGAGCAAGATTGAACTTGCTGACAAATGAGGTGCGTTATTAAAAATAGCATCACCAATTTAGTATGACATAAGCATCCACTAAAACAGGGATAGTTAGTGTACCTTGAATCAGTAATAGCAACTACATATGATATGATAGATAATTAAATTTAAACAAACCAAACTGATAACAAGTTTTAAATTATATTAGTAGGTCTAAACTGCCATTAAAATTAACATAACACAAAGAAAAGGTCTTAGAGGCAAAATAGTAAACGTTGATATCTAATGTTGTATAGCACAATAAGTCAGTTTCTACCTTATACCAAAATTGATTCTACCAAAAGTCCAAACAGCTAAAATATGAGCGAAATCTCACAAAAATAGCGTTCTCAAAAAGGATTTATTAAGTTTATCTATGAGAGAATAGTATTGTGTCATATGTTGCAAAACTATCTTCACCCAAATATATAAATATCTTTACCCACATGGTTTGAATATTTGACAACCTAAGTGGCACATAGACAATGGTCTCACTACAAAATGAAGCATAATTATAGGCTGCTAGTTAGATACAGGAAGAATGAGTTGAATCATGATTCATATGAGTTTTAAGAACTTAATAATTTTGAAGTCTTGAAACAATTTCACTGTCTGATTTTTTTTTAAAGTAAAACTATCTCAAATCATGCCCCAAAATATGGAAAACAGACAACAAACAGGGAGTATCATACCTGTATGGGCTGAGCATTGCAGCAGGTATTTTCAATTTGCGAGTGAGGGGCCTCCATGGCTTTCTGTGAAGCTCCTTAGGCTCCCCACCAATGCCGTCAATTTTATCATTCCCCAGTCCCCCATTGGACCATATTGCATTCCCATACCCATAGGTCCCACTTGTCTCAAACAACCACCTAGTATGATCGAAATCTCCAGTTTGGCTTCTTGTTAGCGCAGACTTGGTCGATTTCATCAATGACAACCTCCTCTCCATCTTGGATGACAACCTCCTCTCCATCTTGGATCCAACTTGTGATAAAAGTTTTAAAGCCGCCTGTCCATTCTCACCTGCGTTCTCAAGCAAGTCTGTTGCCTTGTAAAGTTCCTTACATCCTAGACAAATCCCATCACAAATTCTCACAGCATCAATATAACAATCCCTGCATATCTTAAAATCACATTCACAGGGGAGAATATCTTCACCCCGCTCATCGCTCATCACCTTGTCATCGCAACCTGGTATGTCACACACAGACCCTTTTGCACCAGCCATCTGAGGATGACTAGTTTCTGACTCGATCATTTTGTCCATCAAATGGGCACGAGTAACACAGTTAAACCCACACGTAAACAGAGAATTCGTCACATACTGCTCCTCTAACTCATGATGAGTAGGTTTTATACCTATGAATCCGATATTATTAAACTTAATTATTGCTATCTTTAATTGTTTTTTAGTATCTTTTTATCTGTTTTTGTGTTTATTTCTTGTAGGTTGGAGTTGGAGGGACAAATTGGTCATTTCAAGAAGAAAAAGGTCAAAAATCATTAAAATTAGAGTGAGTGGCATTTTTGTAATTACGTGGTCTGGTCAAGCGCCTAGGCGCTTTGAAATAACTTGTGTTGGCGCTAGGCGCTTCGTATAATGTGCAAAAAGGAGAATTTTCTACTTCCAAGTGGGTTTTTGAAGCCAAAAAGGAATACGAATGAGAGGGGAGACTAATCTGAATAGGAGGAGACTTTAGAAAAGGCGTATCACTCAATTTTTCAAGGGATTCGCAAAGAGGACAACGAAGAAAAAACACGAAGGAAAATTGCAAAATTTGAAGATCAAAGAGAGAGTATTGGAGAAAAATTGAGTTTCTTCTTCTCTTCTCTAGTTTTATCTTTTGTAATTATCGGGATGTTTGGATTATTAATTTGGATGATGTTTTTTTCTTTATTATTAGCATGAACTAAATTTTCATTAAGATTGCAGCGGAACTTGGTATGTAGTTTAAATTGAACCTTCCCATTGAATGAAAGTTGGTTTTATTGAATTGTTTATTATATCTTTTGCTTATTGATTAATTGTTTGGCAACAATTATTGTGATAATCTATATAAAATTGGAAGATGGAGTATAGATTGAGATGCGGATATGATAACATCTGTTCATATAATCCGAATAGGGTTAATATGATTAGCATGTAGGATAGGAATATACCTATGTGTCTTTTTTATCCTTTGAAAGAATTTGTCGTAAACCCTAATTAACTTGATTCACATAGGAATATAGTGAATTAATTGAGTAGGGTGTTCCTTGTAATTTTGTGTCTTAAGGATCGGAGTTAGGAGGATTTGTTCACATGTTTTGGAAAAAGTGTGTGAATTTTATAAATCATTCTTGGATATTGATTCATATTAATTAATTGCTTTAAATGGGAAGTGAATTGATTTAAATGAAATACCGAGGAAGTTGTAATCTTAACCTATTAAATCTGCAGTTATTCTTGTGAAATTTTGATTTTTAATCATTAGTTTTGTTAAGTTTAAATTTCAAATCAAAAACAAAAATTTAAGTAGTTTAAAATAGGATTAATTGCATTAGAATTAGTAATTGATAAATATTAGTCTATTTCCTCGTGGGAGCGATATCCTTGCTTCTTTGAATAATATTACAATTGAGCGTATACTTGCGTGGTAAAGTGCTATTAAAATTTAGGCAACAAGTTTTTGGCGGCAGATTCTTAGGAAATTAGTTTATTATTTTGTCATTATTGATTTTTATAGCGTTAATCTTAATTTAAACTTTTTTTTTTTTTGTTACTATTAGGGTGTTCTTGACTAGTGTATGCAAACGCGATCGAAGAAGCTAGATTTATTGCCTTACGAGGACGACATCAACAAAAGGTTTAACGATTTGCGTAAGTGGGTTAAAGAAACCAAAGAGGCACTTGATAAGAAAGATCTTATGGTGAAGAAGAGAAAAAAACTTTGCGGGATTATATTCTGTGGCAGAGTTCTTGAAATTCGGTCGAGTATTACGAGGCTGCCATTCTTGCTACAAGTTTTGAGATAAAACCGGGGACAATCTGAGATGATTCAAAATTCATATCGGTTTGGAGGGTTACGAATGATGATCCGAACGATCACATAGTCGACTTTATAGAAATCTGCGATACTTTCAAGTACAATAATGTGTCGGGAGGATGCTGATAAGGCTAAAATTTGTTTCCATTTACTCTCGGAGATAAGGCTAAGAGTTGGCTCCATTCACTACCACCGGGCTCGATTACTACATGGAGCGACCTAGCCCGAAATTTCTTGCAAAGTTTTTCCACTTTGCAAAAAAAAGCAAAGTTTGAAACGCGATATCTTCTCTTTCGTTCGTACGATTGAGAAATCACTATATGAAGCGTGGGATAGATTTAAAGACTCATTGAAAATGTCCACACCATGGGATTCCTAAATGGCTTCGGTGCAAACTTTTTATAACGGTTTATTCGGTAGCGGTGAGATCGAGTATAGATCTTTGCGCGGGGAAGAGCTATTATGGCAAGAATTGTGATGAGGGTATCAATTGCTTGAAACCATGGCGACTAATAATTATCGATGGCAACAACAATGAAAAACGACTTCGACCGAGGACGGTGAGAGTTTATGAAGTGGATGCGATGGCGGCATTATCGGCTCAGTAATGACTCAGTTTGCGCTCTTTACAAAGAAGATAGATGCACTTGAGGGTACAACCGATTCGAAAATGGAAACTATTTGTGAAATATGCGGGTAGCCACTCAAGTGATCGATGTGCGATAAATCTGAGTCGATCCGGTTTGTTTCCGGTTATAACGAGCGTGAGGCGATTATCCAAACGATTCTAATCCAGAGTGAAAACAACTCAAATTTTTCTTGGAGTAATAATCGGTCACACATACTTTCGAGCCCAAGCTCAAGGCAATCATATCCACGGATTTCAGCCACATCAACAATCTCAACAACACCCACAACCTCATCGACACGATAAGCTATCACAAATGGAAGAATTGTTGGCAAGATTGGCAACTCGGTTTGAAGCCACAACGAAAAACCAATCATTTGCGATAAAGAATCTTGAGAACCAAATTGGGCGGATAGCTAGTGCTTTGAATACTAGAACTCGGGTTCTTTACCTAGTGATACGGAGAAAAATCGAGGAATGATGGAAATGAACATTGTAAAAAGCGATTACACTCGAGAAGTGGGAAGGAGTTGACTCTGATTTAGGCGAACAAAAGAAAATAATTTATGCCGAGGATGGTGAAAAGAGAGTGGAAATTGAGAGAAAGTAAATGCAGGGAAAATGTTGTGAAAAAAACAACGAAGAAGATAAGCAAACAACGGTCGTACCACATGTCTTGTTTCCTCAAAGATTTCAAAAGCGAAATTAGATAGACAATTTTCAAAATTTTTAGAAGTGTTCAAAAATTTGTCGCAAATCGACATTCCATTCGCATGAGATGCTTTAGAACAAATGCCTAGCTATGCAAAATTCATGAAAGATATTTTAGCAAGAAAGAGGAAGCTAGGGGAGTTGAAAGCGTAGCGTTGATGAGAAGAATGTAGTATGATTCAGAAAGAAAGTTACCCATAGAAGTTGAAGGATCGGGTAGCTTCACCATCCAGTGTGCGATTGGGCCCAGTTCTTTATGAGATGTTTGTGTGATTTGGGTGCAGTATTAACTTGATGCCGCTTTTCGATCTACACTCGAGTTAGGATTACACGGCACCAAAGCCAACAAATATCTCTTTCTGATTTCATGAGATAGATCGGTGACATATACCTAGGGGCATTGTGGAAGACATATTAGTGAAGGTGGACAAATTCATATTTTCGGCCGACTTCATTGTGTTTGACTATGAAGAGGATAAAGACATACCCATTATCCTTGGAAGACCATTTTAGCCTTTGGAAGGACATTAATTGATGTACAAAAGGAGAGTTAACGATGAGAGTCCAAGATGAAGAAGTAACGTTTAATGTTTTCAAGATTATGAAATTCCGAAGGGAGAGGAAGAGTGCTTTAGAGTTGATCGATTGAAGAAGCAACTAGAGAGGTATTTAGTGAATTTGTGAATGAAGACCCTCTTGAAAGTGCATTGGTTAGTGAAAATTTATTTGATGATTCATTTGTGCTAGAATGGGTTCAAATGTTAGATTGAAGACCAAAGTTCACACGAAGTTTGCAAAAATTTGAACCTATGGATTTTTGGGGAAAGCTAGGATGAAAAGGTGAAATCATCTTTAGAAGAACCGCCCACCTTGGAACTTAAGCCATTTTGCTAACCATCTACGGTATACTACCTTGGTTCTTCTTCTACCTTTCCAGTTATTATTTCGCATCACTTGATAAGGTTCAAGAAGAAAAGCTACTAAGGGTACTTGGCGATTCAAGATTGTTCTTGGGTGGACTCTTGCGGATATCGAGGAATAAGCCCATCAATTTGCATCGCATAAGATTCTATTGGAAGATGAAGCGAAACCGATTATTGAACAACAACAAAGACTCAATCCCATCGTGAAGAAAGTTGTAAAAAGGAAATCATTAAATGGTTGGATGGGAATTATCTACCCTATCTCGGATAGCTCGTGGGTAAGTCCG
The DNA here is from genome assembly GCA_020205615.1 of Panax quinquefolius. Classification (NCBI taxonomy): domain Eukaryota; kingdom Viridiplantae; phylum Streptophyta; class Magnoliopsida; order Apiales; family Araliaceae; genus Panax; species Panax quinquefolius. Next base: position 23,266,506 of record CM035152.1, read on the forward strand.
GTTCATTGTGTGCCAAAGAAAGGGGAATAGCGGTGAGTTGCAAATAAAGCGTAATGAATTGATCCAGGCTTCGAGCGATTCACGGGTTGGCGGGTGTGTATGGATTATAGAAAGTTGAACAATGCCACTCGCAAGGACCATTTTTCTCTACCATTCATAGATCGGATGTTGGGCGGGCTTGCGGGCATGAGTATTATTGTCTCTTGGATGGATACTCGAGGTTATAACAGATTGCCATTGCACACGAGGATCGGGGAGAAGGCGACATTCACATGCCCATATGGTACCTTTGCTTTTTGCGAGAATGTCTTTTGGATTATGTAATCTTGTGGCGACATTTCAGCGGTGTATGATGGCTATTTTCTCCGATATGGTCGAACAAAATCTCGAGGTATTTATGGATGATTTTTCGGTTTTGGGGATTCATTTGATTATTGTTTGGAAAATCTCACTCTCGTGCTCAAGCGGTGTATGGAAGCGAATTTGGTTTTAAAGCTGGGAGAAATGTCATTTTATGGTGCGAGAGGGAATAATCTTGGGTCATCGAGTGTCATCAAAAGGAATTGAAGTTGATAGAGCTAAGATCGAAACCATCGAGAGCACGCCACCACCTATTTCGATAAAAGGGTATTGAAGTTTTTTGGGACATTTGGTTTTATAGGCGATTTATAAAAGACTTCTCCAAAATCACGAAACCACTTTGCAATCTTTTGGAGAAGGATGTCCCATTCAACTTTGATCAAGCATGCACGGAAGCTTTTGATGTGTTGAAGAAGAAACTTGTTTCGCTTTTTGTAATTATAGCGCTTGATTGGAGTATCCCGTTCGAATTAATGTGTGATGCTAGCGACTTTGCGATTGGCGCGATTCTTGGCCAACAAAAGGATAAAATTTTTCATCTTATATACTATGCTAGTAAGACATTAACGGATGCCCAACTGAATTATACCACTACTGAGAAGGAGCTATTAGCGATTGTTTATGCATTTGATAAATTCGATCATATTTGATTGGGACAAAAGTGATCGTGTTCTGAGATCATTCGGCAATTAAGTACTTAATAGCAAAGAAGGATCTGGCCGAGATTAATTAGATGGGTATTATTGCTACAAGAGTTTGACTTGGAGATCCGGAATAGAAAAGGAGCAGAACAATCGGAGTTCTTGATCATTTATCACGATTAGAGAATGCGAGAACTAAAAAAAGATGACCAACGGATGATCAATGAATTTTCCCGGATGAACAATTTGTTTTGCGGTAAGGATGGATACTCCATGGTATGCAGATTATGTAAATTTCATTGTGAGTAAGGTGTTTCCGCCAGATTTAACAAGTCAGCAGAAGAAGAAATTTCTCCGTGATGTGAAGCAGTATTTATGGGATGAGCCGTTTTATTTAAACAATGTGGAGATCAAGTAATAAGAAGGTGTGTTAGGAAGTTGAAATGGAAAATATTCTCTACCAATGTCATGCATCGACTATGGTGGACATTTTCTTGGGGAGAAAGAGCGGCTGACTAAGGTGCTTGATGTGGATTCTTCCGCTGACACTCTTTAAGGATGCCGTGTGTTTTCATTGAAATGTGATGAGATGCCAAGAGTGGGTAATATATCAAAGCGACAAGAGATGCCACTAAACATGATCTTAGAAGTGAATTGTTTGATGTTTGGGGCATCCACTTCATGGGACCATTTCCATCATCTTTTAGCAACTCTTATATACTTCTAGCGGTGGACTACGTTTGAAGTGGGTAGAAATTTATAAGCATCGCCCACCAATGATGCTAAAGTTGTGGTTAAGTTCATTAGGAAGACTATTTTCTCTAGATTCGGCACTCCTCGTGCAATCATTAGTGATGAAAGCACGCAACACGTAATAAGCGGTTCTCACTATTCTCATTTAAGTATGGAGTCACTCATAAGATAGCTACCGCTTATCATCCACAAACAAGTGGTCAAGCCGAGGTATCTAGCCGAGAAGTGAAGCGAATCCTCGAGAAGATAGTGAACCCTAATCGGAAAGATTGGGCTAGTAAGTTGGATGATGCTTTATGGGCATATCGCATGCGACTTACAAAACTCCGATAGGGATGTCTCCGTCTGAGTTAGTATATGGAAGGCATGCCATCTTCCAATTAAACTAGAACACGATGCTTATTGGGCAATTCGGAAGTTAAACTTTGATATATGTCTGCTGCGGGAGAAAGCGCTCTTACAATTGAACCAAATGGATGAATTAGGACTCGATCATACGAGAAGCGAAGTTATATAAAGAAAAGGTTAAGAGATGGCATGATGAGAAAATTACGGAAAGAAAGTTTGAAGCGTGGCAACGAGTGCTATTATACAATTCAAGGCTTAAATTGTTTCTAGGAAAGTTGAAATCCCGTTGGTCGGGGCCATTTATCATTACAAAATTTATCCTCACTGAATTTGTGGAGGTGGAAGACCCGGATGCTAAACATAATTTCAAAGTCAACGGTCGAGATTGAAACACTACTTATGGGGGTTGTGTTGATCGTGAAAAGACATCGATCAACCTTCTTTGATTAGAAACGAGAGAAGAAAGTCGGTGAAGACTATAAACTAAGCGCTTAAGCGGGAGGCTGACCCAGAATTTTTATTGTTATTTTCTATTTTACTTTTATTTTGTTTAATTGCTTTTACTATTAGTTTATTTAGTGGTTAAACTTTTATAGTTTAGGTTTTGTTTACCCCTTATGTTCTCTAACACGATATTTAATTGATTTGAGGGTAGGAAACAAGATTACATATTTGGCGGGTTCGATTAATGGCCACTCGACTACTAGTCAGGGGGTCTCGCTCCCAGTGATGGAATGGCGCTTCAAATTTCTCCATGGTGATGACGGGGTCTGAAGGGGCAAATACTGGAAGAAACACTTATGAGCTCAATAGAAGAATATCCATTTGTCAAATTCTCATATTTCTAATCATTTCCCTCATTTTTAGTGTTATTGAATTGCTAAGTGGTGTAGGGTATTTATTTATTTATTTATTTAAGCAAATCTTTAATGTTGGTTAGTTTTCTTTTATTTTAGAATGTAGTTTATCTTAGTTACGGTTTTAGAATAAGTCTTAATTTAAGTTGTGGTATGCAGGTTGGGAGCACAAAGAAGCAAACAGTAAACCAAGAGGCCCAAGACGCCCAGCGCTTAAAGCGCCAAGCCAGACACAAGCCAAGCGCCAGCACCCACCGCAGATAGCTCAGACGAGCACCAAGCGCTTCAGCGCCCATACCTAAAGCGAATAAAGCGCTAAAGCGCCTACATTCCAACAGATTCGTACCAACCGCCTAAACCGCTGGCGGTCGAATCGAATCTGATGTCGCGCGCTGCGTTTCATGCTGTAACTTTTAAAAAAAATATAAGCCCTAATCGGGCAATACTCTTCCAAACCCAAATCAAACACTCTCTTGCTCTCCTACACCAACTCAAACTCACTCAAATCACATCTCTCCTCTAATCTAGCCCACGATAATCAACTTCTTCTTGACTAAGGATAACCAAATACTCAATCTCCTACCCAAACTCAAAGGAAATTAATCTCCATATGGTCATCCTTCATCACCAATTCGGGCACCAACTCACATTCAAGCCACATATATCTGAAGTAAGTGCTCAAACCTCAAAAAAAAAATTGCTCCTACAACTTTGATTGGAACATCATATCTGGCTATAACCAAGTAAGTGCACAAGATTTTATTGCAAATTATTTGGATTTGCTTGGATAGTAGCTAAGGTAGTAAGTTGAAGTTGGTTATTTCATTGTGTTGGCTCAAGTGGATTTGGGTACTTCTCATTGTTGCTTGTATTGCATTGGACGACTAGTGTGCTTAGTTATTGACAAATTTGGTGAAAATTAAGTTTGGGGGAGTGCCTACTAATAGTGTTCAAAATTTGTGCACACCAAGTGTTCGATATATTGTCACAAAGAGGATTGGCCCATATTAAGCCTCTCCGAACATAAATCTATGGGCAAGCAATTCACACACAAGACTCATGGCTACTAAAAGGCAAAGAGGCGAGACTTGTGCACTTCGACTAAGTATGATAAAAAAGAGATTTATAAGTGCTAGTCGTCCAGAAAGATATTACAATGTGTTTTCTAGTAAAACGCTAATTCTGGCGTGGATTATTGCTGGAGGCGAGAAGATGGGGAGTTTACTACAAATGATTGGAAGTAGAAGATGGGTGAACTTTACATCCCAACCGGATTCATCGATCATTAAAATTGTTAAGGAATTCTATGCCAATGCAAAAGATATTGTTGGTAACATAATTTGGGTTCATGGAAAATCGGTGGGGGTCGGGTTTGGACAATAAATGCTTACTACGGCTTGAACATAATACCCAATCACGGCTACATGCAATATTTAGAGCACGAGCTAGACTACGGTGAGATCATTCAAGCTTTGTGTGTACCGGAACAACATGGAAATTAATGAGATCAACAAGAAGTCATTTTGTTCCTCGTGATCCGCACTAAGCGAGTTATGGGAAAGCATGGCATGCCTTTATTTGTGCCAAGTTGATGCCGTGTAGGCATATAAGTGATGTTATAAATCAGCAATGACGTTGCTTTTCTGCATCGCACAAGGAAAAACTATAGATGTGGGTAATGTTATCATGATTGATTCAATGACAAAGCAATTCGAGGAGGGACCTCGGTGGATTACCTCACCCATCTTTGATCATTGGACTATGTCAACAAAATTTTGAGTCAAATGGGATCTTAGAAGAAGCTAGACAACCTCCTTAGGCTGCGATTGACCACTCGCTTATTAAGAAGTACAAGGTATGGGGTGGGGTACACCACACCAGAGAGGTTAGGTTCATTATTGTGCCTCCGAGTGCTGCAAGTAGAGCCTAATCAACAATCACACGACAATCCTCCTGCAGCTGGAAGTTCTGGGCCACCACCAATTTTTTTTGAAGATATTCGCCGAGAATTAAGAAATCAAACTAGAAGGATTGACATGGTGGCTACTAGAGTTCAACAGGGGTTTGGACAAGGGTTGAAAGAAATCAAGATAGCCTAGCTCAAATGACAAACAGAGATGTATCGAATGTGTAGTGCGGCATTCCTAGAGATGTTTGACCGCGTGAATCCAAATTGCCGCTCCCTACCGATTTCCCCCATTATTGTCTGCGTACCCTACTGATCTACCCCCTGAAGATGAGGTTGATGAAGAAGAAGACGAGGATACTGACGAGGAATAAGGCGTCTTTCTTTCAGGGAAGTCCTCAGTGCCTAATTTCTTATGTTTTGTTTGTTATATACAATGAGGACATCAGATAGGTGAAGTTTGGGGTGCATTCATCCGATTCAATTGCATTCATGTAGTATTCATTTAGTAGTTTTTCATGTAGTTTTCATTCTAATTTCTTACGAAAAAAAAAAATCAAGTATTTGCATGTTTCCAGCTGTTAGATAGTTTAAGTCTGTTTTGGCCAATGATGATATTGGAATTGAGTAGACAAGTATAGTATTGTCTGTTAAGACTTTGATGTGATTTCTTGTCATGATTTGAATCTTTACCGTTTTAGGCCCGATATAATAAGGATATACGACAAAAAAACAACTATGTTGACTGATTGAGTCTAAATTAACACATAATGGACTTCTTGCGGATAATACTAGTTTGAATGAATGAAAGATATGAATAGGCGGAGATGATTGAATTTAGACAATAACTTAAGTTTTGGGGGAAAAATTTGGGATATATAAGCTTCAAAAAAAAATTGATGAAAAAGATACCGTGGCTAGTCTTGTTTGGGGCCGGCCTTACTTTTCGAAAAGCACGCCCGAGGGAGTGTCTTTACACCTAGCGCCCTAAGGTCTTATATGGTCTGGGAGTCGTTGGTCGAAAGCTCGCTAATGGGTAGCACTATTAGCTTAATGGAATGAGACATTGCACAGTTATGGTTAAAAAAAAAGAAATAAACAATAAAACGGGAAAAGAGCAAAAAGCCCCCGTAATGATAAGTAAAACATAAGTATCCCGGATTGGACTCTTGAATTTGGTGGATGTTTGACTTTAGTTGAAACTAGCTTGTTCGTGAATTTAGTGAGTTGACACTATATGACGCCTTTAAGGAGATCTATTATGTTTTGTATTTAGCATTATATTAGTTAGCATTGTTGTTCAGCACACACACTATATCAGTAATAACAGGGTAAGATTTGATGATTGACTAGGAAATTATTGATCTGTCTTGATATGATGTACTAGCATGTTTAATCTGATTTCTCTGAGGCTTGATGAATAGATTTTTTCTGTTTGATTCTTTGAAATTTTAGGCACGTAGATAGGTTTGTATTGCATATTTAGTTATCAGATTGTGTTTTATTGCTTGGGGACAAGCAATTGGTTAAGTTTTGGGGTATTTGATGAGTAGGTTTTATACCTATGAATCCGATATTATTAAACTTAATTATTGCTATCTTTAATTGTTTTTAGTATCTTTTATCTGCTTTTGTGTTTATTTCTTGTAGGTTGGAGTTGGAGGGACAAATTGGTCATTTCGGGAGAAGAAAAGGTCAAAAATCATTAAAATTAGAGTGAGTGGCATTTTTGTAATTACGTGGTCTGGTCAAGCGCTAAGCGCTTAAATAGCTTGTGTTGTGTTGAGCGCCGTAGCGCTTCGTATGCAAAAGGAGGATTTTTCTACTTCCAAGTGGGTTTTGAAGCCAAAAGGAATCTGAATGAGAGGGGAGACTAATACTGAATAGGAGGAGACTTTAGAAAAGACGTATCACTCAATTTTTCAAGGATTCGCAAAGAGGACAACGAAGAAAAACACGAAGGAAAATTGCAAATTTGAAGATCAAAAGAGAGTATTGGAGAAAATCGAGTTTCTTCTTCTTTCTCTAGTTTTATCTTTTGTAATTATACGGGATGTTTGGATTATTAATCTGGATGATGTTTTCTTTATTATTAGCATGAACTAAATTTTCATTAAGATTGCAGCGGAACTTGGTATGTAGTTTAAATTGAACCTTCCCATTGAATGAAAGTTGGTTTTTATTGAATTGTTTATTATATCTTTTGCTTATTGATTAATTGTTTGGCCAACAATTATTGTGATAATCTATATAAAATTGGAAGATGGAGTATAGATTGAGATCTGGATATGATAACATCTGTTCATATAATCTGAATAGGGTTAATATGATTAGCATGTAGGATAGGAATATACCTATGTGTCTTTTTTATCCTTTGAAAGAATTTATGCGTAAACCCTAATTAACTTGATTCACATAGGAATATAGTGAATTAATTGAGTAGGGTGTTCCTTGTAATTTTGTGTCTTAAGGATCGGAGTTAGGAGGATTTGTTCACGTGTTTTGGAAAAAGTGTGTGAATTTTATAAATCATTCTTGGATAATGATTCATATTAATTAATTGCTTTAAATGGGAAGTGAATTGATTTAAATGAAATACCAAGGGAAGTTATAATCTTAACCTATTAAATCTGCAGTTATTCTTGTGAAATTTTGATTTTTAATCATTAGTTTTGTTAAGTTTAAATTTCAAATCACAAACAAAATTTCGTAGTTTAAAATAGGATTAATTGCATTAGAATTAGTAATTGATAAATATTAGTCGAACGATATCCTCGTTTTAATATTACAATCAAGGAGCGATATCGCTAACTTCTTTGAATATTCTGATTGAGCAGCGTTCTTGCTTTAAAAGTTATTAAAATTTAGGCAACAACTCACCGCTGCCAATTTCACTATCTAGATCCTCTCTTGAATAATTAACAATTCCACCTGATAAAGTACTTCTCAAGGTCACCATGGGAGTTCCTGAATCCTTGCCCTGCACCGCTTCTGGGGCTTTCAGTGATCTTGAACCCATTTATTGAAATTTGTATCAGAAAATTTTATGTATCACCAAATTCTGAAATTGCCTAGATGAAAATGAAAACAGAAGCCTGTCAGCAAGAATTAACTTGCAAACTATATATACCAGTTCAAGAAAATTCAGACTATAAAAAAAATTAATCAAATTAAAAAAAATCTTTATGATAATCAGAAGCAGAAAAATTGTGACAAAAATCCCTCTTCCTCAAGCCCCAAATTTCAACATTATTTCTGATTCTGGCTATTTTTATTCCAAATACTAAAAACACTCGAAACTCCTCCACCCACCAGAAACAGTTGAAACATAAAAAAGCAAATTAGCATAAACACAAAAAGTACCTAGTATCTCCAGATACAACATAAAAGTAGTGGAGATCAACAAAAAAACATCCATCATCACCCAACTTTACCCACAACAAACAAAGCCAAAACCCAAGAATAATAACGCAGATATTCAAAATCCAGAGATTTCGTCCCTCAGTATATAAAGGGAATACAATATAAATATTTTTTACCAAATAATTAAATAATAGTAATACAATAAGAAAAGGGAATGGAACGGCTTCAAAAAGCGTGTGAGAAACATTAAAAATAAGTGTAAGCATTGCAACTTACTACTGTAACAAAATCTTTCATTTACCTACACCATCATATAAGACCCAGGCCACTAATTTCTAAACCAAACCGAATAAATTAATAAATAACCCCAACTTCTGTAGATCACTTTGCTTAATATTAACGATTTAAATAGTCAAGATTAGGACAGAGTATTAGTAGAAAAAAAAAATAAACCCATCAAAAATCAGCAGAGAAAGTCTCAAACACACCTTCAAACACGTGCAAAAACCAAAATAAAAACTTTGTCAGCGCTTATATAGTCCAGACGGCACAAAACCCATCAACTATACATGCATATATATAGAGAAATTTTGACCCTTTTGGGCTTGATGATTCTGTTGCTATTTTCGGTTTCTGGTTATTTAAATGGAAAGAGAATTAAAAAGATATGATTGATTAGAGTATTACCACAACTGATTGAAAGAATAATGAATGTGAATATATTTTGGTAATATTAAGAGACTGCTGGTATTTTGATGAGATCTTTAGACAAGATGAGAGATTGAAATGCCGAAAATTGCTATGGAAGATTTTAGTAAATATTTAGGGAAAATTGGGGAGCAGCTGGCCCTGCTCTGTACTTCCTTTCTTATTAGGCCTGCTAATTCTTTGTCAATAACTTAGTAATTAATACAAGAGAGACTGAAGGGCGGAATTTGGGGAGTAAAAAAAAGGATATTTCGGGAATTTAAGGAGGTTTGCCTTAATAACATCATTCAGAACACTTTCTCCGATAAACTTCATATCCTCAACTTAAAAAAATATTACATCGGCAAATCATTATCCAACTTATTATCCAACTCATCAATTATTATTCAACCCATCTTTATTTTTAAATTATAAAATTAATATTAACTTATTTTTTTAAAAAAATAAACGTATTCAAATTTAAAATTGATATAAATCTATTTAATTCATGTCAATATAATTATAAATATTATAAAAATACTATTAATTATAAAATTATTATTTTCAAAATTTAAATGAATAATATTAATTTTAAATTTAAAAATATCACAAATTAACTTTTTAAAGCGTTAATATTAATCTCATGTATACATTTGCGATTCAATCCATTCAATACTCACTACATAAATTACTTAAAATTAAAAATAAAATAAAAATTATTTTATGGTGAAATACAATTGATAAATTCTATTATCTCTTTTAAAAATTATAAGATTATTATTAATTTTTATAAGTCAATTTGATGTATTCTCAAACTTAATAATTTTGCTAAGAATTGTAAAAATAATAAATTTTATTAGTAGTATTTGTTTTTCTAAATATTTTACAATATGTATTGATTAAATTTATTTTAATTTTAAATTAAAAATATCACATACTTACTTCAAAAAAGATTAATAAATTAATAGCGATATTATAATTAAAACAAAAGGTTGTAGTATTAGTATATTATATCTATCATAAACTCTAATGCATAAAGCCAATACAAAGGTCAAATAGTTACAATGGTCAAAACATGTTTTGACTATTGTAACTTTCAAATTTTGAACTTTTAAATTATAAATTGTATTATTTAATGAATCAATATAAAGAATATATTGAGTACATAATAAAAAATTAAATTTCTATCTTGCATAACACTACACAGTATGAATAGAGATAAAAAAAAATTATTGTGAATGCTATTGTTTCCTACACTATTTTCTTTATACACTTATCCAATAAATTTTGGTGTGGGAAAATATGTACTCCCTCCGTTTTATAATTTTTTTTTAATTATATGTGCAAAATTTATAAGTATTTTCAAGTATATTTGTAACATGTTTATTTTAAAATATCTTTATTAGAATTTAGCAATAGTAGCTTGATAATAAATCTACCACGATAAATTTGAGAGATCATTTTTACTACTACTAATAAATTAAAGAGAGCTCTTTTTGTGTAAAAATATTTAGAAAATAAACTCATTTTGTGGGGAAAAAGAGTATATATTTATTCTTTTTATTTAAATATACTTGTATATGAATATATTGTATATACACTTCTATTTTATATATAAAGGCATCACAACCAATTAATTTGAAATCAATTAATCAATTGAAATCAATTTGACAATCAATTTCAAATCAATTAATTAATATGGCTTCCAAACACATCCAATCAATACTTCAATACACATAAATGATGACATCATCAAATCAAATCAATTAGATCGTTGAGTTCACTCTTAATTAATTAAGTGAGTTAATTCACTTAATTTGATAACTCATCTATTCTTCTATTCTTATATATAAATACACATAAATGATGATACACATAAATAATTTTTTTTTTTTATTTTCTAACAAGAGAAGGTAAGTCTAAAATATTTTTTATTTTTCGTTCTACCAAACTTATTATAATATTTTTTATTAAAAAATTGTTTAAGATAATATATCTTGACCAATTTTATGTAAGATAATTTAATTATTATAATTTTATTAAGATATTCATTTTTAGATATACCCATTTAAAAATTTGAAAATACCATTATTAAATTAATTAATTAAAATATATAGTGTAGGTTTTCTTTCTCAAATATTACTATAATCAATTTAATTTAGCACAAAAATTTATTAGGAATTAGTATTCCAATTAAACTCAAATATCACTATTTGATTAGTGTTATTAGACGCTTACGAGTAAAAATAATTACTGAATTATGCATTATTTTTTTTGACATGAATACGTGACAAATTATTAAAATCATTATTCAAACTAACCCATGCATTACACAGGTTATCAACTAGTATTGAGTAAAAGCCAAAAGAAATATTAGTAAAAAAAAAATTTATGTACTTATAATTTGTTTTGAATTTTATATACATAAAGAAAATGAACAAGCCAAACAAAATTTTCATTATTCAAAAGAGGGGGTTTTCATATAAACATACTCCTCCATCTTCAAAATGATGATTAAAAATATAATTTTTTTGTTCTTAAAAGAATGAGTTAAAGTATATAAAGTGAAAAATAAATATGTTATTTAAAGTGGTTCATTAGCATAAAAATAAAAGTACTTATAACTTTATATAATCATTAGATTATGTGAGGTTATTAAAGATAAATTTGAATTTTTTACTCTTATTTTTTGTTGATCTGTATTATCTTGACTTGATTATGCTTTCTCTATTTTTTTTAATAATATCGAATCGGGTTGTTCTCCTACCCATATTGTATCGAATACAAAGGAGTACAATGCTATTACCCCATTAGTAAGTAAATGCAAATAAAAAGGAGAAAATATACTCATTTCGTTCCTTAATATAAGTTATTTTAGAAAATTATTTTTGTTTCTTAATATAAGTCGTTTGAGAATTTTAAGTAAGTATTAATTGCTTAGTTTTTAATATTACCCCAAGTAGTAAATATAATTTTAGTTCTCTCACTATTTTTTATTTAATAAATAACATCTTTTTTTTTTTAATAAAAGAGCAATATAGACAATTGATATTATATTTAATGTTATACAATTATTTTTTTAATACTTGCAATTTTAAAACGATTTATATTAAAGAGCGAAAAAAATACTAACTAAAGCATATTCAAGATAAGACAAGTGTGTTTAAATAGAAATTATATAAAACAAAAAACATACTTACTAATTTGGAAGTGTAAAAATTAATAGAGTAGGTACATAAAAGTTATTTCATTATCAGACTTAGAAGGGTGTATTTAATTAAGGGAGTGTATTCAATTAAGATTTTTAAAGATTTTTTTTAAGTGATGAACTTTTGTAAAGTTTATGAATTTTAATGACTTTTAAAGACTTTAAAGACTTTTTCAAAATGATTTTTATAGACTTCATGAAATAAGTGATAGACTTTAATAGATTTTTTACCAAGATTTTGATAGACTTTTGTATATTTCTCATATATCTTGTAGCTTATATTAATTATTAATTAGACCATGTGTACACCCTCTTACTCTTTTTTCATAAACTACAGGAAATCTCATTATTTTATTAAATTATTATGGCATGAGATTTTATATATGTTAAAAGCATTCATATTATTCTATTTATTTCATGATAAATTTAAATACTCAAATACGAATAAAACTTTAGAAGCCAGAGCAACACAAAAATTAAACCAACTTTTTATTGAATTATATATACTATATATGCCTACGATTTTTTTAGTAGGCCAAACTCTTTTTTCATAAAATAATATGACGAGGAAAATCAATGAATCCAGTCCATTTCGATCGACAAATCGAGAGTTTTTTTTCCACTTCCATGTCTTCCGGTCTCTCTCTCTCTCTCTCTCTTCCTCACTACCTTCTCTTTCCCCCCTTCAATTCCCGAGCAAAATAAGAAATACTGCTAATAAGACTAATCGACCAAAAATTAAAGCATTCCTCTTCTTCAGCCTCGATCGTATTTCTTCATCTCCCCCTCAATAAATTCCATCTCGGTTTAATCTCCTCCCCATCCCATAAAACCCTAGAATTGGGTTGCAACAACAACTCACAGCCAGAAACAATATCAATGGCGGCAGAGAATGAAGGACGAGGGATGAGTTTTCAGGCCGATGTTCTGAAACCTATTTCTTCGTCGCTAAAAACCGAAGCAACCAAATCGCTGACAAGTATTTAGGTAAGTATATAAATCCATATATAACTTTCTACTGTTGATTAAGCTTCCATTATATAATTATAAGAGATTTTCACCTTTTCGTCGTCATCTCACCGATAAACCATCCTTCTCCTCTTCACTACCTCCTCTTTCCCCATGAATCAGAAACCTAGATTCCTCTCCCTCTCTTTCACAAAGTTGCACCATATCGATCATACACGTACTTTTAATTGGCTCTTCGATTATGGATTAATGGAAGACATCTCCGCTGTCTCGACGTTCGCTTTCCCGCCCTGGTGCCGGCCACAATTAGTTGCAGCTGGCCGTCACTGACTCTCAATTGTTCTTCTAATGCAAGGTGAGTCATTCAATTCCACCACTTTTTGTTTGTATCGACCCTGAATTTATTTTTTGTTCGACTCCCATAGAAATTCAATTTTCTGTCTTTTTTTCTATATACTTGGTTTTTTTTTTGGGTTGAGAAATTAGTCTATAATCATTTATCTTATAATCTTAACTTTACTTGACATGTTTGTTGATTTTTTGTGTATTGAAGTGAGTACTTTTTTCGTAATTTTAGATTTATAGCTTGGAAGTATTCCAGGGGTTCTTAATTTTAGTTTGGAATACCAATTTGCATTGTAAATAAACTTTAATTTCCAGATAAAAATTTCATACTTACTACATATATGAATAGTAGTTGTATCAAATTTTCACTTTTCAAATATCTCAGTGATGATTATTGGTTAAGGGATAATTCTTACTTTAAACTACAAATTGTTTCTCTATTTCCCCATCATTACAAATACTTCCAAGTCTACCAATTAATTCTCTAAGAACAATGTTTTCACCATTATTTGTTGAATTCACGAAAGATATGTTGTTGGGGAAGAGACAATTGAGCTAAGATCAGACTCAAAAGGGATTGCTCTGATCCATTGAATTTTCTCAATTTGAATTGAAAAAATAATTGGGAATTTGTTCTGAAGTGGAATTAAGCTCATTGTTTTGAATTTCCATCCCAAATTCAGTGGAATTCCATGTGTGTGGAAATGTGTTTCCTTCATTCCTAAAAAGTTTTTATCTTTTTTCATATGAAAGAGGACCCGAACAAGAATTATGCACAAAACAGAAAATTTTTTGAAAAAAAATTCTTTATTTGGAACGAATAAGGAAGGAAAAAAGTTGGAAGGAAATTTGGGAAGGGTCATCTACTTTAACAAAGGTATTGATGTATAATGGTAATTTATGGTCTGTGTTTTCTTTCTTTCGATTTAATGATTTCTCCCTTGGTTTATAGTATGTGGGTTTAAAATTTTCTCTGTTTTTGAAAAGTGATGAATATTGAAGCTCAGTTTTTGATGCAATAATTGATTGATATGAAACAGGATTTGTAAGAATTATATATATTTCTATTATTTATTTATTTGTTTGTTTTAATTTTTTGGGGGAATTATTTATTTATTTATTTATCCAAGAGAGTTATGAAAATTGTCATTACTATTTGCATGGCTCATTTTTTGCATTTTGGTTCTGGGTCATTCTGAACTGATATGAATGGAATTCTTTGTTTCTTTGACTAAGATGCACTTGATGAGATGGGCACTGCATAGATGAGTTTGAGCAGACCATCAATGATATCAGAGCTGAGATGGGGGTAAGAAGGAACTCCAACGTCTTCTACCACTTTGAAGCGAAAAGAAGAAACCAAGGCAGTTGACAATGCATCATAATATTTGGCTCCCATTTACTTTGTTGGTTTTGGTCTCTGTTTTTTTGCGGGTTAATTGCTTAGATTTGGAACTGAAATGAAATTTTTACCGAGACATAGTGAGACATGTAACTAAAATATCTTATGCTATAATTTCCAACAAATAATAGCAGAGAATCATTTAGTGTGTTTTTTCTTCGATAGTGAATCCTTTGTTGTACATGTATCTTATGGTGGATGTTAAGGTTGCAAAACTCATGAGATTCAAGGACTCATCTATTCCATTTGGATCTTAAACACTGCTATAGCATTAGCTGCAATACTAACCTAATGTATGTGCTTAATACTGCCTCGCCCCATCTCCCTAGACTGTTGTTCAGGCAATTGCAAAATTGTTAGTTTGCTTACCTGTCAGAATGAGTATTTTGAGTAGAAAGATGCACATTTTGCAAGTGTTGTTAGCTTTATGGTATGTCATTGTGGATTGATTGACCAATTAATTAGACCAATCGTGAAGGGTGGGTTCTATACTTCTAAATGCAAGTTATGGCTCAATCTAAAAGAATCACCATCATGACTTCATGAGGGTCTTGAAATGTGAACTGCTTCGAGAAATTAGAATACATTGACAAAGGCACTTACAGGTAAAACTAATTACTTAATTATGCATTGTTTTACTTCTTAATTTATACTTATTGTGTTGATTTTTATTTCAAATTTTATTGTTTTCTGAATTTTGTTAATGGAATTCGTAAATCTCTTAATTTATGAATTATCAACTAGTTTAGTGTAATGATACAAATCAACTCCACATACCAAATGTGATATTTAAAAATATGATTTTTAATTTATGGAGAGAAATTAGTGAGAATATAGAGAGTGGTTAGCATGAAATTAATTTTGGTCAATTGACTAATACAATATTGACACACAAATCAGAAGGTGATTTTTTTTTTTTCTGCGTATCAACACTGTATTGATCAATTGATCAACTTACCATGAAATTAACTTCATAATAACCTTGTCTGAGAATATGTATGAATAAGAGTCAAATCTTTGATCATCAAATTCATTGTTCGTCCAATAAAATGAATAGATATTTTGACGTGAAAATTTAATATTTTTATAATAAAATTTTATTATTTTATAAGATTTTAATCACATAAATTTTAAAAATTAAATCTTATTTATTATTCATCTGAAAAGAATATTGTAACTATCAATTCTCTCTAGTGTTTCCATTTTTCTTTTTCACATTTTTATTTTTTTAAATCGTGTTTTAAAATTCATATTGATTAATACACATCATAGAAGTTTAATAGATAAGGAAATAAGCATGTAGACACTCAAAATTTTATTTTCCTGTTACTAATTATATAGGAGGACAAAAAAGTCTTTTTCACACTATAGAGATAACCCCGGAGGATCACAACATCAAATCTAACCACAGAGACATTCCCGTGGAACATCAAATCAAACTTGGAGATCAATCCTAAGGAAAAAAAAAGTTGGCAGCAATCAAACCCTAAAGGTAACCCCGAAGGACAGCCACAAGCCCCATCAACCTTGGAGACAACCCCCGAAAGGGCAAAACGGTCATTTTGACAATTCAACTACAACAAAACTAATACAGATACAAATAGGGTCACAAAGAGCCATTGCAGCACTTTCGAGCGCAAACTACGCAAAATAGCTCAACGAATTGCCTGCGAAGACTTGAAGATGTTATTTCAGTCATGGACCCATCTTTTCATATTCGGAAAAGGGCAAGCCCTACGTCATTGTGTAGCTCTCGAAAAGAGCTTTGCCAGAATGGTATGACACGCCTCCATCGGACTCCCGGATTGAAAGTTATGAAAATTCGAGCAGATAGCGCGTTGGCCGGAGTGCACGTACTTCGAGATGACGGGACCCACGAGGTCCGGGCTCACCCAAGCAGCTGCAGGTAGACCCACGACTATTTTGGTCTATAAATAAGATCCCCCATCAACCATAAAATGTAAGAAAAAAAGGAAAAAAGATAGAAAACTTTGTCCATTTCAGCTCTTAACTCCTCCTATAGTGTTCTAACCTTCAATATTCTTCTTTCTAAACACTTGTGTACATATATACTACGACATATCAAATTTTAACCTAAATGGAAATCGAGTTTTCAAACTCAAAAGCGATGCTCGAAGCCTTCTTTGCGAAAGACAATCGTAAGATTTTTTAAGATTTGAAGCTCAGATCGCTTTTAATATATATATATATATATATATATATATATATTAATTGCCATCGTGTTTAAATATTTGCTTTAACTCTTCATTCAATGTAAATCCATAATATTTAGATTTGTGGACTAAATTTATCTAAATCTAGTTATATCTAGCTTTTAACCAGTTCAAAGTTGCAAAATAAGAACCGTTGAGCTAGAATGACTAAGATTTATTTAAATCTAGTTTTCTTTCTAGTTTATATTATGTGAGCCTAGGAGCCACGGGATCTAAGATCCAGCTGGCTGATCTAGATTTGGTTCCCATGACGGACCTTTTTCAGTTGTACAACTAATTTGTAAATTATTTATGGTGTTTGGAAATACTTCGATGGCTTTCATGCCCATTAAGGAGCCCACCACTTATATGTATATTATTTTGTCGAAGATGCTTCACATCTCGAGAATAAAATCAAATCGAGCTGAATACGGAATAAAATGAAAGTATTAAAGGCCTCAATTATTATGTGAGCATAAGGGTTTGAAAACCTATTTTCAAAACATCATTTCTATATATATTGCTTAAAATTGAACTTTTATGAAAATCAAACCTTTTGTATATAGGTGGAAACAAGGCATAACACTACTTCCAAATAATTCACTTAGGGTCAATAAACACACACACACACACACTGATATGAATATAAATTACGATTCCATGTAAATATACAGAAAAAGAAAAGAAAATATGAATATCATTTACATTCCCTATCTATATTATTATTGTACATATATTAAATAATGTCATGCTATCCTGTCAGCAAAACAACTGATATTTGTTTTGTAGGAAAATATTAAAAACCATAAAAAACCAAGACATTGCATCAATGCATGTTGTTAATGCTTATCAAGACTAAACTACCTACTCTTCGTGTAGGTAAGATACTTCCCATTACCAGATCAAAATATAAGAAGGCACTAAGCCCACCTTCAGACATGGCTACAAGTGCCCAACCTGAATCTACTTCTATTTCTTGAGAGGAGTTTGTTGGACTAAGAAACCAAATAGAAGAATTAGCTGGCTTTTTAAAAGAAAAAAGTAAAAGCACTCAAGGATAGACAGTGCCCAATTAAACAGAGGAATCCACACAATGGGGCAGTCAGGGTACTGACAGAAAGATGGAAACCCAGATACTTGAACCTCATTCCAATAAAAGAACCAATAAAACCCCTAAAATCACTAATCTCATGGAAGACCGGGAAAATGGGGATAGAAGAAAAAAAGTCCAACAAATGGACGAAACTATTCGGTCAATCAAAGGGATTGGAACTTATGGAAGTGCTAACTATTCAGATCTATGTATCTTTCCCGGAGCCAGATACCCAGAGAAGTTGTAAGTCCCAGATTTTGAAAATTACAATGGGGCAGGCGATCCCTATACACACCTGAAAGTATAAATTGGCGAGCTAGGGTCTTATGCTGAAGATGAAAGCCTCAGAATGCAGCTTTTCCAAAAGAGTCTCATTGGAGAGGCTAAAACCTGGTATGCCTGACTTGACAATGCCAAAATCTACAACTGGAAAAAGTTAGCCCACGCCTTTCTAAATCATTACAGCTTCCAATCACAAATGGCTCCAAACAGATATCAAATTACCAAAGTTAAAAAGCAAAATAGTGAATCTTTCCGTGAATATGCCCAAAGGTGGAGACGTCTGGCAGCGCAAGTCATTCCATCAATGACAAAAATTGAGATGGTAATGACATTTATTGATATCCAAGAGACACCTTACTATGAGAAAATCCTAGAAAGCATAAGAAAGCCATTCTCGGATATGATCAAACACGGAGAAATGGCAGAAATGGGCCTGAAGGCATGCAAGATTAAAGATCTCATGGCCTTGGAATCAGTCGTTGAGCATATACAATCTGGCAACTATGAAATCACTCCCAAGAGGGTACCCGATAAAGACAATGAAGATGTATCCCTTATTTTACAGGGGCAAGCTTGGAGACCAACCTATAATCCCCCCATTTGGAAGAAGCAAGGCAATCTTCCATTTTAACAACATGCTGCATTCAACCAATGCCAGGATGGAAAGAGAAAATTTGAAAGAACAGAAAATTAGGTGTTTACTCCACTGGGCGATTCCCTTGAAAATGTATTGGTGATGTTAATGGATCACAAGGAAATAATTGAACTGGCTCCACCTATAGATCCAGGAAGTAAAAGATACAATCCAAGCTAAAGATGTGTTTACCACAAAAGTGGCAGTATTGTGGTCCAACGACCTGACCAGAAAAATGTCAACACCAACCTTCCGTTGCAGCATGATACGGAGGGAGTGAACATGATCAGGTCAGGGAGCACTGAGATGCATTCAAATCGTAAGTACATACGAAGGATGGAGGAATATCCTCAAAGGAACATAAAAAATGTCCTAAAGTGGGAAAATTCGGAGGAATATAGGACAATAAATCAAAAATTGGAAATGATCTGACATCAATTAACTCTGTTGGCTAATCTGATAGTGCGTCAACATCAGGTTACAAGGAAACTTTTCAATCAATTATAAGAAAGACAAGAGAAAAGAGAAGTTAACCAAAATTCAAGCCCATATCCCTCCAGGATGAGCCAACTAAATGAAGAAGATCAAAGCAGGCTGAAAGGGAAAGAAAAGTGGAATGATAAAATTACTAAAAAATCTCGGCAGTGGAAAAATCGCTTGGGAGAATGAGAATTTGAGAGCTGTTGTTGACACTCCTAAATTAACCTTACTTTTACTTCACAAGTTATAATAATTAGCACTAGTAGCAAGTAAGGATCGATCCCACAGAGAGTAAAGTTGTTTTATTATTCTACTATTTCAACAAAAAATAAATATGGGGGTTTTTGAAAATTATTTTTAAACTAAGAGAACAAAAATTAATGATTTAACCAAATATGTAAAAACTTCAGTTCTGTAGTTCAGTTTCACCAAGTACAACAATCAATTAATCAAGTAATTATTATTTTCCTTCAATAAAATTATTAGCCCTGGATAACAATAAGCTCTGCTATCCAAAATTCTCCTTAGATTATCACTGTATAAAATAAGCTCTCCACCAGATTCTAACTAGTATACAACCTAGAATAATAGAAGCATTAAGAAATAGAGAATTAGGCTAATCCAAGTAACAAACACATAAGCTCGATTTGTTTAACTTGTTTTCTGATAATCTTAGCAATAAACAAAAGCTTGTCAACAATTATTATTACCAAGTTGCTACTTGTGACGAAGACATATATCAATTACACGTAATACCAATCTTAATCTAGCATATGATAACGATCAAACTAACTCAATTGGCCATATTAAATTAATTAGATCAATTAGCATGCAATTAATGAAAACAGATTATCAAAAGAAATTTCACACAAGAAGGAATAAATAATAATACTCAATTAATCAATTACTTGTAACAAGGTTCTACCTCCCTTTAGAACTGAATGAAAAGAACTAGCCTGATATGCTCTTGAGTCTACACTCCAATAGATGATAGTTGATAGTTGAATGAATAAAATCTTGACTCTCATCCTTTATTTATAGTGCTAGACAAAGTCCTAAATCCTATGGGAAGTAGAAATCCAAATCCTAAAAGGAATTACAGATTACACTAATTTCCATAAAGAAATAGAATTCAATTTGGAAATAAATCTCAGTCCAAAACAAATCTTAATTACAATAGAATTGTAAAAACTAATCTTCTAGAATCCAAAATTTAGATTTGAAATTGGAATTAAATCCCACAATTGCTATGTGATTAAACTCCTTGCCGCGTGAATCCAAATCCATTTATGATACTAATTGTTGAATCCTTAATTTGCTAGGAATCCCGTAAACCTCCTCCAATTTATTTCCAAAATCATGAAACCCCTTCAATTGTACCTAAAATAAAAATATAAGAATAATGAGTTTATTTAGGCACAAAATAAATACAAAAGATTAAGTATTAAGGAATAAAAATATAACATATTTCATACTCATCAAATTCTCCCACACTTATCTTTTTACACGTCCTCGTGTAAACCAAAAATTTGATTTCCAGAAAAATTCTATTCAACCATAGTGTCAAAAGATTTCAAGGTACAAATCATGACTATCAACACTAAATTTGCAAAAATCTAATCAATGCCTTATCAGTTAACTCATAATGAACAACCTTACTATTTCACCAATGAATTTCATTAAACCAAATTGTAACCACATAAGAAACTTTCCCAAAATCTACATACTTACTCAACTTTGTTACCATGGAGAAAAAACCGTGCACACTGACTCACAACCAAGAATAAATTTTTCTTGCTTTTTAAGTTTTTTCATAGAACCTTTTTTTAGCACAAATGAATGTATTTTCATGCTTTTCTTGTATTTTTTTTTGACATGTGCAATGTCTCCTTTTCTTAGGCTTTTCAGAGTTACCCATTAACGAACTTTCCACCAACGACTCCCATACTAGATGATCTTAGGGCGCTAGGTGTAGAGACACCCCTAAGGCTTACTTATTCAAGTAACAAAGGCCACAAAAGTGTTAGGTTTGTAATATTCATGAACGCAATCAAATTGCACAAATTAAGCGGAAGAATGGAAAATCAAAATTTTAAAATTTTACAAACCATATACCCGGATCATCCTTTATGCGTAATTATTAATTAAACGAAAAGATAAAGAACAAGAACCATACCCTTGAAGATTCGAGTTTCCTCAGGTACAAGTTCACCTCCAAATCTTTTTCGCATTCAACTTGAATCCATCGGGTTTGGTTCCTTCCTTTGATCAACGTTAGCCGTTAGCCACCCAAGTATTTGGCCTCTAGAGGTGATCCACTAAGGAAGAAGAAAAATTCAAGAAGATGAGTATTTGGCAAAACCCTAATTTTTCTATCTCTCATAGAAAAAGGTGTACTCTCCCAACTATTGAAATTACATCTGTTGTGAAAAAGTCAACCACTTCACCCATAATAAGACTCCTCTTATTTATAGATGTAGGCAACCCTCCTTAACAATTAAGGAATTGAATTTTATTTTAATTAATTAAACTCCTTTAATTAATTAGGCTCCTAATCTTATTATGAACAAATGAGAGTACTAATATTAAATTAATTTCCAACTCTTTAGAAATTAAAATAATAATAATTGTAATAATATTAATAAGACTCCTCTTATTAATTTATATATTTAAAATTTCTAAAATATTTAATAATAAATATTAAGCTATTTAATTTATTCTATCACCATAGATTAAATTAAATACACTTAATATATTATTACGATTATGCCATTAACTTCTTAAATAATTATTCTTCATTTTATGGTGTGACCCTTTAGGTTCTCCATATTAAATTGGTTGTGAATAAATCAATTAGAACAATTCTAATCTTATTTAAATAAATAAATTAAATTATTAATTTATTTAAATAAATAATATTTATTCTACAATAGGGATAAGCCTCCACAAAGAATTAACAACTTTTAGGATAATATAGATTTCAACATTAATCATAAAAGAACCTTTGAGTAAATAGTTCGTATAATTTAATCCTTCCACCATACAATGTCCCAATTAAATATAAGACATGGAATTATTATCAAGTCTTATTTTATTTAATTATATGTATTTCGACTCTTAAATGCACAACTCTAAATAATGCAAATTAGAAACTCCTTTCTAATTTCATTTTGCCTTGGCCAAGGACTACTGGGTTGTCATTTATCGAATCACATAGGACATTTCTCTTCTTTTAATAGAAGTGGTAGATTCTTTATTGATCATACATTATCTCCATGTATAACTTATTATACCCAAACAAACCCTTTGATATACCCTAAGGGTCTTAAGGAATAAGTCAAAGTATAACTCATCATACACAAGATACTATGATGATCTCAAGTCCAAGGATCACCTGTACTACTATCACTACAGGAATTCCTATTGACATGCAAGTAAAACTCTATTAGGTATTCCTTAGCGAGCCACTTTCAATGAACTTATTCTCTAATAAGCACCTACATACTTGCTTTAGTGTCTCCACACAAATGATCATGAGATCAATCATCGTCATCCAATGAGCAAGCAACATATGTACCAATCTATCCGGATTCACTAATCCCCAATTTAGTAATCCAACGATTGGGAACTATTTTAGTTTTAAGCTTTCTAAGAATTTAGATCTCATTAGAATAATCATCATTATTCTAAAAGCATTGCTTAAAACTATGAGTTTATCACATATTATAAAATAACATCATGTAGATAATTAAAAGCCTTTAATAAATTAATACTTTTTATTATTAAATGAATAAGATTGTTACAAAGTATATGCTTTATCATCAAACATGATTGACTTATGTGCATATTACTTTCAATCTCCCACTTGCACTAAAGCCAATCGCCATGATATCTCATACCCTTCTTCTCTAAGTGACGATTATCCTGCTGTTGGATAAGCTTTAGGTAATAGATATGTAATGTTGTTCTTGAGAGTCCACTATCTCTATAGTGATTTCCCATCTTTCAATGATTCTTATAATCAAATGAAAGTGCCACAACACATGTTTAGATCCAAGATGAGACTTAAGAACTATTCCTATTTCTGTAATGAACTTATCATCCAAACAATTAACTTGCAGCTTCATTTACAGCTATATACTTTGTCTTTATCACTAAAGCAGCAACTCTTTGTTGTTTGGAACCTTTCCAATTCACTACACCACCGTTCAAGGTAACGCTTTACCTTAAAGTGTATTTTCTGTCGTCTAGGGTCTGTCTAAAAAAAAAACTCGAGTCTGTCAAGCCCTCTAGTTTTAATTCAGACCCATCATGAATATGATCACATCCTTAGTGCCGGTTAAGTACTTTAAGATGTTTTTCACTGACTCATAGTGAACTTCTCCAGAATATGACAAATCAACATCAGGTCTCGTACATTTCATTGCATACATGATTGTCACTCATGCGATCTCTCTTTTCAGGAGTCTATGGGGACTACTGAGAGAGATACACTCCATGACTCACCAACATGAGACATCTCTTGGAGTTTGCCATGCTAAACAACTTTAGTATCAAATGAATATACGTTCCTTGGGTTAAGTCGAGTATCCTCTTGAATCTATCTATATAGATTTGTATCCCTAATTAAGATACTCTTCCCAAATCATTCATGGAGGAATGTTTAGAAAACTTTATCTTTATCGACTGTAGTATTAGTATGTCATTCCTTATCCGTAGTATATCAACATATAATACTAGGAATGTCACGATGCTCCCACTGACCCTTTTGTACACACTAGATTCATTCTTATTTTTGATAAAATCAAACTCTTTTGATTGTTTCATCAAAACGAATGTTCTATTTTTGAGAAGCTTGCTTCAATCCATTTCTCTGAGTGTCTACAACTCTTACCTCATCGTATGTAACTGGATCATCATCTTCTATGATACGTACCTCATCATCATCATCCATGATGAATCCATACCTCCTAGGTATCTTCGGTATTATTCCAGATTTACGATTCGGTTGTGGTACAATAGTTCTATCTACAGGTTCCTCTTATTTGACTTATATATTTTGTGGTTCTTGAACTCTTCAAGATGTATTATCCTCCCACTAGCCCCTTCAATGATAAACATCTTTATCTTAGAAGGTAGCGTGTTTCGCAACAAACACCTTTTGCTAAGTAGGATTATAGAACATATAACCTAAACTTACTTTAGGATGTCCAACAAATCTGTACTTGTCAAATCTTGTCCCAAACTTATCCTTTGAAACCTTTTCACATAAGCTGGACAACCCCTTATCTTAACATACTTAAGATTAGGAATCCTCCTTGTCCATAACTTTTATGGATTCTTGGGGCCGAATTTTGAGGTTACCTTTTCCGTAGATATGCAACCATTTCTAGGACATGATCCCAGAAGGATACTGGAATGTCGGTAAAATCATTATGGACTGCACCATGTCCAACAAGGTACGGTTTTTTCTTTCAGATACATTAATCAATTATTGTGTATCAGGAGGCGTCCATTGTGAGAAAACCATTTGAGATAATCTAGAAACTTATTGCACAAGTATTTATTCCTTGATCTAATCAAAGAATCTTAATACTTTGCCAAATTATTTCACTTCTGAATTCTTTGAACCTTTCAAATAATTCACACTTGTATTTCTACAAATACACACATTCAACTCTTTGAATGATCATCTCCTTTTCTTATACTAGTTTGCTCAATTTGCAAAATAATTTTTCACGTAAGTCAAGTATACAAAATCCATTAAGTAATATTCCAGTTCTATACAAAACATTATTATTATAAATAGAACAATAATTGTTCATAAATATAATACCAAAGATTTCATTGTCCAACAACAAAAATGGAAATAATGTTTTTAACGAGAACTGTAATACAATAACAACTTATTGACTTAATAGATTTGCCCGTAGGCATTGCTAAACTATAAGTTTCTATGGTTAATGTGGCAATCTTTGCTTCATTTTCCACACATAGAATTACTTATCTTTGTTTAGCTTTCTACTTCTGCTTGGTCCTTTCATATTTATATTTATGATAACCAAAGCCGGTATCCAATACCCAAGTAGAATCTTGACTTAAATTTTTTTTATTTTAAATCATGAACAAAATTGTATTTTTAACCGAAACTTCACTAAACTTCTTCTGGTTAGCCTCTGCAAGATGCTTCTTGTAGTTTCCTTTCTAGTGTCCAGGCTTATTGCAGTGGAAGTGTGACACCCCCAAATCTGGATACTTCCATTCCACGGGATTTGGTGTTCACTATACAAATATCATCTATCTATCTACCCATAATTAAATGCAAACCACGCAATAGATAAAATTAAATAAATAAATCTCCCCTTATGGGGTTACATCATCTGCATAAAAATACAATCCCAGGTCACTCTAACCTTAAATATCTGTGCGGAATCATAAACAAGTAACAAGTCTTAAACAACATCAAGTCTAAATATCATTACACAATAACAACAAGTCTCCTTCATTTGTTAACCTTGCCCTTGCCTTTAATAGTGGAAGGCTCGTCTGATCTTTCGTTCTTAACTGCAATGTTATTATTACGCAAGAGTGAGCACGATTGCCCATAAGTATAACAATATAACAAATACCATACGTATATAACATATCATTTACGTTCACAATACCAGTTAATTATAATGTAATTAATCATCATACGTTCATTCTCTTTGTCTAACTTTGATTATGACCAGACTTAATCAAATTACTACATTCATTGACACATAATTTACACTTTATGAACAATAAGCTAACTATGTGTTCGATAATTCAATTCGCACGTAATTGTGTTATTAACATGTTAAGAATTTATCTTAACGTCTCATTGTATGTCTAACATAATTTTATGTTCCTTAGATTTGGTTACTATCACATTTCTATACTTGAACACTTAAAAAAAATGCATTTCTGGACATTTTGCTAAGTGGTATTATGCACAACATTATACTTATTCTTGGTTATTTGGCGGCTGCCGTGGCTTGAAAACTTAGTGCCATGACGATGGGACTTAGACTTGGAGTTGGCGCATGGCTGAACTCAAGTTTTGAATTTCATTCAAGAAGAACACGAATCAAAGTAAATTATCATTACATGGTCATTAAATTCATCAAATTAAGCATACCCATAAACTAAAATTCGTACATAATCATTACCCAACCTTTATAGAGCAATTTTAACCAATTAAAACACATAATCACCGAATTAAAACATGTAATTTTACCGTTCTTGATGTTCTTGAAGGTTTTTAACAAAAACATAAAAGTTAACACTACAGATTTGTTATAACACCAAATCCATCCATTCAAGTTTTGTTTTCTTCGTTTTAACATGTGATAACATAATCTACCATTAAATTTCAAATTAAACAATAATTTGTAGCATACAAATTCCCATAAGGGCCATACATATGAAACTTATACTCAGTAACTTCATAAATCGATTTATAACATGTTTGAATGAAATTAATGTTATGAAAACATACATATATGATAATGAAACATATTATGATTATATATATATATCATATATAAACACATAAGTCATTAATTTTTCAATTACAGAGACTTACAGTATATTTTCATAGAAAGTATAAACAACGTAAATTTGAGTTTTGGGGAAGAAGAGATTACCCAAAGCGTAGAGTGTAGATTAGTAAGGAAAACTTCCTCAGGTGCTTCTTCAATCACTCACCCACTTACAATCTCCCTTAAAAATTTTCTAAATTTCTCTCTGAATTCTCAAACTCTCTCTTTGTTTTGCCTTTTCCAAACTTAGTAGATAATAAGAAAAAGAAAAAGATGTATAATAATAAAGGAAAAGAACTGACGCATTGTGGTCAGTTACCTGATCATGGGTAACTGCTAATAACTCCCACTAAGGCCATGTTTGGCTAGCCTTAAAAGGCTTATACCCAATTAATTTAATTAAACTTTTATAATATAGTTTAATAATGTCACACCCTTTTATAAAATAAATCAATATCTTATTTAATTTATTTTAAATAACATATAATAATTTCTCATGAATTCACATAGTCAAATAATTCAATTTCTCATTTATTAACTATGTCAAATTATTAAATCTCTAATTAATTATAAATTAATTAAAATAACATTAGGCTTATTAAATATTTATTTTTAATTCAATAAGCTCACATAAATACATACTTTGAATAATAAAATTCTCCACATTAATTTAATAAATATAACACATATAATTAAATTAATCTACCCTACAACTTCATTAATTAATTATTTAATCTAATAATTAATTCATCGAAAATATTTATTTAATTCAATAAATATTAAAAATTAAATTACAAAATCTCGTTTGTCATAGGAAACAAACTCCTTTGCTATCCGTATCAGTTTTGTTCTTATTATCCTTTGTTTTTGCCTTTCTATTTACCTTCTTAGAATCGTTCTTCCTTTAGAATATTCTTTGGCCCCTACTAGTAAGACTTGATCTTTCTTGGTTGGAAAATGACTCTCAACATTTTTTTAACATGTTAAGAAAATCAGCGAAGCTGATATCTAGCTTGTTCATATGAAAAATTCACAACAATTTTGAAAAGAGTCCGGGATTGAGTGAAAGATCAAATCTTGGCTCAACTCTCCATCCATGACAAAACCTGTTGTCCTAATTGATCAATCAAATTGATAATGTTAAGGACTTTTATCATCGCATCAGTGTAGTGTCATCGGTCATTCTAGATCGGAAGAGCTCCTTAGATATCTCGATATCTATCGCCCCTACTTTCCTCACCATCAACTACTTGATGTGGGGAATATAGTAGAAGCATCCATAGTTTCATCTTGACGTTGAAGTTCGTTACTCATGGATACGAGCATGATGCATTGAGCCAACTGTGCATCATCTTGCCACATTCTAAAAGTAGCGATATCTTTCTTAGAGGCATTGTCTGCAACCATTGCAGGGATAGGCGTATTAAGGACATAAGATATCTTTTTAGCCATGAGAACTATTCTCAAATTTCTTAACCAATCTATTTAATTTGGTTCGGTTAAATAACATCTAATATGTTTCACAGTGATAGTAATTTAGACATTGTAAAATTCTGTAAATGAATTTGTAATTAATAACATTTTAGCATATATTCTTTTATTAATTACCAAAATAAATTAGGTCTTATTTTAAATTGGTATCTTCCACTTTTTTCATCAAACTATATTACCCTCACTTATATAGTTCGGCAAAATCTAATTAAAGATATGCTAGTGAGAATAAGGATCCCATTTCAAATTTATAAAATCTTGTGGTGACACAACAAACTATATATAAATAAATAGGTAGACAACTCTTGTCAATTACATCAACTATGTAACTCCTTGTATTTTGCCTCTTAAATCATAATGGTCAAGTGTGTGCACATCCGGAACTAAAATGATTTAAGTTAAGTCCAACCTAGCACTCCATATATTCAAAAAGAAAAATATTGTCCTTGTGGTGACACTGACAAAATAATATTGTTCAATTTTCTTTATAAGCATCAAATGTGATAAAATTAATATCTCAAAGAATTAAGATAAGCCTTTGCGATACACAACAAACTTATAATAATTAATTGATACTCTATTATTTTATCATCTTTAGAAAGCGACGTTCGATATTCCAAATATCTTTGAACGCTTAGGACTTAATATAAAAATTTGAGGGGTTTGCGTGTAATTAATTTGTCTCATCTTGTTTAGCGCGCATGCATATATATATATAAAATACGCGTCATATTAATGAACATGCGAAGCATGTTTGCATACTATATAATATATATATATAAGCATGCATATATAGAATACTATATTCTACCCGGATTGATTATGGACTTTTATTCTAATTTGGTTCACTAGAGCCACCAAGTGAACAAAAAAGGTCAAACCCTTGGGGGTGCAAGAAGTAATATTTAAATATAACTATTACATTTAAACTCGGGCTCCATTACAAGCGGGTCTTCAAAGCGCTCCTTGCTCCTTGATCTCCAATTCTTCAAAATTAATTCTAACTATTCCTATTACAAAACTATTTAAAATAAATAGAAACCTTGATCGTGATCGAGGGAAGTACATAGGAGGGGTTAGAATTTACATTAAGAAAAATTAGAGAAGACAAGGTACGCAGACCCTATTTAATAAAACCCATACATTCATGTATCCAACTAAAATAAAATTCAATCACACTGGTCAATAGTCCATAATCCATCCCATTTATTATCATACATATCACCATATGCATCAATAAATAACATTCATCTCATGAATAATAAACATTCAATATATATATATTGATATCATTTAATGGGTAAATTTAGTTAGCATAAAATCTAATTTTGAATCAAAATAAACTCTTTTATTTTAATCCACATTTAAATCAAAATAAACCTCTTTTATTTTAATTTATCCAATTTTGAATAAAATAAACTATTTTATTTTAATCAAATTCTTTAATCAAAATAAACTCATTTATTTTAATTAATTATGGAATCCAATTGCAAGTAAAAAAAAACTCTTTTATTAAAGGAAGCAGAGATTCTCTTTCCTATTCACAAATAAACTCCTTTATTTTGAATAATATGAAATCTTATTCCATATTTAAATAAACTACTTTATTTAAGGAAATACGGATTCTTTTTCCTATTCACAAATAAACTCCTTTATTTTGAATAATATGAAATCTTATTTCATATCTAAATATACTCCTTTATTTAAAGAAACATGGAATCCAATTTCAACTCCAATTAATTATCATGGAATCCAATTCCAACTCTAATTTGTTAGCATGAAATCTAATTTTAAAATTAAAATAAACTTTTATTTTAATTATAAAATATTATGAATATATATATATATATATATATATAAATCGTAACATATATATATCATATATCAAATATATAATATATAATAACGAGATTCCTAGAAAACACAATCCCTGTACCTGTTAAGGATCATGATATATGTAGACACTCGAAATTTTCTTTTCTTGTTACCAACTGTGCAGGAGGGCAAAAGCATTTTTTCACACTCCGGAGGTAATCCTGGAGAACCACAACATCAATTCCAACCTCAGAGATAACCCTGAGTACATTCAGAGTCAACAACATGACCATCTCAGAGATAACCTTGGGAAAAACCTGCTACAGTTGTGCGAAAATCGGAGATAACCCCGGGAGGGGAAAAATGGTCATTTCACCAACTCAACTTCACTTCAAATCAAATACACTCATGTCAACTCAAATTGATTCAAAATTAGTCCCACAAGACTCTTATCTTAACTTCAGAGTGAAAACTACGCGAAACAGCTCACCGGATTGCCTGACGGGAACCCGGGAATGCTATTTCGGTCATGGACCCATCTTCGTGGAATCAAAAAGGGCAAATCCCATGTCATTGCGTAAATCTTGACAAAAAAAGTTCGAAGATGGTCTTGTACACCTCGTTCGGATGCTCGGATTGAAGTTCTGCAAGTTTGAGCGGACATTACATTGCACGAGTGCACGTACTTCGAGACGACGGGACCCGCGAGGCCCGGATGCACCACGACCAGCCGCATGTGTATCAGAGGCTGCCGCAGGTACACCTGCGGCCATCAGTCTATAAATATAGACCTTGGGCCAGCCATTTTAGAGAGAAAAAAGGCGAGGAAGCCCTGTCCAATTGGCTTTATACACACCCTATATTGAGTGCTTGCTCTTTTTAAACACCTGTTAGCCCATATACAGTCATATATTTACCGGCGGGAGCTGAGTTTTTATCCATTTAGAGTCATAGAAGTCTGCATTGGCAGCCCACTGTAAGCCTTCTTACACTCTATAAAGCCTCTTTCTTCATATTGGCACACACTATTCTACACATTGAGAGTCGTGTTGTGTGCGTATGCCCGGACTTCGGTCCGTGGCTTTCATTTATGTCTGTATATATATACTTATATATATGTATATATTTTTATATGGACTAACATTATCGAGTTATGCCTCGATTGAGCCTAGACTTCGATTTGGAGCGTTTATCTGCTTTTGTATATATATATATATATAAACTTATATATATAATTGTTGTTTATATATCTCGATGAGTCCGGATTTTACATCAAGAGCATTTACTCGCTATATATATATATATATATATATATACTTATATATATAATTGTTGTCACCATATCCGATGAGCCCTGGATTTTACATCCAAATTGCATTTACTTTCGCTTATATATATATATATACTTATATATATAACTATTGTCGGACATATCAGATGAGCACTGGATTCACATCCAAAGGCATTTATCGCTATATATATATATATATATATATATATATATATATATATATATATATATATATTTATTTTGTCAGTTCGAGTTTACTTCGTGGCCTTTTTACGCTTTTATTTACATTTTCGTCCCGCCTTGAGTTTACTTCGTGGCGGTTGATCGCTTTTCTGACTTTATTTTCTGATTCGTCCCACATTGGAGTTTACTTGTGGTGTTGTTGATCATATCCATATATATATATATATTTACCGCTTTTATATATTTATATTTCCGATCCCCTATGGAGTTGCTTTCGTGGTGGTTGATCATGTCATATATATATATTCTGACTTTTATATATATAATTGCTTATCGCTTTCCATACAAATTGCAAGATCATGTGAGCCTAGGAATCATGTGATCACTGATTGATCTCATGAATCTAGATTGGTTCCCATGATGGACATTTTCAAATTTTATGTGACTTGTACATTATTTTTACGATTATGTCGAATTTCCTTGGATGATTGTCATGCCCATGAGGAGTTCGACATTGCTGTATATTATTTTCTTGAAAATGCTTTGCATCTCGAAAATAAAAGCAAACAAGCCAAACATTTAATAATAAAATGGAAGCATCAAAGGCCTCAATTACTATTGAGCATAGGGTTTAAAAAACCTCTTTTACAAAACGACATTGCTATATCTTGTTTAAAACTGAATTTTTCTATAAATTCAAACCCTATGTATATAGGTACGAACGAGGTACTGCACTACTTCCAAATAATTACACATTGATCCATACACACAGACACACACACATTCATATAACAGTTTCTTTGAAAAGTGGCGGTCACCGTGGTAACACGGATGTCGGGGGGTGCCTAACACCTTCCCTCCGCATAATCAAGCCCCCGGACCCAAAATGAATCTCGGTTTCCACGGATCCGTCTAGCGTTGTCAAATCACGGGTCGATGTGCAAACCTTTTCGGTTGCATTGGTGCAACCAGTTAAATACACCAACTGGCGACTCTTAAAGTCAAATCGTCGACATATATACATGTTGGACCTTTTTCACTTATTTTTTCAAACAAATCTCACATTAACATTAGAACACCAAAGAACAAGTGACGAAAAGGGACATTCAAAAATCCCGACGTCGACAGGTGGCGACTCTGTTGGGGACTCCAGTAAGAAGGCTTAAGCCGCTATTACAAGCTTTTCAAAATTGTTATATGCTTGTGTGTGAATGTTGCATTTACATTTATGATAAATGTGTACGAATGCATCTTAATTACTGCACTGCTAAATATATATCTATGATATTAGTGCTTCGCACATGTCATCATTTTGCATAAACGGTGAGACACGTTGTATGTGAATGTATGTTGTGTGGTCCCTCCATCAGGAGGCTATCCTGTCGGTGTTTGATTACTGGACCCGTGGGAAGAATAATTCCCTGGGGCTCAGGAAAGGCACCACTCAGATTCGCTCCAGTTGAACGACCGGATTAACTTTCCGTCAAGTAGATTGCGATGATCTGAGAACCTTCATACCAAAAAGCCGTGAGAGTAACCCTAAGATAGGTCAACCTCTGATAAATCAAATGCGGAGAAAAGTCTCTTCATACTTTCCATTTTCAATTACTTGTAAAAGCATTTACTTGTAATTTATTCTATATGCATACATGACGCGTTATCAATTAATAATCGGTTTTGCAGGACAAAATTCCTAAAACGGACATTGTTATGATAACATTTACATTACCCTAAGACTAAACTACATAAGACTTTTGTAGGGAAGCAATTGGGCCTGTTACCCGCTCAAAATCCAAAAAAGGCCACGAGCCTACTGACCAATCGGATCTTCTTCCCGACCCGATCCTAACTTGTTTCTAGAGAAGAATTTGACGGATTGAGTAAACAAATCACAGACTTGGTTGTTCTACTGAAAGAATTACACCAATCTACTCAGGGTCCACAAATACCCATCCATACAGAATCCTCTACACATGGAGGAATCCAGGGCCAAATAATGCCTACTCAACTAGAGTTATCCACCCCAGGGGGCAGTCAGGGTATTGGCAAAATGATGGAAACCCAGATACCTAAACCTCATTCCAATAAAGAGATCACAAATCTCAGGGATGATCGAGAAACTGGGGATCTAAGAAAGAAAGTCCAAAAAATGGAGGGGACCATCTGGTCAATCAAAGGGACTGGAAATTATGGGAGTGTCACCTATTCAGATCTCTGCATATTCCTAGGGGCTCGATATCCTACCAAATTCAAAGTCCCAGAGTTTGAAAAGTACAATGGGGCAGGCGATCCCTATACGCATCTGAAAGTGTACATTGGCGAACTGGGGTCTTATGCTGAAGATGAAAGCCTTAGAATGCAACTTTTTCAAAAGAGTCTCACCGGAGAGGCTAAAGCCTGGTATGCCCGACTTGACAATGCCAAAATCCACAACTGGGAAGAATTGGCCCACGCCTTTCTAAATCAGTACAGTTTTCATTCACAAATGGTGCCAGATCGATACCAAGTGACTAAAGTCAAAAAAAAATCTTGAATCTTTAGAGAATATGCCCAAAGGTGGAGACATCTCGCAGCGCAAGTCATTCCATCAATGACGGAAACTGAGATGGTAATGACGTTTATTGATATCCAAGAGGCTCCATACTACGAGAGGATCCTAGCAGGCATAGGAAAGCCATTCTCGAAAATGATCAAACACGGCGAAATGGCAGTGATGGGCTTGAAGGCCGGCAAGATTAAAGACTTCACTGCCTTGGAAGCAGTTGCCAAGCATATACAGACTGGCAAGTATGCGAGCTATCCCAAGGGGGTACCCGATAAAGACACTGAAGATGTATCCCTTGTTGTATAGGGGCAATCTAGTAGACCAACCTATAGTCCCCCCATTTGGAAAAAGTGAGACAATCTGCCATTTCAACAACAGGCTGCATTTAACCAATTCCAGGACAGGAAAAGAAAATTTGAGAGAACGGAAAATCGGGTGTTCACTCCACTAGGCGATTTTCTTGAAAATGTGTTGGCGATATTGATGGATCATAAGCAAATTACCGAACTGGCTCCACCTCTAGAACCAGGGAGCAAAAGATACAATCCAAGCCAGAGATGTGCTTACCACTCAGGATCTCCAGGACACGATACACAAGATTGTTGGTCCTTAAAGCATAAAATTCAAAATCTGATCGAAAGTGGCAGTGTTGTTGTTCAACAAGCTGACCAACAAAATGTCAACACCAACCTTCCGTTGCAGCATGATACGGAAGAAGTAAACATGATAGGGTCAGGAAGCAATGAAATATATCCAATTCGTAAGTGCATACGAAGGATAGAAGACTACCCCCAAAGGCACAAAGCAAATGTCCCAAAATGGGAAAACTCGGAGGAGGGTATGATACTAATGCAAAAGTTAGAGACAATCCAGAACCAAGTAAATCTGCTAGCTAAGTTGATAGTGCGCCAACATCAGGATACGAGGCATTTCTTCACTCAACTATCAGAAGGCTAAGAAAAGGGGGATGATAAAATTGCTAGCAAACCTCGCCAATAGAAAAATCGCTTGGGGGAATGCGAACTCTCAAAGAAGAAAGATCAAACAACCTCCACAAGAGTCCGAAAATTCACCCCTCTTAAGCAAATCCAATGAAGAAATGCTACACCTTCTGATAAGTGAAGGAAGAATTACTGAGCTGCTTCCTCCTATAAATCCCAAGATGAAGAGTTATGATTCCACTAAGATATGTCTCTACCATTCTAACTCACTTGGACATACGACTGAGGAATGTTGGGCTTTGCGACATAAAATCCAGGATCTCATTGAAAATGGAGAGCTGGAGATAGAAATTCCCATAACCAAAAAAGGCGAAAAGGCAATAAAAAGCTTAAGATGTCCACTCGAGACAGGTAGTTCAAATAAGGTGAAGGCTATGAGCGATAATCCCGGCAGAACACAAGATGGAGCGATCCTAATGCAGGAAATGATAGAAGAGACAAGGGAATTCCCGAAGGATATTCCTCCGCCAACATCCAACATCTTGTGGTCCAAGGATAACACCCACGTCCCTAATTTTATCACCTTGGATGATACGGAGGAAATACTAATCCTTTCCAAGGAAGAAAAACCAAAAAAGGAAAGTTCCTTGCAAAAAATGCGACAACAGTTCGAGGGAGATTTCATGGTCGAATCCTCTCAAACCCAGGAAAAGCGCGAGGGAACAGATGAAGGAGAAGGTGGTGAGGTTATCGGGGAAACCAACCCATCAAAGAATCAAGATTTCATACCTTTTTGCGATGGGTCCAACTCAAGCAACCCTGAAGAATGTATTGAACCTGGAAGCGATCAAGTTATGGCCATAAGTGAAGACATTCAAAACCAATAAGTAACCTCTGTCGCGAGCCTTGAAGGAAAAACACTGACCATTTATTTGGACTATCGGACCAACCGCCAAAAGATGTAGATGCAGAGGATAAAGTTGCGAGTTCCAGAAGATGTTGGGACGATATCACTTCCTTCGCAGTATGCTTTTTATTTTCCATGCATGTATAGAAAAAAAAAAGAAAAAAAGAAAAAAAACAAAAGAAAAAAACAAAAGAAAAAAAACAAAAAAAAGAGAAAAAAAAAGAAAAAGAAATCAAAAAATCAAAAATCAAATCATTCAGGTTTCAGCTCATTAGGCCTGAACTACAAAAGACCTGATCTCCCCTCTTCAATGGGAGTACGTAGGCAGCCATTTATGGTGTGGTCAAACCAAACAAAAACCCAAAAAACCAAAACCAAACACTTCTCAAACTAAACACTTCCCAAACCAAACACTTCTCAAAGAAACACTTCTCAAACAAACCCTTCTCAAACAAACACTTGTCAAACCGTTTATCTTATCAAGTAGGAACTACGCATACCTGATCTCCCACACTCACGGGAGTACGTAGGAAACCACTAGTGGCGCGGTCTGACCCTCAATAGAAACGTCCAAATCCAAACGTCGATCCCAAAAATGACCCTCCAAGTCAATGACCTATGTGGAGAAGACCCAACAACACTGCAATGTCATTCCATTAAATCTGGCACAAGTCCTAGAAAGGAAGAAACAGCGATATGCCAAGACAACCAGCAGCGAGGACCTTCAAAGATTCGACACCCTTAATCACGAGTCTTCATCAAATCAGAAGAAAATCAAGACCGATTGCAATAACAAATTAGGAATAATGATTGAAGGCATCAAAACCCAGGTCCTATACTTGTTCATCATCTGGTACAGAGGAAAGAGTCTATTGCGATCTCAGCATCTTATCAGCCCATCTGTCAAAGCGACTATCCCATACTACAAGCAAGGTTGGGGCAATTTCAAAATCAACGACAACCCGATATTGCGACCACTACAACAAGACTTGGGCAATCTCGAAAACAGTGAAAACTCAACACTGGGACATTTATCAAACATCCTAAAGAGGAAAATGCCCCAGTCAACACCATCAACATGGTCCATCATCATCAAAGCTTCCCTTACATCTGCTCACTAGCGATTTGGATATTACTCACTTGCGACTTGTATGAATCCCCAACATCAGTATGCGGAAGGACTGGGGCATTTTTCAATTCTAGGAAAGCGAAGGATTTTAAGGCGGGATCAGGCCTCTCATCAAAAGAAGGAAAACTCCTGAAAAGAATCATGGCTACATTAGCTTGCCCCTACAAACGAAGGGGAAAATTCTCAACAAAGTTCTTAACTTAAGAGCAGAAGCCCAATAATAAAGGGTCTGGCGAATGAAATCTACACCATCAAACATGTTAATTTATGCCAAATCCTCATAAGTTGAGGCCTCTACACTAAAGTTCAGAGTTCGACAACGAAAGTACAAACTGCAACCCTGGGGATATCGGCATTCAGTCATCATTTCGGCGGGATCAAGCAATATTCAATAGCGAAAGGAAACTACAAATCACATCAAAAAGGGTGAGGCGCTACATCAACATACATCTCTATCCAGCGTAATATCAGGCAGAGTCTGGTGAAGCAAACCTTTGAATATTACTTTAGCGAAGGTATCGGAGGATCCGGTATTCCAAACCATTATCTTTAAAACAGTGCAACATCAAGACAGTTTAACGATGAAAGTTTTAAATACCACTATTTGAGTGGGAACCGAAACAATTGGACAATGTCGGCGCTTTTCAACTACCAGTGAGGTGAACCGTTGCAAACTACCGGTATACATCGGAAAGGTCTGGTGATTTCAGAACGTCATCCCCATCAAAGATGTGGAAAACATCTCAACTTATCTTTATCAAACAAGCGTCAGCGATTAAATGCCAAACCATTGAAGTCAACACCAGCATAGGCATCAACAATGATCGGTAAAGGTAAAGCGATTTGCGAAAACATTTTTTAACATGCATCATAACATTCATTACATTGTGATTTGCGATTTGCAATTTACGATTTGCGATATGTGAAATGCGATGTGCGATTTGCGAAGTGCGATTGGCCAAAAGCGAAATGTGAAATGCGATGTGCGATTTGCGAACTGTGATTTGCAAAAACATTTTAAACATTCATCATCACATTCACTACATTGCAATCTGCATCATTGAAAATACATTGTCATGTTTCAAGTGTCTACTAATCTTTATCATGTCCATTCCATTGCATTGCATGAACATGATAAAGAGGGGCATTTGTAGACACTCGAAATTTTCTTTTCTTATTACTAACTGTGCAGGAGGGCAAAAGCATCTTTTTTACACTCCAGAGGTAATCCTGAAAGACCACAACATCAATTCCAACCTCAGAGATAACCCTGAGTACATTCAGAGTCAACAACATGACCATTTCAGAGATAACCCTGGGAAAAACCTGCTACAGTTGTATAAAACCGGAGATAACCTCGGGAGGGGCAAAATGGTTATTTTGCCAACTCAACTTCACTTCAAATCAAATACACTCATGTCAACTCAAATTGATTCAAAATTAGTCCCACAAGACTCATAATCTTAACTTCAGAGCGAAAACTACGCGAAACAGCTCACCGGATTGCCTGACAGGAACCCGAGAATGCTATTTCGGTCATGGACCCATCTTTCTGGAATCAAAAAGGGCAAATCCCATGTCATTGCGTAACTCTTGACAAAAGAAGTCCGAAGATGGTCTTGTACACCTCGTTCGGATGCTCGGATTGAAGTTCTGCAAGTTTGAGCGGACATTACATTGCATGAGTGCACGTACTTCGAGACGACGGGACTCGCGAGGCCCGGATGCACCACGACCAGCCGCAGGTGTATCAGAGGCTGCTGTAGGTACACCTGCGGCCATCAGTCTATAAATATAGACCTTGGGCCAACCATTTTAGTGAGAGAAAAGGCGAGGAAGCCTTGTCCAATTGGCTTTATACACACCCTATATTGAGTGCTTGCTCTTTTTAAACACCTGTTAGCCCATATAAAGTCATATATTTACCGGCGGGAGCTGAGTGTTTATCCATTTAGAGTCATTGAAGTCTGCATTGGCAGCCCACTGTAAGCCTTCTTACACTCTATAAAGCCTCTCTCTTCATATTGGCACACATTATTCTACACATTGAGAGTCGTGTTATGTGCGTATGCCCGGACTTCGGTCCGTGGCTTTCATTTCTGTCTGTATATATATACTTATATATATGTATATATTTTTATACGGACTAACATTATCGAGTTATGCCTCGATTGAGCCTAAACTTCGGTCTGGAGCGTTTATCTACTTTTGTATATATATACTTATATATATAATTGTTGTCTGACATATCTGATGAGCCTAGATTTTATAACCGGAGCATTTACTCGCTTTTTATATATATATATATATATATATATATATATATATATATATATATATATTAATTGTTGTCATACATATATCGATGAGCCTGGATTTTACATCAGAAGTGCATTTACTGCTTATATATATATATATATATATATATATATATATATATATATATATATATATATATATCGTCATTTACATATCCGATGAGCCCGGATTC
The DNA here is from genome assembly GCA_020205615.1 of Panax quinquefolius. NCBI lineage: Eukaryota > Viridiplantae > Streptophyta > Magnoliopsida > Apiales > Araliaceae > Panax > Panax quinquefolius. The sequence goes on from CM035152.1 coordinate 23,306,402, forward strand.
ACATCCAAGTCGTTTCTATCGCTTTATATATATATATATATATATATATATATATATATATATATATATTTATATTTACGTCAGCTCGGAGTTTACTGTGGCCTTTTTACAAACTTTATTTATATTTTCGTCCTGCTTGGAGTTTACTTCGTGGCAGTTGATCGCTTTTACAACTTTATTTATATTTCGTCCCACCTAGAGTTTACTTCGTGGCGGTTGATTATGTCCATATATATATATATATATATATTTACCGCTTTTATATATTTATATTTCCGATCCCCCATGGAGTTGCTTCGTGGTGGTTGATCATGTCTGTATATATATATTTACAACTTTTATATATATAATTGCTTACTGCTTTCCATACAAATTGTAGTATCATGTGAGCCTAGGAATCATGTGATCACAGATTCAGTCTACTGAATCTAGATTCTCTTCCCATGATGGACATTTTCAATTGTAAGCAGCTTGTACATTATTTTTACAGTGTCTGAATTTCCTTGGATGGATGTCATGCCCACGGAGAGTTCTAAGATCACAGTATATTATTTTCTCGAGAATGCTTCGCATCTCGAAAATAAAAGCAAACATGCCGAATATTTAATAATAAAATGGAAGCATCAAAGGCCTCAATTACTATTGAGCACAGGGTTTGAAAAACCTCTTTTACAAAACGACATTACTATATCTTGTTTAAAACTAAATTTTTCTATAAATTCAAACCCATGTATATAGGTAGTAACGAGGAAATCGCACTACTTCCAAATAATTGCACATTGATCCACACACACACACATTCATATAACAGTTTCTTTGAAAAGTGGCGGTCAGCGTGGTAACACGGATGTCGGGGGGTGCCTAACACCTTCCCTCCGCATAATCAAGCCACCGAACCCAAAATGAATCTCGGTTTTGCAGACGGCCTAGCGATTGTCAAATCATTGGGTCAATGTGCAAAACTTTTCGGTTGAGTTGGTGCAACCAATTAAATACACCAATGGCGACTCTTAAAGTCAAATCGTCGACATTATACATGTCAGACCTTTTTCACTTGTTTTTTCAAACAAATCTCACATTAACATGAGAACACCAAAGAACAAGTAACGAAAAGGGACATTCAATAATTCCGACGTCGACAATATATATATATATATATATATATATATATATATACTATAATATATATGATTAGATGTTAAGGGAGCATGACCATGATTTCTTATATCAAGGACTCAGGAGTTTCCTGGTGATGCACGTGGTTTATGATTTTGATTATATATATATATATATACACGTGAATGTGTGTTAACTATTATGATATATATATATATAACTATTATATATATAATATCAACCAACCAACCATGTTGTATATATAATATCAACCAACCACGTTGAATAATAGAATTAGCTTTTGAAAAAAACTGATCAGCCACAGACCCAGCGAATTATCGATTTTCAAAACAGTTTCTTTTTCTTTTTAAATTTTATACAACAAATTATGCCCAATTAAATTGTTCTAAACAAATATCAATATACATATCAAATTAAAACAATTAATAATTTGCATAAAAGTTTGGCTCTGATACTACTGTTAGGTTTGTAATATTCATGAACGCAATCAAATTGCACAAATTAAGCAGAAGCATGGAAAATCAGAATTTTAAAATTTTACAAACCATATACCCGGATCATCCTTTATGCACAATTATTAATTAAACAAAAAGATAAAGAACAAGAATCATACCCTTGAAGATTCGAGCTTCCTCAGGTACAAGTTCACCTCCAAATCTTTTTCTCATTCTACTTGAATCCACCGGGTTTGGTTCCTTCATTTGATCAACATTAGCCACCCAAGTATTTGGCCTCTAGAGGTGATCCACCAAGGAAGAAGAAAAATTCAAGAAGATGGGTATTTGACAAAACCCTAGTTTTTCTATCTCTCATAGAAAAGGGTGTAGTCTCCCAACTATTAAAATTACGTCTGTTGTGAAAAAGTCAACCACTTCACCCATAATAAGACTCCTCTTATTTATAGATGTAGGCAACCCTCCTTAACAATTAAGGAATTGTATTTTATTTTAATTAATTAAACTCTTTTAATTAATTAGGCTCCTAATCTTATTAAGAACACATGAGAGTACTAATATTAAATTAATTTCCAACTCTTTAGAAATTAAAATAATAATAATTGTAATAATATTAATAAGACTCCTCTTATTAATTTATATATTTAATATTTCTAAAATATTAAATAATAAATATTAAGCTATTTAATTTATTCTATCACAATAGATTAAATTAAATACACTTAACATATTATTACGATTATGCCATTAACTTCTTAAATAATTATTCTTCCTTTTATGATGTGACCCTTTAGATTCTCCATATTAAACCGGTTGTGAATAAATCAATTAGAACAATTCTAATCTTATTTAAATAAATAAATCAAACTATTAATTTATTTAAATAAATAATATTTATTCTACAATTGGGATAAGCCTCCCTAGCGATTAACGACTTTTCAGATAATATAGATTTCAACATTAATCATAAAAGAACCTTTGAGTAAATAGTTACCGTACAATTCAATCCTTCCACCATACAATGTCCCAATTAAATATAAGACATAGAATTATTGTCAAGTCTTATTTTATTTAATTATATGTATTTCGACTCTTAAATGCACAACTCCAAATAATACAAATTAGAAACTCCTTTCTAATTTCATTTCGCTTCGCCAAGGATCATTGGGTTGTCATTTATCGAATCACATAGGACATTTCTCTTCTTTTACTAGAAATGGTAGATTCTTTATTGATCATACATTATCTCCATGTACAACTTATTATACCCCAAGAAAACCCTTTGATATACCCTAAGGGTCTTAAGGAATAAATCAAAGTATAACTCATCTTACACAAGATACTATGATGATCTCAAGTCCAAGGATCACTTGTACTACTATCACTACAGGAATTCCTATTGATAGGCAAGTAAAACTCCATTAGGTATTCCTTAGCAAGCCAACGCTCAATGAACTTATTCTCTAATAAGCACCTACATACTTGCTTTAGTGTCTCCACACAAATGATCATGAGATCAATCATCCTCATCCAATGAAAGCAAGTTAACGTATGTACCAATCTATTCGGATTCACTAATCCCCAATTTAGTAATCCAATGATTGGGAACTATTTTAGTTTTAAGCTTTCTAAGAATTTAGATCTCATTAGAATGATCATCATCATTATTCTAAAAGCATTGCTTAAAACTATGAGAGTTTATCACATATTATAAAACAAAGATCATGTAGATAATTAAAAGCCTTTAATAAATTAATACTTTTTATTAATAAATGAATAAGATTGTTACAAAGTATATGCTTTATCATTCAAACATGATTGGCTTGTGTGCAACAACATAAGCAAGTTAAACAGTTCTAAGTCGTGAAATCAGTGCACATAGACAACTCCACAAATAACTTAGCCAAATAAACATGTTTCTCATATTCAAGTACTCATGTATCACAAATTCAATTCAAATCAATTACTATGAATCATGGCTTAGTTGTCATCATTCATTAACAAATTAAGCATCAAACAGATTCTGAATTTTAGCATCAATTTTCAATCTTTGACTTTAACCTTTGAACACATAGGCAAATAGAATCATGGAACCCAAGTTTTCAGAATTTTTTTCAATTTTTTCAACTTCCCATCAAAATTGGATTATTATTCCTACATAAAATAAAACCTAAATCTCCCCCCCACACTCAAACCGTACATTGTCCCCAATGTAAGAAAATCATGCAAAGAAGAAAATACTACTAGCTAACACGCAACAAAAAAACTAAAAAGTAAAGGGATAGAAAAACCAAATCTGAGATCTTGGGTTGCCTCCCAAGCAGCTTCCCGTGTTTAACATATTTGGCTCGACGTTATGCCTCTCTTCTCAACTTTCATTGATCGGATCGTCTAGCTCCACCATCTCAATATTTTCCACATAATGCCCCTCATAGAAAGCCTTTATTCTACGTCCATTCATCTTAAATATCTTGTTTGTGCTCGGGCTTTGAATCTTAACTGCACCATGAGGAAACACATTAGTGATAATAAAAGCACCAACCCATCTAGATCTCAATTTACCTGGAAATAACTTAAGCCGAGAATGATATAGCAAAACTTTTTGTCCCACAATAAAGGTTTTTCGCACAATCTGCTTATCATGAAAAGCTTTGGTCTTTTCCTTGTAAATCTTTGAACTTTCATAGGCTTCATTCCTCAATTCTTCTAACTCTTGTAACTGTAATTTCCTGTGTACTCCAGTTGCCTCCAAACTCATGTTTCACTTCTTGATTGCCCAAAAAGCCTTATGCTCCAATTCAATGTAAGTGGAATGGTTTTCCAAACACAATCTCGTATGGTGACATCCCAATAGGTGTTTTTCAGATATCGTCTATAGGCCCAAAGTGCATCATCTAATCTCGGACTCCAATCCATTCTCGCTTCGGGTTGACTACCTTCTCCAAAATGGATTTGATCTCTCGGTTAGACACCTCAACTTGACCATTACTCTGCGGATGGTAGGATGTAGAAACCTTCTGCAAAACATTATATTTCTTCAACAAAGCCGCTAACACCCTGTTGCAAAAGTGGGTTCCGCGATCACTAATGATGGCTCGTGGTGTTCCAAACCTGACAAATATATTAGTCCTAACAAAATCTGCAACAACTTTAGAATCATCAGTCCTAGTGGCTTTAGCTTCCACCTATTTTGAAACATAATCAACTGCCAAAAAAATATATAAATTCCCAAAGGATGAAGGAAAAGGTCCCATAAAATCTATACCCCAAACATCAAAAATTTCAACAACTAATTTAGGAGTTTGGGGCATTTGATTTCGTTGAGAAATATTCCCCGTCCTTTGGCAATTAACACATATTTTACAAAACAGATAGGAATCTTTAAAAAGCGATGGCCAATAAAAACCACTTTCCAAAACTTTATTAGCAGTTCTTTTTGGACCAAAATGTCCTCCACAAGCATGAGAATGACAAAAGGAAAGAATAGATTTAAATTCACTGTTAGGCACACACCGTCTAACTATCTGGTTAGCACAAAATTTCCATAAGTATGGATCATCCCAAACATAGTGTCTAGCATCACTTTTCAACTTTTTCCTTTTGGGGTTTGGAAAATTCTTTAGGAAAATATGCACCAACCAAATAATTCACTATATCTGCATACCAGGGAATCTCAACATGGATGGAAAGTAACTGCTCATCTAGGAAAGAATCATGTAACAGTAGCTCCTCCTCGTCTCTCAATAACCTACTCAAGTAATCTGCTACTAAGTTGTCCACACCTTTCTTATCCTTGATCTCTAAGTCAAATTCTTATAGTAGCAGAATCCATCGAATAATCCTTGGTTTAGAATCTTTCTTGGTGAGCAAATACCTGAGAGCAGCATGGTCAGAATAAACTATAACTTTAGTACCAACAAATATGATTGAAATTTATCTAAAGCAAAAACCACAGATAAAATTTCTTTTTTAGTTGTGGAATAGTTTATCTGAGTCTCATTCAAAGTCCTTGAAGCATAATAGATGGCATGAATGGCTTTGTCAATCCTTTGTCCCAAAATAGCCCCCACTGCATAGTTACTTGCATCACACATGATCTAAAATGGCAACTTCCAATTTTGTGGTTGAATGACAGGAGCAGAAGTTAATAATTTCTTTAAAGTGTCAAAAGCCTCTTTGCATTCATCATCAAATTGAAAGTCCACATCTTTTTGTAGCAACTTACATAAGGGTAATGCAATCTTCGAGAAGTCCTTGATAAATCTTTGATAAAATCCTGCATGACCAAGAAAAGAGCGAATCTCCCGCACGCTGATGGGGTAAGGCAAAGAAGATATAATATCTATCTTAGCTTTATCAACTTCAAGACCTTTAGATGACACAATATGACCAAGTACTATTCCCTGTTCTACCATGAAATGACATTTTTCCCAATTTAAAACAAGATTTGTTTCCATGCATCTATCTAGAACACGATTTAAATTATCTAAGCATGCATCCAAAGAATCACCATGAATTGTGAAATCATCCATAAAAACCTCGATGCATTTTTCTAAAAGATCCGAAAAAATGCTTACCATGCATCGCTGAAAAGTACCTGGGGCATTACACAGTTCGAAAGACATCTATCGGTAGGCAAAAGTACCAAAGGGACATGTGAATGTGGTCTTCTCTTGGTCCTCGGGTGCAATCACAATCTAGGTATATCTTGAAAAACCATCTAGAAAACAATAATAAGTGTGCCCAGCTAATCTCTCCAACATTTGATCAATAAAAGGAAGAGGAAAGTGATCTTTTCTTGTTACAACATTCAATTTTCTATAATCTATACACACTCTCCACTCTGTTTGCATTCGTGTGGGCACCAAATCATTATCATCGTTCTTGACAACGATGATTCTGAATTTCTTTGGGACTACCTGCACTGGACTCACCCATGGACTATCGGAGATGGGATAAATGATACCGTCATCAAACAGTTTGAGAACCTCTTTTTTCACCACCTCCATTATGGGCGGATTCAATCTCTTTTGCGCTTCTCTTGTAGGCTTAGCTCCATCCTCTAATAATATCCGATGCATGCACATGGCAGGACTAATACCCTTGATATCCGCTATTGTCCAACCAAAAACTGTAACATGATCCCTTAAAACTCTAAGAAATTTTTCTTCCCGCACCTTGGTTAGATTACTAGCAATAATTGCAGGCAAAGTGTCATTAGTCCCCAAATATGCATATTTCAAATGAGCAGGTAATTATTTCAATTCTAGAGTTGGGGCTTGTACTACAGAAGGTAATAATTTTTGATGAGAAACAGGAAATTGAATAGAATGTACTGCTAACTTTTTTGAGAATTTTGGCAATGAATGTAATGCAGCTACATTCTCCTTCAATTCCTGGGTTTGCGCAATCTCTTCTTCCCTGTCCATGTCTAAACTATTGGTGATTGCAATCTCCTAACTGTCCCTATGTAGTTGTTCAAAAACTTTATGCACCAAGGAGTCTCTCACATCGATAGCAAAAATCTGTCCTATATCACTAGGGTACCTCATGGCATCGTAGATGTTAAACTGAATCTTCTCACCATCAAACTCCATAGTCAAGGTCCCATTATGCACATCGATCATTGTTCTTGCTATTTTTAGGAAGGGTCTTCCTAAAAAGATGTGAGAAGGGTTTAGTGATGTATCATCTTCCATATCCACAATGTAAAAATCTGTAGGAAAGAATAGTTCGTTCACCTGCACTAAGACATCTTCAATTACCCCTCGTGGGTAGGTGTTAGTATGATCTGCCAATTGGATAATCACACCAGTATTTTTCAAAGGGCCTAGATTTAAGGAAGCATAAACAGATAAAGGCATAACATTAATTGAAGCTCCTAAATATAGCATGGCTTTTTCAAATCTGGTGTTTCCTATTTTGCATGGGATTGTGAACATTCCTGGATCTTTACATTTAGGAGGCATTTTTCTTTGAAGAACGACAGATACATTTTCTCCAACTGTTACTCTTTCATCATTTTGTAATTTTCTTTTATTAGTGCATAATTCTTTTAAAAATTTAGCATGCCATGGCACTTATTTAATTGCATCAAGGAGAGGGATACTACTTCTACTTTTCTAAAGGTTTCCAAGATTTCTTTTTCTTTTTCATCTTTCTTTGAGGTTTTAGAATTTCTGGGAGGAAAGGGAAGAGGAATGTTTTTAAGCTGATTAGGAGGGTTAAGTTGTACCTTGGATTTTTCTGTTTCCTCCTTAGCTGCTTCCTTCTCGAACTCCACGGGTCTCATGGTGTATCCAATTGTGTTCCTCTCGTAAAGTTATGGCACTTGCATTCTCCCTTGGGTTGACTACTATTTGAGATGGTAATTTTCCTGAGCCTCTGGATTCCAATATCCCCACAGTTGTAGCCAGTTGTCCTAATTGGTTCCTCAAATCTTGAACCAAAGTTTTTTTCTCTTGCATGAATTGTTGTGTCTGTCCCATGAATGCTTTGAACATTTCCTCCAATGATGTTCCAGTAGGTGTAGGGACTGCTTGCTTCGATTGATATTGAGGTTGGGCTGGTTGGAAGCCCTGCTGCCTAGGTGAAAATGCAGGTGGTGCCACTTGCTTGCTCCCATAACTCAGATTTAGATGATCCCTCCATCATGGGTTATACGTGTTTGAGTATGGATCATACTTTCTCTGAGGTTGTGACTGATAATTTCCCATTGCATTAGCTTGTTGCACAGCCTCATCATCTTGTAATGTTGGGGATTCATCTGTATTGTGATTTGGTTGTAGACATATTCCACAAACCTTTGCAACTGGTAGTTGACCTGTAGCTAATTGTCTAACCATAACAATTAATTCAATTTTTTTTTGACCATAATCACAAGTGCTTAGCTCACTTACCCTTACTGGTGCATGATTTGTTCTAGTGCCATATTGTTGCTAGTTTTCTGCTATGTTTGCAATTAAATTCCTTGCAGCCTCTTGGGTCTTTTCAACTAGTGCTCCTCCGCTAGCTACATCGATCATGCTTCTATCCATCGATACCAACCCTTCGTAGAAATACTAGATCAGGTGTTGTTCATCTATTTGATGCGGTGGACAGCTGGAACAAAGCTTTTTGAATCTTTCCCAATACTCGTATAGTGTCTCCCCACTGAATTGTCTAATCCCATAGATCTCCTTCTTTATGTTGGCTACTCTTGAGGCTGGAAAGTATCTCTCCAAGAAGAACTGCTTCATGTCATTCCAAGACTGTATTGAACCTGAGGGTAGGTAGTACTGCCAATCCTTTGCCAAATCTGCTAGGGAGAATGGGAATGCTCTTAGCTTGATTTGCTCTTCGGTGATTCTGTGTGGTTTCATAGTGGAGCACACCACATGAAATTCCTTCAGATGTTTGTAGGGGTCCTCACCTATAAGACCACAAAAAGTAGGCAGTATATGGATTAGTCCGGATTTAAGTTCAAATGCAGCATCTAAATTAGGATATTCAATGCACAGAGGTTTTTGATTTAAATTAGGAGTTGCCAACTCCCTAAGAGTTCTATTGTTGTTTTGAATCGCCATCTCTTCTTCTTTATCAGATGCGGTGGATGATTCGTTGGATAATAATTCCAAAGCTAAGTTGAGGCCTGGTGATGATGCAGAAGCCTCGTCTATATCTGTAGAAGACTGTTGAACTTTAAGTTTTTTCTTCCTTAGCCTACTTGCAGTTTTCTCAATCTCTGGATCAAAATCTAATATATTAGCCTGAGAAGATCGAGTCATAAAACAAGAACAAAATAAATAATAGAATAAAAACAAAACTCTAAATTACTCCCCGGCGACGACGCCAAAATTTGAGAGCTGTCGTTGACACTCCTAAATTAACCTCACTTTCACTTCACAATTTATAATAATTAGCACAGTAGCAAGTAAGGATCGATCCCACAAAGAGTAAAGTTGTTTTATTATTCTACTATTTCAACAGAAAATAAAGATGGGGGTTTTTGAAAATTATTTTTAAACTAAGAGAACAAAAATTAATGATTTAACCAAATATGTAAAAATTTTAGTTCTGTAGTTCAGTTTCACCAAGTACAACAATCAATTAATCAAGTAATTATTATTTTCCCTTCAATGAAATTATTAGCCTTAAATAACAATAAGCTCTGCTATCCGAAATTCTCCTTAAGATTATCACTGTATGAAACAAGCTCTCCACCAGATTCTAACAAGCATACAACCTAGAATAAGCTCTCTAGATTTAATATGATAGAATCATTAAGAAATAGAGAATTAGGCTAATCCAAGTAACAAACACATAAGCTCGATTTGTTTAACTTATTTTATGATAATCTTAGCAATAAGCAAAAGCTAATCCACAATTATTATTACCAAGTTGCTACTTATGACGAAGACAGATATCAATTACACGTAATATCAATCTTAATCTAGCATATGATAACGATCAAACTAACTCAATTGGCCATATTAAATTAATTAGATCAATTAGCATGCAATTAATGAAAACAGATTATCAAAAGAAATTTCACATAAGAAGGAATAAATAATAATACTCTATTAATCAATTACTTGTAACAAGGTTCTACCTCCCTTTAGAACTGAATGAAAAGAACTAGCTTGACATGCTCTTGAGTCTCTACACTCCAATAGATGATAGTTGATAGTTGAATGAATAAAACCCTGACTCTCATCCTCTATTTATAGTGCTAGACAAAGTCCTAGATCCTATGGGAAGTAGAAATCCAAATCCTAAAAGGAATTACAGATTACACTAATTTTCATAAAGAAATAGAATTCAATTTGGAAATAAATCTTAGTCTAAAAGAAATCCTAATTACAATAGAATTATAAAAACTAATCTTCTAGAATCCAAAATTCAGATTTGAAATTGGAATTAAATCCCACAATTGCCATGTGATTAAACTCCTTGCCACGTGAATCCAAATCCATTTATGATACTAATTGTTGAATCCTTGATTTGCTAGGAATCCCGTAAACCTCTTCCAATTTATTTCTAAAATCATGAAACCCCTTCAATTGTACCTAAAATAAAATTATAAGAATAATGAATTTATTTAGGCACAAAATAAATACAAAAGATTAAGTATTAAGGAATAAAAATATAACATATTTCATACTCATCAAAATTCTCAATGAAAAAAGTTCAAACAACCTCTAAAAGAGACCGAAAATTCACCCCTCTAAACAAATTAAATGAAGAGATGCTACACTTTCTAATAAGCGAAGGAAAGATTACTGAGTTGCTGCTTCCTGTAAATCCCGAGATGAAAAGTTATGATTTTACCAAGATATGTATCTACCATTCTAACTCACCTGGACATGCAACTGAGGAATGTTGGTCTCTAAAGCATAAAATCTAGGATCTCATTGAAAATGCAGAACTGAAGATAGAAATCCCCATGGCCAGAAAAGGTGAAAGGGAAATGAAGAGCTTAAGATTTCCACTTGAGACAGACAGTTCAAAGGAAGTGATGGCTATGAGCACCAATCCTGGCAGAACACAAGGTGGACCGATCCTAATGCTGGGAGTGACAGAGGAGACAAGAGAGTTCCCTAAGGAGATTCCCCCGCCACCATCAAACATCTTGTTGTCAAAAGTTAGCAACCACATTCCTGATTTTACCCTTTTGGATGATGAGGAGGAAATACTGATCCTTCCCAGTGCAGAAAAAGCCAAAAAGAAAAGTTTCTTGCGAGGAATACAACAACAGCTCAAGAGAGATTTCATAGTCAAATCCTCTCAAGCCCATAGAAAAGGTGAAAGAATAGATGAAAAAAAGGTAGTGAGGTTGTCGGGGAAGCCAACCCATCAAGGAATCAAGAGTTTATCCCTTTTTGCGTCAGGTCCAGTATGAGCATCCCCGTGGGATATGGCGAATCAGGAGGTGATCAAGTTATGGCAATAATCGAAGATATTAATGACCAGGAGGTGACCTCTATTGCGAGCCTTGAAGGCAATATAACCACTGACAACTGGACTATTAGGCCTCAACTAGTCAAGAAAATATAGATCTAGAGGATAAAGTTGTGAGTTCCAGGAGATGTTGGAATGATATCAATTTTTTCGCATTATGCCTTTTATTTTTCATGCATGTAAATATTAAAAAAAACAAAAATCAAACCAGTCAGGGCTTGTTCAAGCTCGAACTATGAAAGACCTGATCTCCGTTCAGCCATGGGAGTACGTAGGCAAACATCCATGGTCCAGTCCAACTCTCAAAAGAAACATTTAAACCCAAAATCCAACCCAATTACAAGTCCCAAGACACCAAAATCAAACCTAAGAAGCCTACACCCAAGAAAAACCCTCAAAGTCAGCAACCCATGTTGAGAAGACCCAACAACACTTCAATGTCATTCCATCAAATCTGGCACAAGTCCCTGAAAGAAAGAAACAACGATACATCAAGATAACCATCAACAAGGATGAAATGACCATCACCATAAGATGCAACTCGTCAGCAACTCGTCGCTCCTGAAATGCGAGAAGACTTAATCTCCTTTGACCTCCATCAGTACATGGCCAACCATCGTGGCAAAGTCTATCTCATACCTGATGACCTGTTCCCCCAGATCAAGACCAAAAATCAGACCTTGATGATCAAATCAAACTCAGGTGAAGTCATCACCAACCAAGCTGAGATCTTTTGGCCAATTTAGTGGAGTCTGAAAGCCTCTCGACACCAATCATCAAAGTTGAAACAACAACACAACGATATATCAAACATGATTGTAAGACCCTGAATTTTATAAAATGAAAGTATTCAATTTTTTTATAATTATTATTCTATTTAGTAAATGGTTAAATTGATAAAAGGTTAAAGTTAAGGGTGATATGTGAATTTTTTTGCAAAGTAAGCAAGTTGTCATAAAATATTCATTGTGTAGGGAATATTCGTTTGGTCGGAGAATAATCATTTTAACATGGAATATTTGTACGACGGCACAATCATTGGTGGATCCCACAATGAAATTACTGTCGGAGTTAGAAAACGACATAAATAACTTTTTATAAAAATAACGGTGAAAGGTTTACCGTTAACTATTGAAATATCCGGTGATAAAAGTACAGTAATACGCGTGGTTGCATAGTAGCACACGATATTATTTATTGATGCTTACGTGAGAAGTCACTCAATTTTATTCAATTATTGCCACAATAATTATTGCATAGTATCTCTAATATTATTGATTTAATTGTTGTCATAGTATCATCTGCACAATATTTTATATTATTAAATCAATAATTGAGATGACAAAGTTATTCATATTATTATTTGCATTATTGATGATGTCTAGAAAGTTCTGTTGAGGAAAGGGGTTGGTCACTTAATTACGCGCCAATAGGGAAAAATCCTTATCAGAAAGCCACTCTTTCTTGGGAATGATCTGGTTGTTAATATTGTAAGTTATAATATTAATGATGAATAAGTTCGTGTTGATTAAAGATAAGAATAATATTGATGAGTGAAAGATGTTGTTCATTTAGTTTTCTTTAATTCTTCCGTGACCCAATTACCTTCAGATGAGGTAATTCTGTGATTGGCTGGTTTTTTTATAATTGACCAAACAGAAATTAATCGTATAAATGAACAATTAATTGCTATTGATTCACATACAAATTATTGTTGGTTCACATGTATGGAACTATTGATTCACATGCATTTACTATTAAGGGAGGTGGTGCAAGATTGATAATACTTCAAGGACTAAATTAAAAATGGAGGTAAAGATGAGGGTACTATACTGTAATAATTTGAGCCCCTAAAAGTGAAATTATTTAAACTATATTTTCCTATAAATAGAAGCTCATTTCTTCTTTCATTCTCACCAATTCATTAAGACTCACAAGAGCAATTATAGAGAGAGAAGCTATAGAGAGAAAGAAGAAGAGTATTCTGCTACTTCACTATTGCAGTATCTAGTCTTTTACTAAGGTAAGAGGTATTATTTATTTCATATTCACTTACGATATTACTTTTTATATTCGTAAGGAATTTTATTTCGTTTAATTTTCGTATGAAATAATATTTTCTTCCATACTTTATAGTATGTAAGTAATATTATTTTATTTTATATTCCTTATTCTATATTCATTTTGTTAAAGTATTGCTTCTATACTCCATGAAATTATTAGAATATCCATGAAATTTGCGCTTCATCTAGTATCGTTCATAAGGATATTTTTCTGAACATTCTTGTTAAATTTTAAGCTTTTCATATCGAAGTACTATTCATGGTGGGTACTATTCATGAAATACTATTCACGGAGTACTATTCACAAAGTACTATTCTTGAAGTACTATTCACAAAATACTATTCACTCAGATACTATTCACTCGGGGTACTATTCATGACAAAAATTGATTTCTTTTCTGTCTAAATTATTTTTGATACAATATTATTCTTGAATTTTACTCCAAAAGCAAAGATCATGTCGATAATTTGATATTATTTAATTCTGGATAAATTAAATTATAAATCTTTAAAATTTATCCTTGCTTTCATTTAATTGAATTCTTATATCATTGTCATCATTCTCATGCTTATATTGTGATAAAGTCATCTTTGGTCGTAGTGCATAGATGGATTGTTGATTGGTATGATTATGACCAGGGATTATTCGGTATAATCATGACCCGTAATGTTACAAATGACGTGGTAAAAGTCCTCATTGGCCCGTAGTGCATTGATGGACAAATGTTGGTATAATCATAACCATGCGTTCTCTTCGGCCAAGGGTGCAAAGATGAATTGTTGTTTTGCATGATCATGACCATTGGTAAAAACACGAATATCCTTGGCCCGTAGTGCATGGATAATTTGTGGTTGTGATACTAATGAATATTCTTGGCCCGTAGTGAATGGATAATTCAGTGATGTGGATTATTTATTAAGCTGAGTCTTAGCGATAAAATTGATGATAAACTTTAAAATCATAGAAGATAGTAAATATCACGCTCTACTTAACTCTTCTAATGGATTGCTTATTTCGCTGCAGTTGTTGATCTAAAACTTGTTGTCTATTGTATTTTATCAGTTGTTATACTGTTGAAGGCTAACAATAATTTATTCTGCATTTTTTTAGTCATAATATTTCTTACTGGGCTAGTTAAGCTTACCTTTGTCTTTCATTGTTCTCTTCAGGAAATGAGAATATAGCTGGGACGAGTCGGGGAATGGAGTGATGGTACAGGATAAGTGACTATAGCAGTCCTCACTCTTCTATGAAATAGTGTGATAATAATTGTAATGAGGACTCCATTGAGTGTGGATATTGTCTAGAATACAATATTCGTGTTAAAACTCTCAGCTACGCTTTTGTCGTATTGTATAAAAGAAGTTTGTATTTAAATTATGTACCATATATTTGGCGACTTACAATGGGTGATGTATACCTATATTGGGGGCGTCACAATGATCATCAGCAAGGACCTTCAAAGAGTCGACACCCTCAATCACAAGTCTTCATTAAATCAGAAGTAAATCATTAAGGCTAATTGTGCCAATAAGTCAAAAACAATGATTGAGGGCATCCAAGCATCAAAGCCCAAACCCATTACCTGTTCACCATATGGTCCAGAGGTCAAAGACTCTTTCGATCTCGACATCTTATCAGCCCATCTATCAAAGAAACTATCCCAGACGAGAAGCAAGACTGGGGTAATTTCAGAATCGATGACAACCCGATATTGGGACCCTTACATCAAACAAGACTAGGGCAATATCGGAAACATGGAAAACTCAACACTGGGGCATTCATCAACCATCCTAAGAAGGAAAATGCACCAGTTGGCACCATCAGCATGGTCCATCATCATCAAAGCTTCCCTCATATCATCTCACTGGTGATCCGGTATGATAATTTGGTCTTTTCCAATCATACTGTTCTCAGAATGAATAACCCACATATGAGGTATGACTCTTTCATCTCCTTATGTGCTTTCAGTCTCCATTTACATGCATTGGCAATAATATATATGTTAAATATTCTTAAAAAAGGTTTTAAAAGATATTGCTCAAATTTTTATGAATGAGATTAAACCTTTTGATTGGACACGACATCCTAGTTTAAAGCGCTTTTTAGAATAGACTTGACCTCAAATGCATGTATGTACTTTGCGATTTCCCTGAATCTTAGTTGTGGGGTATGAAGCTATGGCAAAAATAATGGCAATTAATGAAGAGATAAAAGATAAGTCGGCAGATCCGAATCGTGGACTAGGTTGCTCGAGTTATTAAGCTCGAGAGGTGTCTTT
Organism: Panax quinquefolius; assembly: GCA_020205615.1. Lineage (NCBI taxonomy): Eukaryota > Viridiplantae > Streptophyta > Magnoliopsida > Apiales > Araliaceae > Panax > Panax quinquefolius. The sequence goes on from CM035152.1 coordinate 23,322,278, forward strand.
ACACCTAGTACCCTAAAGACATCTGGTTTGGGAATCATCGACCCAACACTTATTACATGGGTAACTTAGCGCCTAAGAAAACGAGCATTGAAAAAAAGAAAAAAGGAAAAACCTGAGCAGATCCGAATCGTGGCCTAGGTTGCTCGTGTAACGACCCCAAAATTCATACAATTCAACTCTCAACCTCAGTAATTAACAATACACCTTTATTCTAAATTTACATCATTATTTGATGATACAATCACTAAAAATGCAGAATATTTTAAACTTTTCTATCTTCTTCTTTTATTTTCCCTGAATCACAACTTTTATCATCTACATGTCTTTGAATCTTATATAATCCATGATTCACTTTATCAGAGTTAATATATATATATATATATACTTACATCTCAAATTGATATCCTTTATACATCGGATAGCTCAAAATTTAACTTTATAACTCAACATAAAATATACATCATAAAACATTGAGTACATCTCATGAACCTTAATCATGGTTTAAAGAAATAACAACTTTAGCAAAAACATTAATCTTCATGTATTATTTCTTATCCACGTCATTCAAGTAGCACATAGTGTTACCTTGAATCCTTAAGCTGCAAAAATGGTTATTTGCAAGGTTGAGCTCGAAACCCCAGCAAATCTAACAGTTTTCAAGCAACACGTAGCACATAAATAATATGCTCATCTTATACATCATAAAAATCTGTCTAAACACATTATACATGTTGTACATCACATATCAAATAAATATTGAGTTCCATAACTCAATCAACATTCTTTCCTCAAACAACGTAGTCATAATTTGACTTTAACAGTTCATACTTACAACATATATAATACATCAATCTCTTTGCAATACAGATTTAAAATAGTTAATCATCAAGTTCATGTAACAAATAAGAACTGATAGATTTGCCTTGATCATTTTTTACCAATAACAGTTTAACAGCTTACAGCTATCTGCACTTCATGTGCCCTACACAATTATATAATCATGTACATCAACTATTAGCCACATAGCAATGCAAAGTAGTTGTAATGTAAACTTTACTCTACATCCCATAACCCTTCCTATTAATCAATACACAATGTTCAATTTGATTGTGTTAACTTTTGACTTATATCTCACTATATTTCTTGTTAGTCATACTCGAAGTTCATTCAAGTGTTTAAGTCTTGCTAGGAATCCTTATTGGTTTTATATTAACCCCATTCAATATATTATAATGTTCATTTCAATGAATCGAAACACTTTTTAAGTTCATTAACACTTGTCACGGCGTTTCGACGTTCATTCGTCACACGCCCGATTCGTCTCTCTTGTGTACACTTAGTATGCTTATACAAATTATTTAATACATCATTTATTAAAATTAAGCATCATTATATTTACTAATATTCATTTTTTATAAATTAGAACAACATCTTTTAACGTCAGAAGCACTACACTTGCATGCGTGCATGCCCGACGCCCTCCGATTGCTTCTAAATGCACATCAGTCCCAAAGATGACCATTTTGACCCCTGCTAATGACCTCAAATTGAAACACTTAAAGAACAAAAGTTGTAGGTATACTCGTCCTAGTTCCGGATCAACTTGAATCACCTCAATTGGAGTCCGTATGAAAATATTATGGCCGTTTTACTACAGGAGGCCAAAAAAGTCCAACCTGAGCATTGCTCCGGCTCCGCGGTGCCCTAATTAGCCTTGGGGCGGCGCTAAAGCACCCAAAAGCAGTTTAGGTTACCCAATTTATTCTGTTTCGTGAATTTTTCACCCTTTCTTCTTCCAACCTTCATAACTCGAGTTATACACATCCAATTGAGTCCGTTTTTGACTATATGGACTCGTAATTCATAGAACTACAACATAACCAAAGAATTAACAATTTAAAGAAACATTAAATAACCCAAATCTTATGTTCATACTAAACTTTCATGTTTTAACATGTTTAGTGAATTCATTCACTACGAATTCGTTTCTTAACCAAATTGTCATTCAACTTGCGTTATTTTTATTTTAAACGTTTTAACAACATCCATAATCAATTTAAGGTTTTCATCATGATTTCATAACTAATCTTTGACTCCAACTAAGCCATAACATTTATATTTCATCAAGAACACAAGTTCTTCATCTTTAGCATAATTTCACGAATTCGATTACCTAAAAATTGCTTATAGATGATATATAACAGAATATATATATATATATATATATATATATATATATATAAACAAAAATCATAAACTAGAAACCTAGAAATTTTACCTTTGATTTGCTATAAAGCTTGAACAATTTCTTATTTCTCCCTTCTTTGATTCTGAAACTCTTCTTCAATTATAGAGAATTTCTTCTCTCAATTTTTCTCTCTTCTCTGTATTTGTTCTTCTTTGTTTTTAGTCTTAAGAAAACACACATAATGCTAAAACTGATAAAAGGCATAAAGCCTTCACTTAAAAAATAACGAGCTTCATCAGTTACAAAAACAAAGGTCACTAAGCCATGTTTGGCTAGCACCCAAAACCCTCCTTCTATTTTATTTTAATTCCTACATTATCATATAATTTATTTGTCACAACCATTATTAAATTAAATTAAACCTCAATATAATTATAACTTCCATTTAGGGAATATAACAAATTACTAAATCTCTAATTTAATTACTTAATTAAATTAGAATATTCCCATTCCATTAATATTATCCCACTTTCATTAAATTATTCCATAACGATTTCCATCAAATATTTATTTTAAATTTCATAAATATTCCAACTAAAATATTTATTTTATTCGATAAATGTTTTAAATATTTACTTAGATTCACAATCTTATTACATTAACATATTACATTTATATGTAATATGTATTATTTTTTCATCTTATTAAAAAATATTTACATTAATTCACTATTTTAATTAAGTGAATTAGTCATTTTTATTAATGAAATTTGATTAATTACAATTCAATTGCCAATCAAGGCATGATAATCAAATTATATTATTTCATAATATAATTCTAACTCTATTTAAATTAACCAATATTTATTAAGTTAATTCCTTTTTCCACCATATTCCTCTACATAACTAATTCTCTCCACTTCCTTTAATAGTTTAACCAACTATTAAATCTCATATATATTTAATTTCTTCACACCAAAACATTTAATTTAAAATATACATTTAATAAGAATTTTAATTATTAAATTATTAATTTAATAACTTATAAAAATTCGGGTTGTCACAGCTCGAGTAATTAAGCCTGAAGGGTGTCTTCACACCTGGTGCCCTAAAGTCGTCTGGTTTGGGAGTCACCGGCCCAACACTCGATACATGGGTAATTTAGACTCTAAGAAAATGAATCTTGCATATTCTTAGGCGAAGAAACAAATAGAGTGACTACCTGACTTATCTTGAAGTGTGGCCTTTGTTACTCGAGCAAGTAAACCCGAAGGGGTGTCTTTACATCTAGTGCCCTAAAGCCATCTGGTTTGGGAGTCATTGGTCCAAAACTCGTTAAATGGATAACTCTGAATAGCCTAAGAAAATGAGACAAGTTAAGCGAAAGAAAATTTAAAATTTTCAAAGTCATGGAAATGAAACCCTTGGTAAGAGTGGCGTCACTCATAGTGCGTGTGTCATATGAAGTCAATTATGCGAAGAATAACGTCTAGAGTGAAGATGAATTATCTCTCATAAAGGGAGATAAGTCTTTTGAATCTAATAATACCCATGAACAATGACCATGGATGCTTCAAAATTTCCTTATGATTTCATAGCTCATTTAATTTCATAAACTTTAAACTTCAAATGCCTCATTCAAAAGATTATACTAATCTTGGACGGCTGAGCCGTGAAGATTTTGGTGCATTTTTTTCTTTTGATGTGAAGGATATTGCTCACTCTCGATTTGGTCAATAAAGAGAGTTTCTCATGTGAATCCCTGACATCAACATGCGAAAGGACTGGGGCATTTTTCGATTCCAAGGAATGGAAAGAGTTTAAGGCGGGATCAAACTTCTCATCAAAAGAAAGAGGAGAACTCTTGAAAGAAATAACGGAGACACAAGATTGCCCAGACAAAAGAAATAACCCTTATATATAAGAGGTTCTCTGACAAAGAATTTGTTGTGAATAACCCTTTTTGGCCTGTTGAAATTTTAGCTAGAGCAAAAAAATTCAACAAGCCAAAAAGGGTTGCTCCACAAAGAACCTGTCATTGTGGATGGAACCCTATATATATATATATATATTTACCAGTTTGGCCTAAATTGCTAATTCGTGGCCTTTTACTACTTTATTATATATATAATCATATATATATATATATAGTAACTTTTTACTGTGTTTAAATATCTATTTTAATAGTTCGTTCAATATAAATCCATAATATTTAGATCTGTGGACTAGATTTATCAAAATCTAGCCATATCTAACTTTTAACCGGTTCAAAGTTGAAAAACAGAAATCGTTGAGATAGAATGGCTAAGATTTATTTAAATCTAGTTTTCTTTCTAGGAGCCACGAGATCGAAAATCCAGCTGACGGATCTAGATCTGGTTTACATGACAGTCCTTTTTTTAGTTGTACAGCTAACTTGTATATTATTTATGGTGTTTGGACATTCATTGATGGCTTTCATGACCATAAGGAGCCCGACACTTATATGTATATTATTTTGTCGAAGATGCTTCGCATCTCGAGAATAGAATCAAATCGAGCCGAATACGAAATAAAATGGAAGTATCAAAGGTCTCAATTACTATGTGAGCATAAGGGCTTGAAAACCTGTTTTCAAAATATCATTTCTATATATATTGCTTAAAATTAAACTTTTATTTAAAGCAAACCCTTTTTATATAGGTGCAAATGAGGCATAACACTACTTCCAAATAATGCACTTAGGCACAATAAACACACACACACACACACACACACACACACACTGTAAGACCCCAACTTATTATTAATGAAATTGAATTTTCTCTATTTATTATTTTGAAATAGTAAGGGTTGATTTGATTAATGTGGTTAGTTATGGGTAAAATGTGCAAAATTTCAAATAAGCAAGTGGTTATAAAATATTCATTATTGTCGGAGAATATTAGTTTGGTCGTGGAATATTCTTACTATCGAAGAATATTCGTACGACGACGCATCCTTATGTGGGCCCCATAACGGAAAGCGATTGGATGAGGAAAACGACAAATATAAGTTGGTTATAAATAATAACAGAAGTTGTTATCAATTAACACCGTTGAATACCTTTGGTTAAAACACAAGAGATCATTGCAGATTGCACCAATTATTGATTCTTACGTATGAAGGCACTACTCAATAATTGTTTAAGTAATTACTGTTCAATATTTTATTTTATTGATTCAATAATTACTACGTTGATATTTTATATTATTGTTGTTTCAATAATTGTCACTACACAGTATTTTCATTATCAGATCAATAATTCAGATTATTTGAATAATATTATTAGATAACATTATTGGCAATGTCTAGAAAGTTTTGTCTAAGGAGAGGTTTGGTCACCTAATCATGCTACCAAGAAGGAGAAATCCTTATCGAAAGCCCCTCTTTCCTAGGAATGGCCTCGTCGGTTGTTTATATTGTGATTCTTGTAATATTATTTGTGAATAATTAATTATTGATTTATATGATAAGGAAAATATTCATTTTACGTGGATATAGATGGAGAAAATTTTAAAGTGACAATTGTTGAAAAATTGATATTTTATCTTTTCTGATAAAATAATTCATTTAAATATATTATTATATTTTAATAATATAATAATGGTGATATTTTTACAATGAATGTGGGATATATGAATATATGAGGAGGAAGAGTATTTTTGTTGCAAAAGATGTTTAAAACATGTTAAACATGTCTGTGGGCCCATTTCTTGACTGAAATTTGATTATAACCTGTAAAATCGCTCGTTTGTGAATTTCGGTCAATTTCAGTTTAGAATTTGGGAAAACTTTCTTCTGTAAAGTTGTAGATAATGGAATTTCCTATGGAAAAGACATGAGGTTCAAATTTTTCTGATAAAAGAGCTATTTATTATGAATTATTGAAATTCCAAAGTTCCGAAATAATAGATTTTTGGAAGTTTTAATTATATTTAATTATGAAAAACATTTTTCTTAATTTTTTAGAGGTGGGCTACATGTGTGGCTGATAGTTGATTAAGAAAAAGTGTGCTTATGAAGTTTTAGAAAAAAATATATTAATATGTGGTAAACGTGTTTTTTGCGGAAGTCGGGGGTGTCTAACACCTTTCCCCCGCTTAATCAAGCCCTCAAACTCTATGAATCTCGGTTTCCAAGGCCTGTTAAATAGAGTCCAATAATTGGGCTTTTGTGTACACCTTTTCAAATTCGGTTGAGTTGGTACAACTATTTCAAAACTACCAACTGATAACTCCAATAATTGGGCTTTTATGTCGATTGAGAATGTTAATAGTGGAGTAAATGAGACCGTGGAGACTCCTTTACTCACCAACGAGGAGAACGTGCAACAGGCTGGCAATGTTCCTCCTATAAACAACACCATTGATATGAACGACAGAATGTTTAGAAGCTTTTTGCAGTTCATGAAAAATTAGACAAGGGAGACTCGTGCACAAAATACAGGTGAAAATGATAACAACGCACAGTTTGTCACAGCCAAGCAGTTCAAAGAGTGTTGTAAGACCCAAACTTATTATAAATGAAATTAAATTTCCTATATTTATTATTTTGAAATAGTAAGGGTTGATTTGATTATTGTGGTTAGTTATGGGTAAAATGCGCAAAATTTTAAATAAGCAAGTGGTTATAAAATATTCATTGTTGTCGGGGAATATTAGTTTGGTCGTAGAATATTCTTATCATATTTGGGAATATTCGTATTCAGTATGCGATTCCAAACGCACCTCGAATATTCCCCCAAATAAACGTAATATTTTTATAACGCTCAGATTCTTTGAATGTTAATATCCATACATTAATCAAATCAACCTTAATATTTCCAAAATATAAATCAAATAATTGTTGGGTTGAGAATATTAAACAGCACAACGCGAAGGGGCCCCATAACGGAAAGCGATTGGATGAAGAAACGACAAGTATAAGTTATTTATAAATAATAACAGTATTCTTGTCGATCTTTGTTATTCAAGTATTAATATCGTTGGAATACCTTATTGGTTAAAACACAATGGTAAGATTACCAGTATCGCACCAATTATTGATTCTTACGTAAGAAGGCACTACTTAATAATTGTTACAAAGAGTTACCGCTCAATATTTTATTTTATTGATTCAATAATGCTACGCTTTATATATTATTATTTCAATAATTGTCACTACATAGTATTTTCATAGGCATATGATCACCCTGCGAAGGTCAATACAATGGCATGTAAACAACTACAACAACTTTATTATTACAACAAGAAAATCGGAGTTTACAAATACAACATATTCTCTGCATAATATTTATACTAAACAAATCCTCATCACATTTATCGATACATTATTTTACAGATAAAAGGTGAGGACTACTAAATAAACTTTCTAAAACCTTCATTCTGGCACTTCACTCAGACTCGCTTATATTCTCGCCGAGAAGAATGGAAAAGGAAAAGGGTGAGCTCAACTAGCATAAGAAATATTGACTTACTCAAGATAATATACAATAAATTATCGTTAGTCTTCAACAGAAAAATTTACCTGATGTATCACAATAGACAACAAGTCTTATCAATATTCGCAATGAAATAATAATTCATAAGAGTTAATGTAGGAAATGAAATCTACTATAATCTATGAATTTAATAAATTCATCATCAATATTTTATCCTCAGAATAATCAATCAACATTCATCTCAAATCAAATATTCATCTTTGCACTACAGGTGCCAAAGATATTCATCAACTCCATTATGTCCATCTCAACACCTGCTCATCTTCAGACCATAAAAGTTTAAGATATTCATCACCGCACATGTTCATTTAAACACATGTTCATCTTTCTATCATGCCCCAAAGATATTCTTCGCAGTTCATTCATTCAGACTGACCAAGCCAAAGATATTCAATAATAAGAATTCAACCAAAGGAAACAAAATTATGATTAAGATTATGATGGACACTTCAAAATAAATCATGGTCAAAGTAGTAAAATTCAAGAATGATCAAAACATTGATACAATCAAAGCTAGTATCCGTAATAGAATTTTCTGACGTCAGATACACAGAAAGCACCAAAAGATGTAAATTCCACAAAAACATCTTCACGTTTAATAAGAATAGAATCAATAAGAGATCGTGAATCTTCATGAAAGTAATCGTGAATAAAGAATCTTTAATAGAAACCTATTACGAAAAAATTCAAATTATAAAAAGTTATGAGCATTGAAGAAAAATATCCAACGGTAATAATAAAATATCAAGATTTCTAAGTTGAAAGGTTGATCGATTGAATGAAACTTAAACCTCATTATATCTAAATACTCACAAAATATCAATAACATGAGAGAGAAACAGAGAACCCTTTGTTTCAAAGTTCAATTCCAACTCACTTTCTGCAGACTTGACCATAATTATGGCTTTGACTCATGTATCTTGAAATAAAAAAATAAAAATTCAGTATTTCTTCACCAACCGTGCTGTGGGCCCACTCAATTTGGTAGAATTTTCCCAAATCAATTATAAACCCACTTTAATCACACCTCTTAAAATTCACAACAAATCATTTGTGTAATTTTTAACTATTTCAAACTTTGTGGACATATACTCAACTTTATGTACAGAGTAATACAACTCAAAATTACTATTAAAACACCTCCGTAATATATCTCAAAACCCCCGATTTATTTTTAATACCTATCTCTGCAGAATATCGATAAAAACTCTCAAACAATAATTCTCTTCATTTACAACTATTACAACAAATCCATCATTTATACCAATTATTGATTCTAACCAGCCGCTCCTGTGAGTGGGCTTCTTCCGACTAATTCTCTCTCATCGGCCAAGCAGGGTGTGAGTCAAATCTCTCCTACACTACTTAATAATTGTTACATGAAAGTCAATATACTAAATAATCAACGCAGCAATATAACCAATAAAATAAAATAATAATGAATTCAGTTATCGCTCAATATTTTATTTTATCGATTCAATAATTTGCTACAACAATGAATACTTATAACATTGGCCATATCAAATTTCGCATGAATTTTTTAATAATAATTCATATTATTTGAATAATATTATTAGATAACATTATTGGCAATGTTTAGAAATTTCTATTTAAGGAGAGGTTTGTCACCTAATCAAGGCTAAGAAGTGAGAAGTCCTTATTGGAAAGCCCCTCTTCCCAAGAACTACCGTCATGGTTTATTATTGTGATTACATAATATTATTTGTGAATAATTAATTATTGATTTATATGATAAGGAAAATATTCATTTTATGTGGATATAGATGGAGAAAATTTAAAGTTACAATTGTTGAAAAATTGATATTTTATCTTTTTCGATAAAATAATTCATTTAAATATATATTATTATATTTTAATAATATATGTGGATATAATAATGGTGATATTTTTACAATGAATGTGGGATATATGAGTATATGAGGAGGAGTATTTTTTAACTAAAAATATTTAAAACATGTTAAACATGTCGGTGGACCCCATTTCTTGACTGGAATTTGATTATAGCTTGTAAAATCGTCCGTTTGTGAATTTCGGTCAATTTCTGTTTGGAATTTAGAAAAACTTTCTTCTGCAAAGTTGTAGATAATGGAATTTCCTATGGAAAAGACATGAGGTTCGAATTTTTCTGATAAGAGGGCTATTTATTATGAATTATTGAATTCTGAAGTTCCAAAATAATTGATTTTTGAAAGTTTTAATTATTTTTAATAAGAAAAACATTTTTTTTATTTTGGTGAGGTGGGTCTCACTTGGTGGCTGATGTTTTGAATCAAATGAGGTGTGCGTTGGAATAAAAAAAAATATATTAATATTTTATTAAATTTTCTGCTTTGGTGTTTTAAGCATTTTTCTATAAATAGGATGCTTAGGTTAGAATTGAAAATCACACCAGAAACTGAAGTTTTCTCTCTCTATATTATCGAGCGTATTCTTGTAAGTATTTTGATACTTTGAGTGTTGCTATACGGTGCAAGTTCATTCAGCGTTATATGTGATATTCCAGCCAGAAGTACTATTCTTTTCGAGGTAAGGGATATTATTTTTTTAAAAAATGATATTATTTCTTCCAATATCATTATGCCGAAATATTGATAGTATTTTTCTTGTGAAATTCTTGTCTTTTAGTATTGGGGTTACTATTCATGTATACGACACTATTCACGTATACGGTACTATTCACAAATACGACACTATTCACAGAAAAATTAAATTTTCATTTTTTGTCCAAAATATCTATTATGGATATTAGCTTTGATTGTATCCATGTTTTGATTATTCTTGAATTTTGCTCCACTATGATTATTTATGAAGTATTTTTGAACCCAGATTGTTTAAAGTACGAATCCTTAATATTTGTTCTTTTGTTTCACTGAATTCGTTTTCTTTAAAATATTTTTCATCATCCTTAGTCCTAAATAATGATTTTACTGAATATCTTTGGCCTGTGGTGCAAAGATTAATGATTTTCTGATGAATATCTTTGGCCCGTGAGAAAAAAGATGAACAGTGTTGAGATAAACATGACCAACTGATGAATATCTTTGCTTTTGTGAGTGAAAAGATGAATATTTGATTCAAGATGAATATTGATTGATGTTACAGGGATACAATAATGATGATGAACTTTTAAATTCATAGATTATAGTAGATTTCATTCTCTACGTAACTCATCTATGAATTATTATTTCTGCTGCGAATATTGATCTGAAACTTGTTGTCTATTATATTTTATCAGATTTTTCCCTGTTGAAGACTAACGATAATTTGTTCTATATTATCTTAGTCATAATATTCTTTACTAGGCTAATTGAGCTCATCCTTTTCCTTTTTGTTCCATTTTTCTTCTCAGGAGGCGAGAATGTAGGGAGTTCTAGTTGGGGTGTGGAATGATGGTTCTAGAAAGTTGTTTTAGTAGTCCTCACCATTTTTGTAAAATAATCTACCAATAATTGTAATGAAGACTTATTTGGGTGTGAATATTGTCTAGATGGCAATATTTGTATTTAAACTCACGCTTTTTATGTCAGATTAATAAAGTTGTAGTTGTTTTCAGACCATGTTATCGACGACTCAAAATGGGTGATGTATACCTATTTTGGGGCGCTACAATCGGGACCAGGGACCATTCTGGGGAAAGCCGGATCCGATTAAGGCAGAAACGTGGGTTAAACAAATTACCAAGATATTCGATGTCTTGGGATGCACGGAGGAACGAAGGTTCCATTCGCCACCTTTATGTTCCGTTAATGATGCAGACATCGGTGGGAATCATGAAGCGCACTCCATCCAAACCGCATCAAAGATGTCTTGGGAGACGTTTCAGAAACTGTTCAATGACAAGTACTTTCCTAAAAGTATTCGTCATATGAAGGAAGTGGAGTTTATTAGATTGGAATAAAACAACATGACGGTGTCCCAGTACGAGGTGAAATTTGCAGAGTTGTCCAGGATTGTACCTCATTTGGTGGAGAATGAGGAACGTATGACGCGGATGTTTCGAGAGGTTTGAAACCCGGCATACGTCAATATCTCATTTCTCATAAATTTTCTCTCTATTCAGATGTTTTCAATAAGGCTCAATTATTAGAGCGAGATAACGAGTACGTTCAACCGAGGGACCACAACTAAGATCATACCGGTGACAGCAATCATTAGAACAATGATAACCAGCGAAGAAAGAAAAATACGGATAAAAATGGTAACCACTCTGGTGGTAATCATGGCCATGAGAATAGAAGAAACAAGTCGGGAGGAGATTTTAAAAAGAGAAGATTCAACAATGACCATGTGAAGACGTCAGCACCAGCAGCAACTGGTTCTAAGGGAGGATAAATACGGGAAAAAGGGACATATCAGCCCAAACTGCCCACAACAGTTCAAGGTATGTTATAATTATGGAAAGGAAGGGCATATCGCTCGAGATTGTAGAGTATGTAAACCAAGTCCAAGCAATGATGGTGACTCAAAAGGTCATCCCAAAAAAGTCAAAGTCAACGGTTGCCTCGGAAGAGGGTTTGTCGTGGATCTGGTCAAAATGCGAGGAACCCAAACGAGGTGATCACGGGTAAGTTAATCATAAATTCTTGCTAAGTTTATACCTTACTAGATACCGGTATACCCATTCATTTATCTTTCCCGCCAGGCTCAACGCTTATACTTAACTCCGGAGAAATTAGACTTTGATTTATCTGTGGAGACTCTGTTAGGAGAAACTTTCATCACATCCACTCGCTTATAAATCTTGTTTGATCCAAGTTGGCACCATCACATTACTGTTGACCTTATCTCTTTAAAGATACTTGCTTTTGATGTGATTTTAGGGATTGATTGGTTAACTACTCATCATGCCAAAATTGATTATTTTGTAAGGTTGTTAGTTTTCATATTCCTAGCCAACCTGTTGTATTTAATTCAAGCAACTAAACCACTAAAATCAATCATCATCATATCAAGTCATAAAGCTATTCGCTTATTGAAAAATGGATGTCAAGCTTTCTTAGCCCATGTTATGGATTTGAATAAAGACACGCCGGATTTGAATAATATTCCGTTGTTAGTAAATTTCCTAACGTATTTTCAAGAACTTCCTGCCTACCCCCAAACGTGAAGTTGAATTCTTTATTGATCTTGAACCCGGTACAAAGCCCATTTCTAAAACCCCATATCGAATGGCTCCTATTGAACTTCAGAGTTAAAAGTCCAACTACGTGAGTTGTTGGACATCGGTTTCATTCTGGCTCTAGTACATCTCCTTGGGGTGCTCCTATTTTATTTGTAAAGAAGAAAGAAAAAAGTATGCGACTTTGTATTGACTATCGAGAATTAAACCATGTCACTATCAAGAATAGGTATCCGCTACCTCGTATTGATGACCTATTTGACTAGTTGCAAGGAGCACAATTCTTTTCAAAGATCGATCTTCATTCTGGATATCATCAGCTGAAGATTAGAACTGAGGATATTCCAAAGACTGCCTTCAAAACTCCCAGACACGGGCATTATGAATTCTTAGTCATGTCTTTTGGATTGACTAATGCTCCTGCGGCTTTCATGGATATGATGAACCGAGTATTCAAGGATTATTTGGATCAGTTCGTTGTTGTCTTTATTGATGACATCCTCATATATTCCAAAAGTCGTGAAGATCATGAGCACCATTTGAAGCTGGTACTCCAAAGGCTTCGTGAAAACAAGCTATATGCCAAGTTGAAGAAATGCGAGTTTTTGCTTGAGGAAGTAGCATTCCTTGGGCACGTGGTGTCAAAACATGGAGTATCTATCGACCCGGCGAAGATTAAAGCAATACAAAGTTGGGAGCAAATAGAAGTTTGCGGATCAAATACGTAGCTTTTCGGGCTTAATTGGTTATTATCTCGAGATTCGTGGAAGGATTTTCGAATCGCTACTCCTTTAACTCCGCCTAACTCGAAGGATACAAAATTGTATGGAGCGAGGAATGCGAGAAGAGTTTCCAAGAGCTTAAGAGGAGACTTATTTCTAAGACTGTTTCGACAATACCATCCGGTTCGGATGGATTTGTTATCTATAGTGATGCTTCAGGCAAAGGGTTAGGATGTGTTCTCATGCAACGTGGAAAAGTCATAACCTATGCCTCGCGACAACTTAAAGAGTATGAGAGGAATTATCCTACTCATGATCTAGAGTCATGTGCAATCTTTTGCGCTTAAAGATCCGGAGACACTATCTATATGGGGAGAAAGTGGAGATATATTTAGACCATAAAAGCCTCAAATATTTCTTCACCCAAAAGGAACTCAACATGCGACAACGACGTTGGCTCGAAATGTTAAAATGATAATGACCACACCATTCAATACCATCCCGAAAAAAAAACGGTAACCCGACGCATCGAGTAGAGGATCATATGCAGGAACGAAAAGCGATGATGTCAAGTATACAGCGTAGAACCAACTTTAATCGATAAAGTTAAAGTTGCTCAAGCCACGTAATCTTGAAAATGATGTAAGAAGAAGAAAGTACAAGAAGGTGTTATCCCGCAGGCAAGAATCGATGAAGAAGGAATACTATGAGTCCACTCCTGCATTTTATGTTCCTAACGATTATGATTTGAAGAACAAGATTATGATGGAGGCACACAATACACCGTTTGCAATCCATCCTGGAAGTACCAAAATGTATCGTGATCTTCAACATACATTTTGGTGGAACAATATGAAGAGAGAGATTGCAAAGTTTATCTCGAGGTGTTTAACTTGTCAACGTGTAAAGGTGGAGCATCAAGTACCTAAGGGTCCGTTGCAACCACTTGAGATTCTGAAATGGAAGTGGGAACACATTACCATGGATTTTGTTACGAGTCTTCCCACGGGTTCTCAAGGAATAAATGCGATTTGGGTTATTGTTGATAGATTAACCAAGTCTGCACATTTCTTACCGATACGGGAGACTTATTCCCTTGAACGTCTTGCTCATATGTATGTAAGTGAGATTGTGAGATTGCATGGCATGCCAGTATCCATAGTTTCAGATCGTGACCCAAGATTCACTTCACGATTTTGGGTTAGTTTGCAAAAAGCTATGGGCATGGATTTATTTATCTGGGATTCGGCATACCATCCTCAAAACGGACGGACAATCGAGAGGACTATTCAAACTCTTGAAGATCTATTAAGACTCGTGTCCTAGATTTCAAAGGAGTTGGGATAAGTATTTACCATTGGTGGAATTCTTCTACAACAACAGCTTATCGTGAAAGTATAGGTGTGGCTCCATTCAAGCATTATATGGACGAAAGTGTCGCTCTCTCCAATATGTTGGGATGAGGTGGGTGAAGCAACATTGTTGGGATCCGAGTTGGTACGTATGACTACGGAAAAGATCCAAATGATTCGACAACGATACAAACCAAGACAGATCGAAAAAAGAGTTATGCGGATCTTCATCGAAAGGACGTGGAATTTAGTATCGGGGATCATGTATTGTCATGTGGCTCCATGGAAGGGAGTTACAAGATTTGGAAAGAGAGGAAAGCTCAATCCACGATTTATTGGTCCATTTCAGATTCTTGATCGAGTAGGAAATGTAGCCTATAGACTCGCGCTACCTCCAAGTATGTCTCGTGTTCATAATGTTTTTCATATATCTGTGCTTCGTAAATATGTGAAAGATCCGAATCACGTTATTGAGTTAGAACCGGATGAGATAGCCGAAGACTTAACGTACGAAGAGGTACCTATCAAGATCCTGGATAAGAAGGTGCATGTCCTACGCACAAAGGTCATACCACAAGTCAAAGTTTTGTGGAGGAACCATGCTATTGAGGAAATGACCTGGGAGTTAGAAAAGGAAATGAAAGCGAGGTATCCTCACCTTTTCGAAACACCAGGTACATACATCAATTTTGAGGATGAAATTTCATAAGGAGGGGAGGTTGTAAGACCCCAACTTATTATTAATGAAATTGAATTTCCTCTATTTATTATTTTGAAATAGTAAGGGTTGATTTGATTAATGCGGTTAGTTATGGGTAAAATGCGCAAAATTTCAAATAAGTAAGTGGTTATAAAATATTCATTATTGTCAGGGAATATTAGTTTGGTCGTGGAATATTTTTACCGTTGGGAATATTCGCATTTACTACAAGCAACCTTGTGTGGGACCCATAACAGAAAGCGATTGGATGAGGAAAACGACAAATATAAGTTAGTTATAAATAATGATGTAGTTGTTATCGTTAATACTGTTGGAATACCCTATGGTTGGTTAAACACAAGAAGACATTACCAGATTGCACCAATTATTGATTCTTAAGTATGAAGGCACTACTCAATAATTGTTTAAGTAATTACTGCTCAATATTTTATTTTATTGATTCAATAATTGCTACGTTGATATTTTATATTATTATTATTTCAATAATTGTCACTACACAGTATTTTCATTATCAGATCAATAATTGATTATTTGAATAATATTATTAGATAACATTATTGGCAATGTCTAGAAAGTTCGCCTAAGGAGAGGTTTGGTTACCTAATCGCAGCGCCAAGAAGGAGAAATCCTTATCGAAAGCCCTCTTTCTGAGAACTACCGGTTGTCGATATTGTGATTCGTAATATTATTTGTGAATAATTAATTATTGATTTATATGATAAGGAAAATATTCATTTTATGTGGATATAGATGGAGAAAATTTTAAAGTGACAATTGTTGAAAATTGATATTTTATCTTTTTCGATAAAATAATTCATTTAAATATATTATTATACTTTAATAATATAATAATGGTGATATTTTTACAATGAATGTGAGATATATGAATATATGAGGAGGAAGAGTATTTTTTGTTGTAAAGTTGTTTAAAACATGTTAAACATGTCTCAGGGGCCCATTTCTTGATTTGGAATTTGATTATAGCTTGTAAAATCGTCTGCTTATGAATTTGGCCAATTTACATTTGGAATTTGGAAAAACTTTCTTCTGCAAAGTTGTAGATAATGGAATTTCCTATGGAAAAGACATGAGGTTCAAATTTTTCTGATAAAAAGGCTATTTATTATGAAATATTGAAATTCCGAAGTTTCAAAATAATTGATTTTTGGAAGTTTTAATTATTTTTAATTATGAAAAACGTTTTTCTTACTTTTTGAGAGGTGGGCTACATGTGTGGCTGATAGTTGATTAAGAAAAAGTGTGCATATGATGTTTTAGAAAAAATATATTAATATTTTATTAAATTTTCTGCTTTGGTGTTCTAAGCATTTTCCTATAAATAGGGTGCTTAGGTTAGAATTAAAAATCACACCAGAAACTAAAGTTTTCTCTCTCTATATTATCGAGCGTATTCTTGTGAGTATTTTAATACTTTGAGTGTTGCTATACAGTGCAAGTTCCTTTAGTGTTATATCTGATATTCCAGCCAGAAGTACTATTCTTTTCGAGGTAAGGGATATTATTTTTTTAAAAATGATATTATTTCTTCTAATATCATTCTGTTGGAATATTGATAGTATTTTTCTTGTGAAATTCTTATCTTTTAGTGTCGGGGTTACTATTCACTTATACGACACTATTCACGTATACGGTACTATTCACAAATACTGCACTATTCACAGAAAAATTAAATTTTCATTTTTTGTCCAAAATATCTATTATGGATACTAGCTTTGATTGTATCCATGTTTTGATTATTCTTGAATTTTGCTCCACTATGATTATTTATGAAGTATTTTTGAACCCAGATTGTTTAAAGTACGAATCCTTAATATTTGTTCTTTTGTTTCACTGAATTCGTTTTCTTTAAAATATTTTTCATCATCCTTAGTCCTAAATGATGATTTTACTAAATATCTTTGGCCTGTAGTGCAAAGATTAATAATTTTCTGATGAATATCTTTGGCCCGTAGTGCAAAGATGAACAGGTGTTGAGATGAACATGACCAACCGATGAATATCTTTGGCATGTAGTGCAAAGATGAATATTTGATTCAAGATGAATATTGATTGATGTTACAGGGATAAAATAATGATGATGAACTTTTAAATTCATAGATTATAGTAGATTTCATTCTCTACGTAACTCATCTATGAATTATTATTTCCGCTGCGAATATTGATCTGAAACTTGTTGTCTATTGTATTTTATCAGATTTTTTCCTGTTGAAGACTTACGATAATTTGTTCTATATTATCTTAGTCATAATATTCTTTACTGGGCTAGTTGAGCTCACCCTTTTCCTTTTTGTTCCATTTTTCTTCTCAGGAGGCGAGAATGTAGCGAGTTCTAGTCGGGGTGTGGAATGATGGTTCTAGAAAGTTGTTTTAGTAGTCCTCACCATTTTTATAAAATAATCTACCAATAATTGTAATGAGGACTTATTTGGGTGTGAATATTGTCTAGATGGCAATATTTGTATTTAAAGTCACAGTTTTTATGTTATATTAATAAAGTTGTAGTTGTTTCTGTACCATGTTATTGACGACTCAAAATGGGTAATGTATACCTATTTTGGGGGCGACACACACACACACACGCATAAACACTTCAAATAAATTAGGGAATTGAAAAGATGTGGTAAACGTGTTTTTACGAAAGTCGGGGGTGCCTAACACCTTTCCCCCGCTTAATCAAGCCCTCGAACTCTATGAATCTCGGTTTCCAAGGCTTGTTAAACAGAGTCCAATAATTGGGCTTTTGTGTACACCTTTTCAAATTCGGTTGTGTTGGTACAACTATTTCAAAACTACCAACTGACAACTCTAAATTTTTAAATCATCGACATTTTGTGTCGGACTCTTTTCAAACTCACACTTTTAAATAAAATTCAACACATAGAAAATATAAAAGGTAAAAAAGGAAATTATTTCCGACGTCGACAAAATATATTCAGGAAAAATGGCTACTCGGTTTTCCATTTTAATTTTGCTTGTGTCAGGGAACATAAACTAGCCACTTGGGCCTATTTGGAAATGACCTATTTTAAAATGATTTATAAGTTAAAATATAAGTTGATTTATAAGTTATTTTAAGTTATAACTTATATGTAAAAGCGTTCTGCATCAATTTGACTTATAAGTCAGAGATTAAGTTAAAATAAGTTATAAAAGTGTTTGACTCATAATGACTTATAAGTAAAAATAAATGTAAAAAATTACAAAAAATAACATTAATAAAAAGAGGGCAAAATAGATATTTTATTTAATCAAACTAACTTATTTTAAAATGACTTATAATTTATGTTTATATAAGTCACAATTAGTTACTTATTTTTTTACTTAAAACTCAACTTATAAGTCAAAAAATAAGTGATTGTCAAACACTTTAATAGTAAAAAATAACTTATAAGTTGGTTTGAGAAACTTATAAATTGTTCACAAACAGGGCCTTAATAGGATTGAATCTTTTACAACACTCGCCCCCATAACGATGTTCTGCCGCCTTTCCGGCTCTCTTTACCCAATAAACTCCCTATCCCGAACTTTGAAGAATACATCAGCAAATCATTATCCAACAATTTTCTTATCCTTATTTAACTCTCTATTTTAATCTCTATATAGGATTTTACTCCTCAGGATGAGGGAGTCAAAAAATCGTTCTCAATACATGCAAAATGACATTTCATACCCTTATTTAAGTGGACAACACATCAATCATTATCCAACTCATCTTCATTTTCAAATTATAAAATTAATATTGACTTATTTTTAAAAAATTAATTTCAAATGTATTCAAATTTAAAATTTATTGATATAAATTTATTTAATTCATGTCAATATAATTATAAATATTATAAAAATACTATTAATTAAAAATTTATTATTTTCAAAATTTAAATTAATCATATTAATTTTAAATTTAAAAGCATCACAAATTAACTTTTTAAAAATTCATATTAATCTTATGTACATTTCATAACTACAATCCATTGAATACTCACTCCATAAATTACTTAAAATTTAAAATAAAATAAACGTTATTTCTGGTAGAATACAATTGATAAGTTATACTCTCTTTTATAATTTATAAGATTATTATTAATTTTTATAAGTCAATTTGATGCATTTTTAAACTTAATAATTTTGCTAAAAATTATAAAAATAATAAATTTTATAAGTAGTAGTATTTTTTTTCTAAATAAGTTACAATATGTATTGATTAAATTTATATTAATTTAAAATTAAAAATATCACATACTTCAAAAAAGATTAATAAATTAATAGCGATGTTATAATTAAAAACAAGATATTGTAGTATATTACATTATCATAAACTCTATTGTATGAAGCCAATACAAAGGTCAAATAGTTACAACGGTCAAAACATGCTTTGACTATTGGAACTTTCAAATTTTAACTTTTAAATTTTATTATTTAAAGAATCAATATAAGTAACATGTTGGATATATAGTGAAAAATTGAATTTCTATAATGTAGATGACCTAATAGCACTACAAAATAGGGATAGAGATAAA
Organism: Panax quinquefolius; assembly: GCA_020205615.1. NCBI lineage: Eukaryota > Viridiplantae > Streptophyta > Magnoliopsida > Apiales > Araliaceae > Panax > Panax quinquefolius. The sequence goes on from CM035152.1 coordinate 23,342,459, forward strand.
AAAACTATTGTGAATATTTACCATGTATTAATTTTACATATTGGACTAATTATTACTCTTTCCGTCTATAAAAAATGAAAAAGTATAAATTTTGCATATATTATAAAATATATAATATATATATATATAAATTTATTTTTAGTTATTGCACAAGATTTATTAAGTAATGAGTAATTTTATTTTTTTATATTAATGGACTCTATTGAATAATATAATAATCTTTCACTTTATATACTTTATTTTATTCTTTTAAGGACGAGTAATTGCCTTTAGTCATTTTTTAGTATATTAGAAATATTTGGACAAATTAATTTATTAAATTTATAAATTCTCCTTTAATATGAATACATTATCTAGTTATTGGTATATAAAAGACCTTCTGAAATTAACATATTTTATTGTCAAATAACAATTTTTTAGGGAATAAAAATTAAATATGAGTGTATTTAAATTTTACTTAATTGTATTTTGACCTCTAATGATGGGTAAAAATATAAATAGGTGAAGTTCAAATACACTCATGTTTAATTTCCTGAGTTCGTCTATTTAATAAATAAAAAAAATCCTACGCCGTTATAATTATCTCATATATAACCATCTCCAAATGTATAATCATATACTAATCTTATCCCATAAAAATGTACGTAAGTACACTTGCTAACTTTTATTTATTACGGTGATACTAAATTTGTAGTGAGGTTTATGTTATAATATTTTATTTTCTTATATGGCCTCTACTATTTATGTAATTATTGGACTTACATATTGTATTAATTTAATTATTTTATGTATGGATTTGGTAATTAATTATGTGGTCTATAAATAATATTACTGATAGTACTTGGCATAATGGACCCTACCTTAGCTATTATATAAATAAAACAATTAGGGTTTGGTCCCAATTTTCGTCTAAAAAATTTATACATACCCACACATCCATCCTAAGATTGAGATAGACAATTGAAGACTTTCATCCTTAAGCGCAATGGAAGCGTGATACATACAAAATATCTTCTCTCAATTCATGTAAGTACCTAATTGATTAATTGATTTTATTCTATGCAATAACACGTTCTGATATAATTTTTCTAACATCTGGTATCAGAGTCATGACTATTCTAAATGAATCTTTCCTAGATACTGGAGAGAAAGTTTTATTATAATCCACACCTTCCTTTTGAGTGAAACTGTTATCAACCAATCGAGTTTTATACCTTTTAATGAACTCTTTAGGATCTAATTTAGTCTTATAGACCCACTTGCAACCAACAGGTTTAACACCTGTTGATAATTCTTCTAGATCCCAAACATTATTAAGTTCCATTGATTTTGAAATGATTAAGTCACATTGGTGATTTTATTTGAATAGGATGTAGATATTAATTAATACTCGGCCAATTTAATGATTGTAGGCATTATGTTTTGTATATTAATAGTATTTTGGCCAAGTGGGAGAATGTTAGAATATTTTATTTCCTTATATGGCTTCTACTATTTATGTAATTATTGGGCTTACATATTATATTAATTTAATCATTTTATTTATGGGTTTAGTAATTAATTATGTGGCATATAAATAATATTACTGATAGTACTTGACATAATGGGCCCTAGGGTTTCATAATCTTAATGAACGATTTTGACCCTTAGCTATTCTGTAAATAAAATAGTTAAGGTTTGATCCCAATTATCGTTTTAAGAATTTTATGCGCACCCACACATCCATCATAAGATTGAGGGAGACAATTGAATGTTTCCATCTTTAAGCGCAGCAGAAGAGTGACACATACAATATGTCTTCTTTCAATTCATGTAATTACCTAATTGATTAATTGATTCTATTCTATACAATAGCACGTTCCAATATAATTTTTCTAACAGTTTATTCTTGTAAAAACTTTTGTCACACTTAATACTCAATATATATATATATATATATATATATATATATATATATATATATATATATATACCAATAAGGGCGGAAGTAAAGAGATGAAGAGATGAAGAGAGTAGTGCATATAAACAACACAATTCAATTACTAAACATAAATAGATTTATTAATATCTGAAAAATATTTACAAAACTGAAAATTAAAATGACTTAGAAATTTACTCAGAACATTGAGAAGAGTAGAAGAAGGGGTTAAGAGAGGTTAATAGCGGTAGAGGCTAAAAATTCATCTGAGAAGGAACTCAGAGTCTTTTAAAGTCTGCCTCAATAACTAAGTTCAGTTTCCTTTTATAGAACAAGGAAAGAACTATTACAAAGTTACTATTACAAAAGTAAATGATTACAGACAAAAATTACTATTGATGAATAGTAAAACAGTCCTGACTTTTTACTATTCACAGATGCTTTTGGCAACTTTTGAAAAAGCGGCCGAAACCTTTTGACTGAGTGAGTGCTTTCGGTGAAAACCAAGGACATGCGCATGTGACCAAGGACTGCTTTCGGTGGAGAGCATCTTTTGACTAAAATGGCTGCAGGAGCAGGTGCATGTGAATGGGAGCAGGTGTATGTGACTGGGATGTCAAGAAAATGGGTCATGAGCATCCTGTAAGTTGACTAGTGCCATATGGGTCATCATCATTGTCATCATATTAATGGCAGAAGCATTTTGGGAAGAGGATGAAGAACATGCAGAGGTATCTTCATGTAATTCATCAATCCTTTTATTTAATGCTCGGGCAATTAATTTTAACTCTTTGTCGGAACAATTTTTAAAATCAGAAATATCACGGGAACAAGACGAACCAGTGGGACTGACTCTAGACTCTTTTGACTTAGACTCTTTTGGTTTACTAGAAGGTTCATTGGCCAGAATAGCCGAACTCTGTAAAACTGGTGGAGGAACAACAGGAAATTTTGCTTGAACCTGACGAACAATTCTATTAATGTCGAACTTATCCCACCATTTGATAAAAAACAGACGAGAAAGACGAGGGAGTGGATCAACGGTGGTACGAGAGACCAAATAAATAAAATTTTGATCTTTAGGGTCGGTTACTTTAGTGGGAGATTGAACATCATATTGCCATCTAAGAATCCAGAGAATCTTATATTTACTTACAAACTGAAGAATGACAAGGATATCGTTATATTTTGGATTGTTTTTACTATGGTTACAAAATAACTAAGTTGAACTTTTAAAAGATCAGGAAGGAGGTCACAGGTATAACCGAGCCTCAACCACTAGAGAACGAACCAATAAGGGATTTGACTTTTGAATTTATGGTCAAACTGAATAAACCATGAGTGTCTGTGTGACTTGTTTTGGTGAAGGAAGACCTTATACTAAGCTTCAATATAATCATAATAACAGTAAGAGTTATCCTGATTAGAAAGCTGCATAAGATCAGAGGGATGTTTTCCCCAATCAGATATCAGAATGAGCTGTTTAATATACAAAGAATGATAAAGTATTTTTGACTTATCATTATTAACATAAATGGGTTTAATGTTTACAGATTCTGTTTCAAGGAGGATATCCTTATAATACACAAGGGATTTATAAGGAGTAAGGGGAGTGAAGTGCCATCTAGAGGGGAAGAACTGGGAGACAAGTTTAATGGGGTCCTATTTGGGTTTCATTTGGGGTTCAACATAAAATAGGTGATTTTCCCATCTAAGCATATACTCAGAAGGAGGATGACTAGGAGCTGAAGATGAGGCATTAGTCGGATTGCAAAAAGGGTCAACTGGTTCTGGTTTACTGGTTAAGGCAGAACTGTAAGGCTTGGGAAGTGTCCCAAGGACTGTGAATTTATTGGATTGATAAACTGGATAAACTAGATGAGGAACCAGAGTTCCTCTTGGTTGGTTACTTGGGCCAGTAGGACGACCCGGGCCATGTGAGGATGATGCTCCTTGAATACTCATGATGGATGGACAGTACCTGTATTAATGAATTCTCGAGTGAGAAAATCAGGAATTGAATTGTTAGTGCCTCTAATGTACTCAATCTCAAAATAAAAAATACTTAATAGGGCTTGCCATCTAGCAAAGGAATGTTTAGAGGCTATGTTTCAACATCTTTTTCTAAAACATATTTTGCGATTTGCAGTCAATGCGAACCAAAAACTTTTGATTTAATAAGTCACTTTGAAATTTGTTAATACATAATACTAAAGAAAGTATTTCTTTTTTAATAGTACTGTAATTTAACTGTGTACTATTCCATGCACCAGAATGAAAATAAACAATTTGTTCAGGAGAATTGGGTGTTAATTTTTGCTTGAGAATACCTTCGAATCCAATATTTGAGGCATCAGTTTTAACAATTTTAAAGGCTAAATCGTTGGAAATACCAAGGTAGGGCAATGCCTTGACATATATTTTACTTGTTGGACGACAGAAGTGTGAATGTCTGTCCAAGGGGGTGGATTGTCTTGCAAACGCTGAAAAAGAGGTTTGCAAATCTTCCTAAGGTTTTTATAGAACTTGCCAATATAATTGAGCGAGCCCAAAAACCTTTGAAGTTGGGTTTTATTGGTAATTTTATCTGGGAATCTGTCAGCAAATTGAATAGCTATGTGAATAAGCTGTATGAGTCCGCGATAAATATTTAAACCAAGAAACCAAACTTTAGCTTGAAACAAGCTGCATTTGGAAGGCGAAAGGACAAGTCCATTATCTTTAACTGTTTTAAAGAATGATTTCAAATGTTTAATGTGTTCTTCAATGGAATTGGAAAAAATGAGAATATCATCAGTGTAAACAACAACAAAATGACTGAAAGGATTCAAAATGTCATTGAGGATATTTTGAAATTCACTGGGATCATTCTTTAGGCCAAATGCCTGAACATTCCATTCATAATGGCCAAATGGGGTTGTAAAGGCTGTTTTGTACCTATCATCGGGGTGAATGGCAACTAGCCAGAAACCAGACTTACGGTCAAACTTATTGAAAATAGTGGCATTACTCAATCGATTAATGAGGTCATCTTTATTAGGCAAAGGGTACCTAATCCATTCTAAGACTTTGTTTAATGGCTTGTAATTGATTACTAGACGGGGAACACCTCTCTCCTTTTTTGCTTCATTGTTAACATAAAAGGCGGGACATGACCAAGGGGATTTACTATGTCTAATTAATCCTTTATTAAGGAGGTCATTAATTTCGTTTTTGCATAACTCCATTTGCTCGTGATTCATTTGTATCTGCCTGGCCTTAGTAGGAATCAAGTGTTCTTTGAATTCCTTAACATAAAGAAGCCTTACTACATGCTTCTTCCGATGCCAAAAGGCATTAGGAGAATCAGAACAAAGGTTGTCTTTTAAATAAGTTTTTAACTCTTCAATTTTTTAATGAACTTCTTTATTCTGAAGTTGTTCTTCAACACGTTTGTACTTAATCTCTTCCTTCAAGAAATTTAAATGGGTGGTTTTACAATTTAATAATTTTAATGATTTGGAAATAGATTCTTCTTGAATAAATTTCAAATCCCTTTCTTTAGGTTTAATAAGAAATTTAAATGTTATTCTTTTTCCTAAATGTTTACAACTTAAACCTTCATTACTGGTAGTAAAAGGGTATAGTAAATATATAAACGGTAACCCTAAGATGATCCTATCAGTAAGATTGCGAATTAAAACAAATGATGTTTTAAAACACATATTATCTTGACATATATGGACATTAGGCAGTTTATATTTATTTCCATTTGACTACCGTTAGCTAAATTTAATTTTTCATTAGTTTTCTTGTAGAATTTAGTTCGGATTAGACCTTCTTGAATACAATTAAGATCTGCGCCAGTGTCCACTAGGGCAAGAAGTTGTATTGAAAAGGTTTTATCAACAACTAAGTTAATAGAGATATACCATTTTTGAATGGTGATGTCTTTAACTCATTTAAGAGAAAGACCCTGGACAAAGAGATCTGGCTCTTCTTTAGTTCCTGACGATTCAGGCTCATCGTGATTTTCATCACTAGAGGAGGAATCATGGACTAGAAGATCGGATTTTTTTGTCCTCAAACTCTTTTCTTAAATTAGAGACTTCTAATTTTAAGTTAGAAATTTCTCTTTTTAGTTTATTAACTTCTTGATTTAATTCTGGAAGGGTAATTTCTCAAGAGTTTTATTAAGACTAAATACTGGTTTTCTTTAGCTTTAATAATCTTGTCCTTAACTCTATTATCTTTAGTTAATAAATCTTTTAACTGCTTAGTGTATTGAGATTTTAACTCAGGATCATAAATCTTACTAATTAAATCAATTAGCAAAGAGCTTTCTTCGTCATCTTTGGTAATTACATTTAATCTTTTATTGCAACAATTTTTAATACAATTATCAACACAAATAGTGACTTCTTCACGGTCACTATCCATTTCATGGTTACTGGTACTGTTATTAGATGAATAAGGAATATCAGAACCTTCATCATTACTGACGTTGTTCTCTATTCTCATTAATTCTAATAATTGTTCAGTATCTTCACATGAAAAATTTAATTGAGATAATTTCTTTTTAATTTTGCACTCATTTTTATAGTGTCCTTTCGCCCACAATTGTGGTAAACAATTTTACTTTTATCAAATTTTTTAGACCCTTTATTGTATTTTTTATTTGTGGGTTTGGGTTTAGTATAATAATCGTCTTGATTTTTATTTTTTGTATGAGTGCGTTTGTGTTTATGATGCCTGTGACTTCTATGATGATCAATATCTTTATGTAATTGCTTTCTTCTAGAGGGAGCAACTGGTGGTAAACCATATTATTCACAGAAGGTTCCTAATTCATACTTAGCTTTTTTCTTGTCTTTACTAGCTTGCTTGGCTAATTTAAAATCAATACACATTTTTAATCCAATTTTTTGAATATAACTGATTATGTCACCATAAGTTAGGTTGTCATAATCAATATACCCTAAATTTTTACTTAGCTCTTCTCTAACTTTATGAGCGAACAATGAAGGTAAACCATTGGCGAATTTTTCTTTCCAGAATGACTTATTGCTATCATTTCGCATCATAACTCGAGAGGTAAATACATCCTTCTACCATCTAAAATCACTTAGAGTGGGACAAGTGAGATTACTTAGCTAATCGTGAATCCTTTCAGTAATATTACTTGGAGTTCTAACAAAATGTTTAATTATGGTAAAAATTAAAGTATTAACTCCATCTGGCGGACCAACCCCAACATCTTCATCAAAGACGGGGTTGCCGTCATCAGCTAACTAGACAGCATGAATTATTGATAATTTAGTATCTTCAGTGAGATGTTTTTCCCACCAAGATCTAAGAATACCAGTGAATCCACTAGCTATTAACTCAACAATATATGGCTGAGTCAGATTGTTGAATTTAGTTATATAGCTATTTGCTACCATAGACATGTTATTTAACTTGTTTAAAATCTCTTGTTCACTGAAACCATCTATGTTCCATTCATAAATTTTATTGGATGAAACAGAGAATTGTTTATCTAGATTTCTCTCTTCAAATTATAGATCCGGAAGAGTAGGTCTAGATTACCAATTCCTGGTTATACTAGTGTTTTTAACTGTAAATTTATTTAACTGATCATTAAATTCTAGGAGTGAAGAAGTATCAGAATAATCTGACTTGCTACTGCTCTCATTGTCAGTTTCTACATGATCAATGATTGCTATAGTGCCACTTGATTCAGGCTCAATTTTTAATTTTTTAAATAACTTATCAATAGCTCGAGTGAGTTCACCATCTTTATTAGGTAAACCTAATTTATTTCTATTTTCTGGTAATTTTAATATAGGTTGTTCAATTTTTGAATCGGGTTTTTTGACAGTGGTATCTTCAAATCTTTCTTCAATTCTATCTAGTTGTCTTCCTACCGTTGCTAGATATTGGTTACTGAAATTTAATTGTTCAATAATTTTTTTATCATCTTTATTACCATCCGAAATCTTAAAAGGACTGGCAACAACAGATGTATTTTTAACTGGAAGTAGGACAGTTTCTAGCGGGGGATGACTAGAAGAGACCTTTGACCTATCTTCTTTAATCCATTGAGTTTTAGTTATAACATTACATTTACATTGATATTGATCGTACCAGTCGTAAAAGGTAATGTTTATCTTTTCATTATTAATGAATCATTTCCATCTATTAACAATTTTATCTCGTTCTTTTTCAGACGGGTGATTGGAACGAAATAAATGCCTTTTTTCCTTATTAGATTTGGAATTAAAATCTTTAACAAGATTATCCCAATCTAATTTGAACTCTTTTTTAATAACTCTTAATTGATTGTTAATCGGAATCTCAAAATCTGATTGAGTAGGATACTCAGAAGGGGTAGGAGAAGAAGAATCTCCCTCTTCTATAGGGTCCTTTTGAGTATAACAAGGATGACTAGATTAACCTTGATTAAGGATACCCTTAATTTAATATCCCTAATAGAAGGGTTACTAAGTACTTCAGTATCTCTTCGGGTGTGAACTGAAGGTGCTGAAGAGCTAGTAAAATCTTCTATAATAACTGGCCTTCTAGTACGTTCAAAACTTATCTTGACTGTTCCATCAGAAAATTGTTTAACATTTTCAATATTTAACAAGCTGTTAACTACAGGTTGTTGAGGTATTTCACTAGGTAAAGTCCATTGACTAGGTAACGTAATAGAGGATGGTTCTCGGGATCTGAATATTAGCATCACTAGTTGAACTTTGAATTAATACAGTTTGATCTTTAAGACTTTTATTAAGAGCATGAACGTTTATGTTCGTTTTTATGGTCTTATAATAAATCCTATAAATCAAAGCAATGGGCTGAGAACCCTCAATCATATGAGTAATTTCTCCAGCAGTTTTAATGTTTAATGTCAAAGCTTTTAATAAATGTTGATCACTTAAGCTTAATGTGAAATCAAGAAAGCAATTGAAATGGATAGGTCCATTATGCAGACTTGATTCCATAACACCAATCATACTGGGATAATAATTTAAGAGTCTAGCGTCTCTGAGACAGAGGTAAATGCTTGAATTAATTCCTTTAATATTTAACGGTTTACTTGCAACTTGAACAAGACCGATGTGAATAAAATTATAACCCTTTTTCCTATGTTTTTTGATAACATCAGGAGATAAAAGGCTACAATTTTCGTATTCTTTGTTAATTGCATAGACCTTTTCAACTGTTGTTACATTATAATCAGTTTTGAAATTGTTTAAAAGGTTGACTGATAAATTTCTTTGGGAGAAACTCTAGGTATGTTCCAATTGTGTAAAGCTTGACTAATATTTTCATAACTATGTGTTTCTTGGTTAACTATGTCTGGGACGGGGGGCAAAGTTGACCGATTACTAGCTGAGGAGTTAGATCTGAACAATCTACTCATCCTATACCAAATTCAAAATAAAGTTTTACTCACTATTCTTCCATTCATTCCCTCTTACCTTAAGCAGACTCATACCTATGTTCTTTAACCAGACACCGCTCACCCAAGAGACTTACAAAGTTTAGACGCAAACAAGGTGGACTACAGTAAGTTAGGTGACTTCGGAACGAGAGTAAAAGAGAAATTTTGAAAACAGTAAAATAGATGAATAATTACTGAGATTTTACTGGCAACTAGAACAAAAGCAACTTGGCTTTGATACCAATAAGGATGAAGATGACCGGTGAATCGGTAAAGTAATCTCTTTCTTTTATTTATAAACAGTTGAGGAAAGGATTACGTATAACTTATATAAACTATAAATGGAAGAGAGAAGTATGAAGAACTTCTGGATCATCTTACTAGAAGAAGGAAGCAACAAGCTTCTTTTTCAGTATCTAGAGAGAAAGCGAGAGAGGACCTCGGTGAGGTTTTTCTTACAATGGAAAAGCACGAGTAACTCTAAACACTTGAGTTACTTAAATAGAAAAGCGAAAAAGTAAATTACTATTGAATCACGTAGGATTCACTATTACATTTACTGAAGTAAAAGTACAAAGTAAAAGTAATTTACTAAAGCTAAATGTAAAATGTAAAGCTAAAGTAAAATGTAAGAAACATTTTACATTTACATTTACTATGATAAAAGTGAATGCATTTTTACTTTTCTTTCTATTTGATTGATTTGGGACAATGATGATGTCTTTGTTGTTTTGCGCTTCGCTTTTTAGATGGTGATGATGACTGGGGCCATCTTTGTTGACTGGTGAGGTCCGTCTTCTAGCGAGACAGACGTCGGAGGGTACTGTTGATCATCTTCTCAAATGGATCACCATCCCTATACTCTTCATCCCCAAAATTTTTATCTAGGATTTTACCTTTCACCCCCAAAAATTAGGTTTATAAAGAGAGGAGAATTTTTTTTTCACCGAACAAGTGGTCATCATCATCAAAATTTCATAAATTTTGTAAAAATTTTTGTTTAAAAATAAATCAGACTGCGTCTGACACAAGGGATCACTCGATTGGCCTTGATCTATCAGTGAACTTGATCAAAATAGTCTACTTCGACTTAACTGATTAATCAAAAATTTATTCTTTTGGCATTCCGCTTAACTCAAACCCTTCTTACCTTATATAAACACATACCTATTTGATATAAAGATTCCCTTAGCCTACACTGCTCCCATATTGGAGACTTACAACGGCATAACGGGACTTATGGCGATCTTAGGTGTTTTACAGTAAGTTAGGTGATTTAAATTGGAGCAAAAGAAATAAAAGTTTGAATAAACATTTAGAAGCTAGGCTAACTGTTTTGAACCGGGAACCACCAACAGAACCAAGAACCAACCGTGTGGCTCTGATACCATTTTGACAACAGATAAGTTTCTTATAGAAATTTAAACAGACAGAAGAAACTTAAAGAAGATGACCGGTGAATCGGTAAAGTAATCTCTTTATTTATTTATAAACAGTTGAGGAAGGGATTATGAATAACCTAGATAAACTGTAAATGGAAGAGAGAAGTATGAAGAACTTCTTCTTCATCTTACTAGAAAAAGGAAGCAACAAGCTTCTTCTTTGGTAATCTAGAGAGAAGGCAGAGAGAGGACCTCAGGTGAGGTTTTCTTACAAAAGAAAACTTATTCGCTATTAAATGGTATCAGAGCCACACGGTTGGTTCTTGGTTCTGTTGGTGGTTCCTGGTCCAAAACAGTTAGCCTAGCTTCAAAATGTTTATTCAAACCTTTACTTTTTTTGCTCCATCCTTAAATCACCTAGCTTATTGTAAAACACCTGAGATCGCCATAAGTCCCGTTATGCCGTTGTAAGTCTTCAGCGTGGGAGCAGTTTAGGCAAAGGGAATCCTTAGATCTAAAGGTATGTGTTTACATAAGGAAAGAGGGTTTGAGTTAAGTGGAATACCAAAAGAACAAATTTTTGATTACTTAGTTACAATGAAGTAGACTGTTTAGATCGAGTTCACTGATAGATAATGGCCAATCGAGTGATCCTTTATGTTAGACGTAGTCTGATTTGTTTGTAAACAAAAATTTTACAAAATTTATGAAAATTTGAAGATGTTGGCCAATTGTTCGGTGAAAAAATTTTCTCCTCTCTTTATAAACCTAATTTTTCGGGGTGAAAGGGAAAATCCTGGATAAAAGTTTGAAATGAATAGTATAGGGTGGTGATCCATCAAAAAAGATGATCAACAAAGACCTCCTAAGATCGGCTGTGAGACGGACCAGCTTAGTCAACAAAGATGGCCCCGATCATCATCGACTTTTTAAAAGCGAGAAAGTCAACAACAACAACATCATTGTTGTCCCCCAGTCAATCAGCCAAAAGTAAAGTAAAAGAAAATACTTTTACTTTTACTTCTACTTTTACTTTAAGTAAAATGTTTTTACTTTTACCTTAGTAAATGTAAATGTAAAATGTTTCTTACATTTTACTTTAGCTTTAGTAAATTACTTTTACTTTGTACTTTTACTTCAGTAAATGTAATAGTGAATCCTGCGTGATTCAATAGTAATTTACTTTTTAATTTTCTATTTAAGTAACTCAAAGTGTTTAGAGTTACTCAGGCTTTTCTTTTGTAAGAAAACCTCACCTGAGGTCCTCTCTCTGCCTTCTCTCTAGGATACGAAGAAGAAGCTTGTTACTTCCTTCTTTTAGTAAGATGAAGAAGAAGTTCTTCATACTTCTCTCTTCCATTTACAGTTTATCTAGGTTATACGTAATCCTTTCCTCAACTGTTTATAAATAAAAGAAAGAGATTACTTTACCGATTCACCGGTCATCTTCTTTAAGTTTCTTCTTTTTGTTTAAATTTTGTTAAGAAACTTATTCGCTGTTAAATGGTATCAGAGCCACACGGTTGGTTCTTGGTTCTGTTGGTGGTTCTTGGTCCAAAATAGTTAGCCTAGCTTCTAAATGTTTATTAAAACCTTTGCTTCTTTTGCTCCATCCTTAAATCACCTAGCTTACTATAAAACACATGAGATCGCCATAAGTCCCGTTATGCCGTTGTAAGTCTCCAGCGTGGGAGCAGTTTAGGCGAAGGGAATCCTTAGATCTAAAGGTATGTGTTTACATAAGGTAATAGGGTTTGAGTTAAGTGGAATGCCAAAAGAACAAATTTTTGATTACTCAGTTAAAACGAAGTAGACTGTTTAGATCGAGTTCCACTGATAGATTTAGGCCAATCGAGTGATCCTTTGTGTCAGACGCACTCTGATTTGTTTGTAAACAAAAATTTTTACAAAATTTATGAAATTTTGAAGATGTTGGCCAATTGTTCGGTGAAAATTTTTTCTCCTCTCTTTATAAACCTAATTTTTCGGGGTGAAAGGGAATATCCTGGATAAAAATTTTGGGGCTGAATAGTATAGGGATGGTGATCCATCTGAGAAGATGATCAACAGCACCCTCCGGCACCGGTAGGAGATGGACCAGTCAATTAACAAAGATGGCCCCAGTCATCATCAGCTTTCAGCAAAAGCAGAAAGTAGTCAACAACAACATCATTGCTTTCCCCCAGTCAATCAGCCAAAAGTAAAGTAAAAGAAAATACTTTTACTTCTACTTATACTTTTACTTTAAGTAAAATATTTTTACTTTTACCTTAGTAAATGTAAATGTAAAATGTTTTTACATTTTACTTTAGCTTTAGTAAAGTACTTTTACTTTGTAAATGTAATAGTGAATCCTGCGTGATTCAATAGTAATTTACTTTTCAGTTTTCTATTTAAGTAACTCAAGTGTTTAGAGTTACTCAGCTTTTCTTTTGTAAGAAAACCTCACGAGGTCCTCTCTCGCCTTCTCTCTCTAGATTACTAGAAGAAGAAGCTTGTTGCTTCCTTCTTCTAGTAAGATGAAGAAGAAGTTCTTCATACTTCTCTCTTCTATTTACAGTTTATCTAGGTTATACGTAATCCTTTCCTCAACTGCTTATAAATAAAAGAAAAAGATTACTTTACCGATTCGCCGGTCATCTTCTTTAAGTTTACATGTAAAATGTTTCTTACATTTTACTTTAGCTTTAGTAAATTACTTTTACTTTGTACTTTTACTTCAGTAAATGTAATAGTGAATCCTACGTGATTCAATAGTAATTTACTTTTCCGTTTTCTATTTAAGTAACTCGAAGTGTTTAGAGTTACTCAGGCTTTTCTTTTATAAGAAAACCTCACTTGGGGTCCTCTCTCTGCCTTCTCTCTAGGATACGAAGAAGAAGCATGTTGCTTCCTTCTTCTAGTAAGATTATCCAGAAGTTCTTCATACTTCTCTCTTCCATTTACAGTTTATCTAGGTTATATGTAATCCTTTCCTCAACTGTTTATAAATAAAAGAAAGAGATTACTTTACCGATTCACCGGTCATCTTCGCCCTTATTGGTATCAAAGCCAAGTTGTTTTTGTTCTAGTTGCCAGTAAGATCTCAGTAATCATTCATCTATTTTACTGTTTTCAAAATTTCTCTTTTACTCTCGTTCCGAAGTCACCTAACTTACTGTAGTCCACCTTGTTCACGTCTAACCTTTGTAAGTCTCTTGGGTGAGCGGTGTCTGGTTAAAGAACATAGGTATGAGTCTGCTTAAGGGAAGAGGGTATGAATGGAAGAATAACAAGTAAAACTTAATTTTGAATTTGGTATAGGATGAGTAGATTTTTCAGATCTAACTCCGCAGCTAGTAACCGGTCAACTTTGCCCCCGTCCCAGACATAGTTAACCAAGAAACACGCAGTTATGAAAATATTTGTCAATCTTTACACAATTGGAACATGCCTAGAGTTTTTCCCAAAGAAATTTATCAGTCAACCTTTTTAGACAATTTCAAAATTGATTATAATGTAAAAATAGTTGAAAAGGTCTATGCAATTAACAAAGAATACGAAAATTGTAGCCTTTTATCTCCTGATGTTATAAAAAAAACATTGGAAAAAGGGTTATAATTTTATTCACATTGGTCTTGTTCAAGTTGCAGTTAAACCGTTAAATATTAAAGGAATTAATTCAAGCATTTACCTCTGTCTCAGAGATGCTAGATTCTTGAATTATTATCCCAGTATGATTGGTGCTATGGAATCAAGTCTGCACAATGGACCTATCCATTTCAATTACTTTCATGATTTCACATTAAGCTTAAGTGATCAACATTTATTAAAAGCTTTGACATTAAACATTAAAACTACTGGAGAAATTACTCATATGATTGAGGTTCTCAGCCCATTGCTTTGATTTACAGGATTTATTATAAGACCATGAAAACAAAGTTAAACATTCATGCTCTTAATAAAAGTCCTAAAGATCAAACTGTATTAATTCAAAGTTCAACTAGTGATGCTAATATTCAGATCTCGGGAACCATCCTCTGGAAAGATATTACATTACCTAGTCAATGGACTTTACCTAGTGAAATACCTCAACAACCTGTAGTTAACAGCTTGTTAAATATTGAAAATGTTAAACAATTTTCTGATGGAATAGTCAAGATAAGTTTTGAACGAACTAGAAGGCCAGTTATTATAGAAGATTTTACTAGTTCTTTAGCACCTTCAGTTCACACCCGAAGAGATACTGAAGTACTTAGTAACCCTTCTATTAGGGATATTAAATTAAAGGGTATCCTTAATCAAGGTCAAGCTAGTCATTCTTGTTATACTCAAAAGGACCCTGTAGAAGAGGAAGATTCTTCTTCTCCTACCCCTTCTGAGTATCCTAATCAATCAAATTTTGAGATTCCGGTTAACAATCAATTAAGAGTTATTAAAAAAGAGTTCAAATTAGATTGGGACAATCTTGTTAAAGATTTTAATTCCAAATCTAATAAGGAAAAAAAGCATTTATTTCGTTCCAATCACCCGTCTGAAAAAGAACAAGATAAAATTGTTAATAGATGGAAACGATTCATTAATAATGAAAAGATGAACATTACCTTTTACGACTGGTACGATCATTATCAAGGTAAATGTAATGTTATAACTAAAACTCAATGGATTAAAGAATATAGGTCAAAGGTCTCTTCTAGTCATCCCCCGCTATAAATTGTCCTACTTCCAGTTAAAAATACATCTGTTGTTGCCAGTCCTTTTAAGATTTCGGATGGTAATAAAGATGATAAAAAAATTATTGAAAAATTAAATTTCAGTAACCAATATCTAGCAACGGTAGGAAGACAACTATATAAAATTGAAGAAAGATTTGAAGATACCACTGTCAAAAAACCCGATTCAAAAATTGAACAACCTTTATTAAAATTACCAGAAAATAGAAATAAATTAGGTTTACCTAATAAAGTTGGTGAACTCACTCGAGCTATTGATAAGTTATTTAAAAGATTAAAAACTGAGCCTGAATCAAGTGGCACTATAGCAATCATTGATCATGTAGAAACTAACAATGAGAGCAGTAGAAAGTCAGATCATTCTGATACTTCTTCACTCCCAGATTTTAATGATCAGTTACATAAATTAACTGTTAAAAACACCAGTATAATCAGGAATTGGTACTCTAGACCTACTCCTCCGGATCTACAATTCGAAGAGAGAAATCTAGATAAACAATTCTCTGTTTCATCCAATAAAATTTATGAATGGAACATAGATGGTTTCAGTGAACAAGAGATTTTAAACAAGTTAAATCACGTGTCTATGGTAGCAAATAGCTATATAACTAAATTCAACAATCTGACTCAGCCAGATATTGTTGAGTTAATAGCTAGTGGATTCACTGGTATTCTTAGATCTTGGTGGGAAAAACATCTCACTAAAGATACTAGATTATCAATAATTCATGCTGTCCAGTTAGATGATGACGGCAACCCCATCTTTGATGAAGATGTTGAGATTGGTCCGCCAGATGGAGTTAATACATTAATTTTTACCATAATTAAACATTTTGTTGGAACTCCAACTAATATTACTGAAAGGATTCACGATCAGCTAAGTAATCTCACTTGTCTCACTCTAAGTGATTTTAGATGGTACAAGGATGTATTTACCTCTCGAGTTATGATACAAAATGATAGCAATAAGCTATTCTGGAAAGAAAAATTCGTCAATGGTTTACCTTCATTGTTCGCTCATAAAGTTAGAGAAGAACTAAGTAAAAATTTAGGGTATATTGATTATGACAACCTAACTTATGGTGACATAATCAGTTATATTCAAAAAATTGGATTAAAAATGTGTATTAATTTTAAATTAGCCAAGCAAGCTAGTAAAGACAAGAAAAAAGCTATGTATGTATTAGGAACCTTCTGTGAACAATATGGTTTACCACTAGTTGCTCCCTCTAGAAGAATGAAATTACATAAACATATTGATCATCATAGAAGTCACAGGCATCATAAACACAAACGCAGTCATACAAAAAATAAAAATCAAGACGATTATTATACTAAACCCAAACCCTCAAATAAAAAATAGAATAAAGAGTCTAAAAAATTTGATAAAAGTAAAATTGTTTGCCACAATTGTGGGCAGAAAGGACACTATAAAAATGAGTGCAAAATTAAAAACAAATTATCTCAATTAAATATTTTATGTGAAGATACTGAACAATTATTAGAATTAAAGAGAATAGAGAACAACGTCAGTAATGATGAAGGTTCTGATATTCCTTATTCATCTAATAACTGTACTAGTAACCATGAAACGGATAGTGACCATGAAGAAGTCACTATTTGTGCTAATAATTGTAATGAAAATTGTTGCAATAAAAGATTAAATGCAATTACCAAAGATGACGAAGAAAGCTAATTGATTTAATTAGTAAGATTTCTGATCCTGAGTTAAAATCTCAATACACTAAGTAGTTAAAAGATTTTTTAACTAAAGATAATAGAGTTAAGGACAAGATTATTAAAGCAAAAAAAACCCCAGTATTTAGTCTTAATAAAACTCTTGAGAGATTTAAAACCCCTATAAAAGAAATAACCCTTCCAGAATTAAATCAAGAAGTTAATAAACTAAAAAGAGAAATTTCTAACTTAAAATTAGAAGTCTCTAATTTAAGAAAAGAGTTTGAGGACAAAAAAATCCGATCTTCTAGTCCATGATTCCTCCTCTAGTGATGAAAATCACGATGAGCCTGAATCGTCAGGAACTAAAGAAGAGCCAGAGCTCTTTGTCCAGGGTCTTTCTCTTAAATGAGTTAAAGACATCAGCATTCAAAAGTGGTATATCTCTATTAACTTAGTTGTTGATAAAACCTTTTCAATACAACTTCCGCCCTAGTGGACACTGGCACAGATCTTAATTGTATTCAAGAAGGTCTAATCCGAACTAAATTCTATAAGAAAACTAATGAAAAATTAAATTTAGCTAACGGTAGTCAAATGGAAATAAATATAAATTGCCTAATGTCCATATCTGTCAAGATAATATGTGTTTTAAAACATCATTTGTTTTAATTCGTAATCTTACTGATAGGATCATCTTAGGGTTACCGTTTATATATTTACTATACCCTTTTACTACCAGTAATGAAGGTTTAAGTTGTAAACATTTAGGAAAAAGAATAACATTTAAATTTCTTATTAAACCTAAAGAAAGGGATTTGAAATTTATTCAAGAAGAATCTATTTCCAAATCATTAAAATTATTAAATTGTAAAACCACCCATTTAAATTTCTTGAAGGAAGAGATTAAGTACAAACGTGTTGAAGAACAACTTCAGAATAAAGAAGTTCATGAAAAAATTGAAGAGTTAAAAACTTATTTAAAAGACAACCTTTGTTCTAATTCTCCTAATGCCTTTTGGCATCTGAAGAAGCTTGTAGTAAGGCTTTCTTATGCTAAGGAATTCAAAGAACACTTGATTCCTACTAAGGTCAGGCCGATACAAATGAATCACGAGCAAATGGAGTTATGCAAAAACAAAATTAATGACCTCCTTAATAAAGGATTAATTAGACTTAGTAAATCCCCTTGCTCATGTCCCGCCTTTTATGTTAACAATGAAGAAGAAAAGGAGAGAGGTGTTCCCCGTCTAGTAATCAATTACAAGCCATTAAACAAAGTCTTAGAATGGATTAGGTACCCTTTGCCTAATAAAGATGACCTCATTAATCGATTGAGTAATGCCACTATTTTCAGTAAGTTTGACCTTAAGTCTGGTTTCTGGCAAGTTGCTATTCACCCCGATGATAGGTACAAAACAACCTTTACAACCCCATTTAGCCATTATGAATGGAATGTTCAGGCATTTGGCCTAAAGAATGCTCCCAGTGAATTTCAGAATATCCTCAATGACATTTTGAATCCTTTCAGTCATTTTGTTGTTGTTTACATTGATGATATTCTCATTTTTTCCAATTCCATTGAAGAACACATTAAACATTTGAAATCATTCTTCAAAACAGTTAAAGATAATGGACTTATCCTTTCGCCCTCCAAATGCAGCTTGTTTTAAGCTAAAGTTTGGTTTCCTGGTTTAAATATTTATCGCGGACTCATATAGCCTATTGACAGAGCTATTCAATTTGCTGACAGATTCCCAGATAAAATTACCAATAAAACCCAACTACAAAGGTTTCTGGGCTCGCTCAATTATATTCGCAAGTTTTATAAAAACCTTAGGAAGATTTGCAAACCTCTTTTTCAGCGTTTGCAAGACAATCCACCCCCTTGGACAGACATTCACACTTCTTTCGTCCAACAAGTTAAAAAATATGTCAAGGCATTGCCCTGCCTTGGTATTTCCAATGATTCAGCCTTTAAAATTATTGAAACTGATGCCTCAGATATTGGATTCGGAGGTATTCTTAAGCAAAAGTTAACACTCAATTCTCCTGAACAAATTGTTCACATGGAATAGTACACATTTAAATTACAGTACTATTAAAAAAGAAATACTTTATTTAGTATTATGTATTAATAAATTTCAAAGTGACTTATTAAATCAAAAGTTTTTGGTTTGCATTGACTGTAAATCGGCAAAATATGTTAGAAAAAGATGTTAAAAACATAGCCTCTAAACATTCATTTGCTAGATGGCAAGCCCTATTAAGTATTTTTGATTTTGAGATTGAGTACATTGGAGGTAGTAACAATTCAATTCTTGATTTTCTCACTCAAGAATTCATTAATATAGGTACTGTCCATCCATCATGAGTATTCGAGGAGCATCATCCTCACGTGGCCCAGGTTGTCCTACTGGCCTAAGTAACCAACCAAGAGGAACTCTGGTTCCTCATCCAGTTAACCCACTTTATCAATCCAACAAATTCACAGTCCTTGGGACACTTCCCAAGCCTTACAGTTCTGCCTTAACCAGTAAACCAGAACCAGTTGACCCTTTTGGCAATCCGGCTAATGCTTCATCTTCAGCTCCTAGTCATCCTCCTTCTGAGTATATGCTTAGATGGGAAAATCACCTATTTTATGTTGAACCCCAAATGAAACCCAAAGAGGACCCCATTAAACTTGCCTCCCAGTTCTTCCCCTCTGGATGGCACTTCACTCCCGTTGCTCCTTATAAATCCCTTGTGTATTATAAGGATATCCTCCTTGAAATAGAATCTGTAAACATTAAACCCATTTATGCTAATAATAATAAGTCAAAAATACTTTATCATTCTTTGTATATTAAACAGCTCATTCAGATCTCTGACTGGGGAAAACATCCCTCTGATCTTATGCAGCTTTCTAATCAGGATAACTCTTACTGTTATTATGATTATATTGAAGCTTGGTATAAGGTCTTCCTTCACCAAAATGAGTCACACAGTCACTCATGGGTTATTCAGTTTGACCATAAATTCAAAAGTTAAATCCCTTATTGGTTCGTTCTCTGGTGGTTTAGGCTCGGTTCTACCTATGACCTCCTTCCTGATCTTTTAAAAGTTCAACTCAGTTATTTTTGTAACAATAGTAAAAAACCGAAATATAACGGTATCCCTGTCATTCTTCAATTTTTAAGTAAATATAAGATTCCCTGGATTCTTAGATGGAAATATGATGTTCAATCTCCCACTAAAGTAACCGACCCTACAGATCAAAATTTTACTTATTTGGTCTCTCGTACCACCGTTGATCCACTCCCTCATCTTTTTTTTTATCAAATGGTGGGATAAGTTCGACATTAATAGAATTGTTGGTCAGGTTCAAGCAGAATATCCTGTTGTTCCACCTCCAGTTTTACAGAGTTCGGCTATTCTGGTCAATGAACCTTCTAGTAAACCAAAAGAGTCTAAGTCAAAAGAGTCTAGAGTCAGTCCCACTGGTTCATCTTGTTCCTGTGATATTTCTGATTTTAAAAATTGTTCCGGAAAAGAGTTAAAATTAATTGCCCAAACATTAAATAAAAGGATTGATGAATTACATGAAGATGCCTCTGCATGTTCTTCATCCTCTTCCCAAAATGCTTTTGCCAGTCAATATGATGACAATGATGATGACCCATATGGCACTGTCAACTTACAGGATACTCAGGACCCATTTGCTTGACATCTAGTCACATGCACCTGCTCCTACAACCAATTTAGTCAAAAGATGCTCTCCACCGAAAGCAGTCCTTGGTCACATGCGCATGTCCCTGCTTTTCACCGAAAGCACCCACTCAGTCAAAAGGTTTCGGCCGTTTTTTCAAAAGTTGCCAAAAGCATATGTGAATAGTAAAAAGTCAACACTGTTTTACTGTTCATCAATAGTAATTTTTGTCTGTAATCATGTACTTTTGTAATAATAACTTTGTAATAGTTCTTTTCTTATTCTATAAAAGGAAACTGAACTTATTTATTGAGGCAAACTTTGAAAGTCTTTGAGTTCCTTCTCAGACGAATCTTTAGCCTCTACCGCTGTTAACCTCCCTTAACCCCTTCTTCTACTCTTCTAAATGTTCTGAGTAAATTTGTAAGTCATTTTAATTTTCATTTTTGTAAATATTTTCCAGATATTAATAAATCTATTTATATTTAGTGTAAATAAGTTTCTTAACGAAATTTAAACAGAAAGAAGAAACTTAAAGAAGATGACAAGTGAATCGGTAAAGTAATCTCTTTCTTTTATTTATAAATAGTTGAGGAAAGGATTACGTATAACCTAGATAAACTGTAAATGGAAGAGAGAAGTATGAAGAACTTCTTCTTTATCTTACTAGAAGAAGGAAGCAACAAGCTTCTTCTTTGTATCCTAGAGAGAGAGCAGAGAGAGGACCTCAGGTGAGGTTTTCTTACAAAAGAAAAGCCAGAGTAACTCTAAACACTTCGAGTTACTTAAATAGAAAACTGAAAAGTAAATTACTATTGAATCACGCAGGATTCACTATTACATTTACTGAAGTAAAAGTACAAAGTAAAAGTAATTTACTAAAGCTAAAGTAGAATGTAAGAAATATTTTACATTTACATTTACTAAGGTAAAAGTAAAAATATTTAACTTAAAGTAAAAGTAAAAGTAGAAGTAAAAGTAAAAGTATTTTCTTTTACTTACTTTTTAGTCGATTGACCGGGGAAAACAATGATCTTTCATTGTTGATTGCTTTACGCTTTTCTTGAAAAGTCGATGACGATCTGGGGCCATCTTTGTTGATCGACCGTCCATCTCTCTGTCGGTGCCGGATGGTGCAGTTGATCATCTTCTCAGATGGATCACCATCCCTATACTATTCAGCCCCAAAATTTTTATCCAGGATTTTCCTTTCACCCCAAAAAATTAGGTTTATAAAGAGAGGAGAAATTTTTTTCACCGAACAATTGACCAACATCTTCAAAATTTCATAAATTTTGTAAAAAACTTTGTTTACAAATAAATCAGACTGCGTCTGACAAAAAGGATCACTCGATTGGCCTTGATCTATCAGTGAACTCGATCTAAACAGTCTACTTCGTTTTAACTTAGTAATCAAAAATTTGTTCTTTTGGCATTCCGCTTAACTCAAACCCTCTTACCTTATGTAATCACATACCTTTAGATCTAAGGATTCCCTTTGCCTAAACTGCTCCCACGCTGGAGACTTACAACGGCATAACGGGACTTATGGCGATTTCAGGTGTTTTACAGTAAGCTAGGTGATTTAAGGATGGAGTAAAAGAAGCAAAGGTTTGAATAAACATTTAGAAGCTAGGCTAACTGTTTTGGACCAGGAACCACCAACAGAACCAAGAACCAACCGAGTGGCTCTGATACCATTTAACAGCGAATAATTTTCTTAACGAAATTTAAATAGAAAGAAGAAACTTAAAGAAGATGACCGGTGAATCGGTAAAGTAATCTCTTTCTTTTATTTATAAATAGTTGAGGAAAGGATTACGTATAACCTAGATAAACTGTAAATGGAAGAGAGAAGTATGAAGAACTTCTTCTTCATCTTACTGAAGAAGAAGCAACAAGCTTCTTCTTCGTATCCTAGAGAAAGCGCAGAGAGGACCTCGGGTGAGGTTTTCTTACAAAAAAAGCTCGAGTAACTCTAAACACTTCGAAAGTTACTTAAATAGAAAACTAAAAAGTAAATTACTATTGAATCACGCTGGATTCACTATTACATTTACTGAAGTAAAATTACAAAGTAAAAGTAATTTACTAAAGCTAAAGTAAAATGTAAGAAACATTTTACATTTACATTTACTAAGGTAAAAGTAAAAATATTTTACATAAATTAAAAGTAGAAGTAGAAGTAAAAGTAAAAGTATTTTCTTTTACTTTACTTGGGTCGATTGATTGGGGACAACAATGATGTCATTGTTAAGCTTTCTTCTTTTTTTGAAAAGTCGATGACGATTGGGGCCATCTTTGTTAATCGACCGTCCATCTCCTATCGGTCTTGGGAGGGTGCGCTTGATCATCTTCTCGATGGATCACCATCCCTATACTATTCAAATTTCAAAATTTTTATCCAGGATTTTCCTTTTCACCCCAAAAAATTAAGTTTATAAAGAGAGGAGAAAATTTTTTCACCGAACAATTGGCCAACATCTTCAAAATTTCATAAATTTTGTAAAAAAATTTGTTTACAAACAAATCAGACTGCGTCTGACAAAAAGGATCACTCGATTGGCCTTGATCTATCAGTGAACTCGATCTAAACAAGATACTTTCGTTTTTAATCGAGTAATCAAAAATTTGTTCTTTTGGCATTCAGCTTAACTCAAACCCTCTTACCTTATGTAATCACATACCTTTAGATCTAAGGATTCCCTTTGCCTAAACTGCTCCCACGCTGGAGACTTACAACGGCATAACGAGACTTATGGCGATTTTAGGTGTTTTACAATAAGCTAGGTGATTTAAGGATAGAGTAAAAGAAACAAAGGTTTGAATAAACATTTTGAAGCTAGGCTAACTGTTTTGGACCAGGAAGCACCAACAGAACCAAGAACCAACCGTGTGGCTCTGATACCATTTAACAGCGAATAAGTTTCTTAACGAAATTTAAACAAAAAGAAGAAACTTAAAGAAGATGACTAGTGAATCGGTAAAGTAATCTCTTTCTTTTATTCATAAATAGTTGATGAAAGGATTACGTATAACCTGGATAAACTGTAAATGGAAGAGAGAAGTATGAAGAACTTCTTCTTCATCTTACTAGAAGAAGGAAGCAACAAGCTTCTTCTTCGTATCCTAGAGAGAAGGCAGAGAAAGGACCTCAGGTGAGGTTTTCCTACAAAAAAAGCCTGAGTAACTCTAAACACTTCGATTTACTTAAATAAAAAACTAAAAAGTATATTACTATTGAATCACGCAGGATTCACTATTACATTTACTGAGGTAAAATTACAAAGTAAAAGTAATTTACTAAAGCTAAAGTAAAATGTAAGAAACATTTTACATTTACATTTACTAAGGTAAAAGTAAGAATATTTTACTTAAAGTAAAAGTAAGTAAAAGTAAAAGTATTTTCTTTTACTTTACTTTTTTGGTCGATTGATTTCGGGGACATCAATGATGTCATTGTTATTATCGCTTTTTGCTTTTGCTAAAAGCTGATGATGACTGGTGCCATCTTTGTTAATCGATCGGTCCGTCTCCGTCGGTCTTGGGAGGATGCGATTGATCATCTTCTCGATGGATCACCATCCCTATACTATTCAAATTTCAAAATTTTTATCCAGGATTTTCCCTTTCACCCCAAAAAATTAGGTTTATAAAGAGAGGAGAAAATTTTTTCACCGAACAATTGGCCAACATCTTCAAAATTCCATAAATTTTGTAAAAAAATTTGTTTATAAACAAATCAGACTGCGTCTGACAAAAAGGATCACTCGATTGGCCTTGATCTATCAGTGAACTCGATCTAAACAGTCTACTTCATTTTAATTGAGTAATCAAAAATTTGTTCTTTTGGCATTCCGCTTAACTCAAACCCTCTTACCTTATGTAATCACATACCTTTAGATCTAAGGATTCCCTTTGCCTAAAATGCTCCCACGCTGGAGACTTACAACGGCATAACGGGACTTATGGCAATTTCAGGTGTTTTACAGTAAGCTAGGTGATTTAAGGATGGAGTAAAAGAAGCAAAGGTTTGAATAAACATTTAGAAGCTAGGCTAACTGTTTTGGACCAGGAACCACCAACAGAACCAAGAACCAACCGTGTGGCTCTGATACCATTTAACAACGAATAAGTTTCTTAACGAAATTTAAACAGAAAGAAGAAACTTAAAGAAGATGACCGGTGAATCGGTAAAGTAATCTCTTTCTTTTATTTATAAATAGTTGAGGAAAGGATTACGTATAACCTAGATAAACTGTAAATGGAAGAGAGAAGTATGAAGAACTTCTTCTTCATCTTACTAGAAGAAGGAAGCAACAAGCTTCTTCTTCGTATCCTAGAGAGAAGGCAGAGAGAGGACCTCAGGTGAGGTTTTCTTACAAAAAAAAAGCATGAGTAACTCTAAACACTTCGAGTTACTTAAATAGAAAACTGAAAAGTATATTACTATTAAATCACGCAGGATTCACTATTACATTCTATCAAGTAAAATTACAAAGTAAAAGTAATTTACTAAAGCTAAAGTAAAATGTAAGAAATATTTTACATTTACATTTACTAAGGTAAAAGTAAAAATATTTTACTTAAAGTAAAAGTAGAAGTAAAAGTAAAAGTATTTTCTTTTACTTTACTTTTCGGTTGATCGATTTGGGGAAAACAATGATCTGTCATTGTTGACCGCTTTCGCTTTCTTTGAAAAGTCGATGACGATCGGGGCCATCTTTGTTGATCGACCGTCAAATCTCTGTCGGGCTTGGGATGGTGCAGTTGATCATCTTCTCAGATGGATCACCATCCCTATACTATTCAGCCCCAAAATTTTTATCCAGGATTTTCCCTTTCACCCCAAAAAATTAGGTTTATAAAGAGAGGAGAAAATTTTTTGACTGACCAATTGGCCAACATCTTCAAAATTTCATAAATTTTGTAAAAAAATTTGTTTACAAACAAATCAGACTGCGTCTGACAAAAAAGATCACTCGATTGGCCTTGATCTATCAGTGAACTCGATTTAAATAGACTACTTCGTTTTAACTGAGTAATCAAAAATTTGTTCTTTTGGCATTCCGCTTAACTCAAACCCTCTTACCTTATGTAATCACATACCTTTAGATCTAAGGATTCCCTTTGCCTAAACTGC
The DNA here is from genome assembly GCA_020205615.1 of Panax quinquefolius. Classification (NCBI taxonomy): domain Eukaryota; kingdom Viridiplantae; phylum Streptophyta; class Magnoliopsida; order Apiales; family Araliaceae; genus Panax; species Panax quinquefolius. The sequence continues at coordinate 23,368,411 of CM035152.1, forward strand.
TCCCACGCTGGAGACTTACAACAATGGCATAACGGGACTTATGGCGATTTCAGGTGTTTTACAGTAAGCTAGGTGATTTAAGGATGGAGTAAAAGAAGCAAAGGTTTGAATAAACATTTAGAAGCTAGGCTAACTATTTTGGACCAGGAACCACCAACAGAACCAAGAACCAACAGAGTGGCTCTGATACCATTTAATAACGAATAAGTTTCTTAACGAAATTTAAATAGAAAGAAGAAACTTAAAGAAGATGACCGGTGAATCGGTAAAGTAATCTCTTTCTTTTATTTATAAATAGTTGAGGAAAGGATTACGTATAATCTAGATAAACTGTAAATGGAAGAGAGAAGTATGAAGAACTTCTTCTTCATCTTACTAGAAGAAGGAAGCAACAAGCTTCTTCTTCGTATCCTAGAGAGAAGGCAGAGAGAAGACCTCAGGTGAGGTTTTCTTACAAAAAAAAATGCCTGAGTAACTTTAAACACTTCGAGTTACTTAAATAGAAAACTGAAAAGTAAATTACTATTGAATCACGCAGGATTCACTATTACATATACTGAAGTAAAATTACAAAGTAAAAGTAATTTACTAAAGCTAAAGTAAAATGTAAGAAACATTTTACATTTACAATTACTAAGGTAAAAGGAAAATTATTTTTCTTAAAGTAAAAGTAGAAGTAAAAGTAAAAGTATTTTATTTTACTTTACTCTTGGCTGATTGACTGGGGAACAACAATGATGTCATTGCTAATCGCTTTTTGCTTTTTTTAAAAGTCGATGACGATCGGGTGCCATCTTTGTTAATCGATCGGGTCCGTCTCGTCGGTGCTTGGGAGGGTGCAGTTGATCATCTTAACTGATGGATCACCATCCCTATACTATTCAGCCCCAAAATTTTTATCCAGGATTTTCCCTTTCACCCCAAAAAATTAGGTTTATAAAGAGAGGAGAAAATTTTTTCACCGAACAATTGGCTAACATCTTCAAAATTCCATAAATTTTGTAAAAAAATTTGTTTATAAACAAATCAGACTGCGTCTGACAAAAAGGATCACTCGATTGGCCTTGATCTATCAGTGAACTCGATCAAAACAGTCTACTTCGTTTTAACTGAGTAATCAAAAATTTGTTCTTTTGGCATTCCGCTTAACTCAAACCCTCTTACCTTATGTAATCACATACCTTTAGATCTAAGGATTCCTTTGCCTAAAGTGCTCCTATTACCGAGACTTACACAACCAAGCATAATGGGACTTATGGCATTTTGTGTGTTTTACAAAGAAGCTAGGTGATTTAAGGATGGAGTAAAAGAAGCAAAGGTTTGAATAAACATTTAGAAGCTAGGCTAACTGTTTTGGACCAGGAACCACCAACAGAACCAAGAACCAACCGTGTGGCTCTGATACCATTTAACAGCGAATAAGTTTCTTAACGAAATTTAAATAGAAAGAAGAAACTTAAAGAAGATGACCGGTGAATCGGTAAAGTAATCTCTTTCTTTTATTTATAAATAGTTGAGGAAAGGATTACGTATAACCTAGATAAACTATAAATGGAAGAGAGAAGTATGAAGAACTTCTTCTTCATCTTACTAGAAGAAGGAAGCAACAAGCTTCTTCTTCGTATCCTAGAGAGAAGGCAGAGAGAGGACCTCAGGTGAGGTTTTCTTACAAAAAAAAAGCCTGAGTAACTCTAAACACTTCGAGTTACTTAAATAGAAAACTGAAAAGTAAATTACTATTGAATCACGCAGGATTCACTATTACATTTATCAAGTAAAATTACAAAGTAAAAGTAATTTACTAAAGCTAAAGTAAAATGTAAGAAACATTTTACATTTACATTTACTAAGGTAAAAGTAAAAATATTTTACTTAAAGTAAAAAAGTAAGTAAAAGTAAAAGTATTTTCTTTTACTTTACTTTTGGTCGATTGATTGGGGACAACAATGATGTCATTGTTAATCGCTTTTGCTTTTCTTTGAAAGTCGATGATGATCGGGGCCATCTTTGTTAATCGATCGTCCGTCTCTCATCGGTCTTCGGAGGGTGCGATTGATCATCTTCTCGATGGATCACCATCCCTATACTATTCAAATTTCAAAATTTTTATCCAGGATTTTCCCTTTCACCCCAAAAAATTAGGTTTATAAAGAGAGGGGAAAGTTTTTTCACCGAACAATTGGCCAACATCTTCAAAATTTCATAAATTTTGTAAAAAAATTTGTTTACAAACAAATCAAACTGCGTCTGACAAAAAGGATAACTCAATTGGCCTTGATCTATCAGTGAACTCGATCTAAACAGTCTACTTCGTTTTAACTTAGTAATCAAAAATTTGGTCTTTTGGCATTCCGCTTAACTCAAACCATCTTACCTTATGTAATCAAATACCTTTAGATCTAAGGATTCCCTTTGCCTAAACTGCTCCCACGCTGGAGACTAACAACGGCATAACGGGACTTATGGCAATTTCAGGCGTTTTATAGTAAGCTAGGTGATTTAAGGATGGAGTAAAAGAAGCAAAGGTTTGAATAAACATTTAGAAGCTATGCTAACTGTTTTGGACCAGGAACCACCAACAGAACCAAGAACCAACCGTGTGGCTCTGATACCATTTAACAGCGAATAATTTTCTTAACGAAATTTAAATAGAAAGAAAAAACTTAAAGAAGATGACCGGTGAATCGGTAAAGTAATCTCTTTCTTTTATTTATAAATAGTTGAGGAAAGGATTACGTATAACCTAGATAAACTGTAAATGGAAGAGAGAAGTATGAAGAACTTCTTCTTCATCTTACTAGAAGAAAGAAGCAACAAGCTTCTTCTTCGTATCCTAGAGAAGAAAAAGAGAGAGGACCTCGTGTGAGGTTTTTACAAAAAAGCATGAGTAACTCTAAACACTTGAGTTACTTAAATAGAAAACTAAAAAGTAAATTACTATTAAATCACGCAGATTCACTATTACATATATCAAGTAAAATTACAAAAGTAAAAGTAATTTACTAAAGCTAAAGTAAATGTAAGAAACATTTTACATTTACATTTACTAAGGTAAAAGTAAAATATTTTACTTAAAGTAAGTAGAAGTAAAAGTAAAAGTATTTTCTTTTACTTTACTTTTGGTCGATTGATTGGGGACAACAATGATCTTCATTGTTGATCGCTTCGCTTTTCTTTGAAAGTTGATGATATTGGGGCCATCTTTGTTGATCGACCGTCCGTCTCTCCTGTCGGTCTTGGGGATGGTGCAAATTGATCATCTTCTCTGATGGATCACCATCCCTATACTATTCAGCTCCAAAATTTTTATCCAGGATTTTCCCTTTCACCCCAAAAAATTAGGTTTATAAAGAGAGGAGAAAATTTTTTCAACGAACAATTGGCCAACATCTTCAAAATTTAATAAATTTTGTAAAAAAATTTGTTTACAAACAAATCAGACTGCGTCTGACAAAAAGGATCACTCGATTGGCCTTGATCTATCAGTGAACTTGATCTAAACAGTCTACTTCGTTTTAACTGAGTAATCAAAAATTTGTTCTTTTGGCATTCCGCTTAACTCAAACCCTCTTACCTTATGTAATAACATACCTTTAGATCTAAGGATTCCCTTTGCCTAAACTGCTCCCACGCTGGAGACTTACAACGGCATAACGGGACTTATGGCGATTTCAGGTGTTTTAAGTAAGCTAGGTGATTTAAGGATGGAGTAAAAGAAGCAAAGGTTTGAATAAACATTTAGAAGCTAGGCTAACTATTTTGGACCAGGAAGCACCAACAGAACCAAGAACCAACCGTGTGGCTCTGATACCATTTAACAGCGAATAAGTTTCTTAACGAAATTTAAATAGAAAGAAGAAACTTAAAGAAGATGATCGGTGAATCGGTAAAGTAATCTCTTTCTTTTATTTATAAATAGTTGAGGAAAGGATTACGTATAACCTAGATAAACTGTAAATGGAAGAGAGAAGTATAAAGAACTTCTTCTTCATCTTACTAGAAGAAGGAAGCAACAAGCTTCTTCTTCGTATCCTAGAGAGAAGGCAGAGAGAAGACCTCAGGTGAGGTTTTCTTACAAAAAAAATGCCTGAGTAACTCTAAACACTTCGAGTTACTTAAATAGAAAACTGAAAAGTAAATTACTATTGAATCACGCAGGATTCACTATTACATATACTGAAGTAAAATTACAAAGTAAAAGTAATTTACTAAAGCTAAAGTAAAATGTAAGAAACATTTTACATTTACAATTACTAAGGTAAAAGTAAAAATATTTTACTTAAAGTAAAAGTAGAAGTAAAAGTAAAAGTATTTTCTTTTACTTTACTTTTGGTCGATTGATTTGGGGACAACAATGATGTTTCTATTAATAGCGCTTTTTGCTTTTCTTTGAAAAGTCGATGATGATTAGGCCATCTTTGTTAATCGAATCCGTCCGTCTCCTATCGGTCACGGGAGGGTGCAGTTGATCATCTTCTTCGATGGATCACCATCCCTATACTATTCAAATTTCAAAATTTTTATCCGTGATTTTCCTTTCACCCCAAAAAAATTAGGTTTATAAAGAGAGGAGAATTTTTTTTTCACCGAACAATTGGTCAACATCTTCAAAATTTCATAAATTTTGTAAAAAATTTGTTTACAAACAAATCGATCAAGTTTCGTCGACAAAAAGGATCACTCGATTGGCCTTGATCTATCAATTGAACTCGATCTAAAACAATCTACTTCGTTTTAAACTGTAGTAATCAAAATTTGTTCTTTTGGCATTCCGCTTAACTCAAACCCTCTTACCTTATGTAATCACATACCTTTAGATCTAAGGATTCCTTTGCCTAAACTTGCTCCCACGCTGGAGAGTTACAACGGCATAACGGGACTTATGGCGATTTCAGGTGTTTTACAGTAAGCTAGGTGATTTAAGGATGGAGTAAAAGAAGCAAAGGTTTGAATAAACATTTAGAAGCTAGGCTAACTGTTTTGGACCAGGAACCACCAACAGAACCAAGAACCAACCGTGTGGCTCTGATACCATTTAACAATGAATAAGTTTCTTAACTAAATTTAAATGTAAAAGAAGAAACTTAAAGAAGATGACCAGGTGAATCGGTAAAGTAATCTCTTTCTTTTATTTATAAATAGTTGAGGAAAGGATTACGTATAACCTAGATAAAGCGTAAATGGAAGAGAGAAGTATGAAGAACTTCTTCTTCATCTTACTAGAAGAAGGAAGCAAAACAAGCTTCTTCTTCGTATCCTAGAGAGAAGGCAAGAGAGAGGACCTCGGTGAGGTTTTCTTACAAAAAAAAAGCCTGAGTAACTCTAAACACTTCGAGTTACTTAAATAGAAAACTGAAAAGTAAATTACTATTGAATCACGCAGGATTCACTATTACATTTACTGAAGTAAAATTACAAAGTAAAAGTAATTTACTAAAGCTAAAGTAAAATGTAAGAAACATTTTACATTTACATTTACTAAGGTAAAAGTAAAAATATTTTACTTAAAGTAAAAGTAGAAGTAAAAGTAAAAGTATTTTCTTTTACTTTACTTTTGGCTGATTGATTGGGGGACAACAATGATGTCTGTTGTTAATCGCTTCGCTTTTTTTTTTGAAAGTCGATGACGATCGGGGCCATCTTTGTTAACCGACCGTCCGCTTCTCTATCGGTCTTTCGGAGGGGTGCACTTGATCATCTTCTCTCGATGGATCACCATCCCTATACTATTCAAATTTCAAAATTTTATCCAGGATTTTCCTTTCACCCCAAAAAAATTAGGTTTATAAAGAGAGGAGAAAAGTTTTTTCACCGAACAATTGCCAACATCTTCAAAATTTCATAAATTTTGTAAAAAATTTGTTTATAAACAAATCGATCAAGCGTCGACAAAAAAGGATAACTCGATTGGCCTTGATCTATCAAAGTGAACTCGATCTAAAACAGATACTACCGTTTTAGCGAGTAATCAAAAATTTGTTCTTTTTGGCATTCCGCTTAACTCAAACCCTCTTACCTTATGTAATCACATACCTTTAGATCTAAGGATTCCTTTGCCTAAACTCGCTCCCATATTTGGAGACTTACAATGGCATAACGGGACTTATGGCGAATTTCAAAGTGTGTTTTACAAGAAGCTAGGTGATTTAAGGATGGAGTAAAAGAAGCAAAGGTTTGAATAAACATTTAGAAGCTAGGCTAACTATTTTGGACCAGAACCACCAATGTAACCAAGAACCAACCGTGTGGCTCGATACCATTTAAACAAAATGAATAATTTTCTTAATGAAATTTAAATAGAAAGAAAAAACTTAAAGAAGATATTAGGTGAATCCAGAAAGTAATCTCTTTCTTTTATTTATAAATAGTTGAGGAAAGGATTACGATAACCTAGATAAATCGTAAATGGAAGAGAGAAGTATAAAGAACTTCTTCTTCATCTTACTAGAAGAAGGAAGCAACAAGCTTCTTCTTCGTATCCTAGAGAGAAAAGAGAGAGGACCTCGTGTGAGGTTTTCTTACAAAAAAAACATGAGTAACTCTAAACACTTGAAAGTTACTTAAATAGAAAACTAAAAAAGTATATTACTATTAAATCACGCAGGATTCACTATTACATATCTATCAAGTAAAATTACAAAGTAAAAGTAATTTACTAAAGCTAAAGTAGAATGTAAGAAATATTTTACATTTACATTTACTAAGGTAAAAGTAAAAATATTTTACTTAAAGTAAAAGTAGAAGTAAAAGTAAAAGTATTTTCTTTTACTTTACTTTTGGTCGATTGATTTGGGAAAACAATGATGTCATTGTTGATCGCTTTTCGCTTTTCTTTGAAAGTCGATGACGATCGGTGCCATCTTTGTTGATCGACCGTCAAAATCTCATGTCGGTGTTTGGATGGTGCATTGATCATCTTCTCGGATGGATCACCATCCCTATACTATTCAAAGCCCAAAAATTTTATCCAGATTTTCCCTTTCACCCCAAAAAAATTAGGTTTATAAAGAGAGAGAGAAAATTTTTCAACGAAACAATTGGCCAACATCTTCAAAATTTCATAAATTTGTAAAAAATTTGTTTATAAACAAATCGATCGCGTCGACAAAAGGATCACTCGATTGGCCTCGATCTATCGGTGAACTCGATCTTTAAATAGACTACTTCGCTTTTAATCGAGTAATCAAAAATTTGTTCTTTTGGCATTCCGCTTAACTCAAACCCTCTTACCTTATGTAATCACATACCTTTAGATCTAAGGATTCCTTTTGCTTAAAAATGCTCCTACTGGAGACTTACAACAGCATATAATGGGACTTATGGCATTTGTGTGTTTTAAAGAAGCTAGGTGATTTAAGGATGGAGTAAAAGAAGCAAAGGTTTGAATAAACATTTAGAAGCTAAGCTAACTATTTTTGGACCAGAACCACCAATGTAACCAAGAACCAACCGCAGTGTGGCTCGATACCATTTAACAAATGAATAAGTTTCTTAACGAAATTTAAGCAGAAAGAAGAAACTTAAAGAAGATGACCGGTGAATCTCCAGAAAGTAATCTCTTTCTTTTATTTATAAATAGTTGAGGAAAGGATTACGTATAACCTAGATAAACTGTAAATGGAAGAGAGAAGTATGAAGAACTTCTTCTTCATCTTACTAGAAGAAGGAAGCAACAAGCTTCTTCTTCGTATCCTAGAGAGAAGGCAGAGAGAGGACCTCAAGTGAGGTTTTCCTACAAAAAAAAGCATGAGTAACTCTAAACACTTCGAGTTACTTAAATAGAAAACTAAAAAGTATATTACTATTAAATCACGCAGGATTCACTATTACATATACTGAAGTAAAATTACAAAGTAAAAGTAATTTACTAAAGCTAAAGTAGAATGTAAGAAATATTTTACATTTACATTTACTAAGGTAAAAGTAAAAATATTTTACTTAAAGTAAAAGTAGAAGTAAAAGTAAAAGTATTTTCTTTTACTTTACTTTTGGCTGATTGACTGGGGAAAACAATGATGCTCTTTGTTAATTCTTTTTGCTTTTTGCTAAAAGTCGATGACGATGGGGCCATCTTTGTTGATCGACTAGTCCCGTCTCTCTGCGTTCGGTCTTATGGATGGTGCGATTGATCATCTTCTCGGATGGATCACCATCCCTATACTATTCAAATTTCAAAAATTTTATCCAGATTTTCCTTTCACCCCAAAAAATTAGGTTTATAAAGAGAGGAGAAAATTTTTTCAACGAACAATTGGCCAACATCTTCAAAATTCCATAAATTTTGTAAAAAAATTTGTTTATAAACAAATCAGACTGCGTCTGACAAAAAGGATCACTCGATTGGCCTTGATCTATCAGTGAACTCGATCTAAACAGTCTACTTCGTTTTAACTGAGTAATCAAAAATTTGTTCTTTTGGCATTCCACTTAACTCAAACCCTCTTACCTTATGTAATATCATACCTTTAGATCTAAGGATTCCTTTACCTAAATGCTGCTCCCATCACTGAGACTTACAAACAAAGATAACGGGACTTATGGCGATTTCGTGTGTTTTTAAAGAAGCTAGGTGATTTAAGGATGGAGTAAAAGAAGCAAAGGTTTGAATAAACATTTAGAAGCTAGGCTAACTATTTTGGACCAGGAACCACCAACAGAACCAAGAACCAACCGTGTGGCTCTGATACCATTTAACAGCGAATAAGTTTCTTAACGAAATTTAAATAGAAAGAAGAAACTTAAAGAAGATGACCGGTGAATCGGTAAAGTAATCTCTTTCTTTTATTTATAAATAGTTGAGGAAAGGATTACGTATAACCTAGATAAACTGTAAATGGAAGAGAGAAGTATGAAGAACTTCTTCTTCATCTTACTAGAAGAAGGAAGCAACAAGCTTCTTCTTCGTATCCTAGAGAGAAGGCAGAGAGAGGACCTCAGGTGAGGTTTTCTTACAAAAAAAAGCATGAGTAACTCTAAACACTTCGAGTTACTTAAATAGAAAACTAAAAAGTATATTACTATTAAATCACGCAGGATTCACTATTACATTTACTGAAGTAAAATTACAAAGTAAAAGTAATTTACTAAAGCTAAAGTAAAATGTAAGAAACATTTTACATTTACATTTACTAAGGTAAAAGTAAAAATATTTTACTTAAAGTAAAAGTAGAAGTAAAAGTAAAAGTATTTTCTTTTACTTTACTTTTGGCTGATTGATTGGGGGACAACAATGATGTCATTGTTGACGCGCTTTTCGCTTTGAAAGTTGATGATGATTGAGGGCCATCTTTTGTTGATCGATCGTATCTCTGTTCGGTCTTGGATGGTGCAGTTGATCATCTTCTCAGATGGATCACCATCCCTATACTATTCAGCCCCAAAATTTTTATCCAGGATTTTCCCTTTCACCCCAAAAAATTTGGTTTATAAAGAGAGGAGAAAATTTTTTCAACGAACAATTGGCCAACATCTTCAAAATTTAATAAATGTTGTAAAAAAATTTGTTTACAAACAAATCAGACTGCGTCTGACAAAAAGGATCACTCGATTGGCCTTGATCTATCAGTGAACTTGATCTAAACAGTCTACTTCGTTTTAACCGAGTAATCAAAATTTGATCTTTTGGCATTCCGCTTAACTCAAACCCTCTTACCTTATGTAATAACATACCTTTAGATCTAAGGATTCCTTTGCCTAAAGCGCCCATATTTGAGACTTACAACTCAAGATAATGGACTTATAAGCGATTCAAAGTGTTTTAAGTAAGCTAGGTGATTTAAGGATGGAGTAAAAAAGAAGCAAAGGTTTGAATAAACATTTAGAAGCTAGGCTAACTATTTTGACCCAGAAGCACCAATGTAACCAAGAACCAACCGTGTGGCTCGATACCATTTAACAAATGAATAAGTTTCTTAACTAAATTTAAATAGAAAGAAGAAACTTAAAGAAGATGATCGGTGAATCCAGAAAGTAATCTCTTTCTTTTATTTATAAATAGTTGAGGAAAGGATTACTTATAACCTAGATAAACTGTAAATGGAAGTGAGAAGTATAAAGAACTTCTTCTTCATCTTACTAGAAGAAGGAAGCAACAAGCTTCTTCTTCGTATCCTAGAGAGAAGGCAGAGAGAAGACCTCAGGTGAGGTTTTCTTTCAAAAAAAAATGCCTGAGTAACTCTAAACACTTCGAGTTACTTAAATAGAAAACTGAAAAGTAAATTACTATTGAATCATGCAGGATTCACTATTACATATACTGAAGTAAAATTACAAAGTGAAAGTAATTTACTAAAGATAAAGTAAAATGTAAGAAAAATTTTACATTTACAATTACTAAGGTAAAAGTAAAAATATTTTACTTAAAGTAAAAGTAGAAGTAAAAGTAAAAGTATTTTCTTTTACTTTACTTTTGGCTGATTGACTGGGGACAACAATGATGTCATTATTAATCGCTTTTTGCTTTTCTTTAAAAGTCGATGACGACCGGTGCCATCTTTGTTAATCGACCGGTCCGCTCTCCTATCTCGGTCTTAGGAGGGTGCAGTTGATCATCTTCTTTGATGGATCACCATCCCTATACTATTCAGCCCCAAAATTTTTATCCAGGATTTTCCCTTTCACCCCAAAAAATTAGGTTTATAAAGAGAGGAGAAAATTTTTTCACCGAACAATTGGCCAACATCTTCAAAATTTCATAAATTTTGTAAAAAATTTGTTTACAAACAAATCAGACTGCGTCTGACAAAAAGGATCACTCGATTGGCCTTGATCTATCAGTGAACTCGATCAAAACAGTCTACTTCGTTTTAACTGAGTAATCAAAAATTTGTTCTTTTGGCATTCCGCTTAACTCAAACCCTCTTACCTTATGTAATCACATACCTTTTAGATCTAAGGATTCCCTTTGCTTAAATCGCTCCTCCCATTTGAGAGACTTACAACGGCATAACGGGACTTATGGCAATTTTGTGTGTTTTACAAAGAAGCTAGGTGATTTAAGGATGGAGTAAAAGAAGCAAAAGGTTTGAATAAACATTTAGAAGCTAGGCTAACTGTTTTGGACCAGAACCACCAATGTAACCAAGAACCAACCGTGTGGCTCGATACCATTTAACAAAATGAATAAGTTTCTTAACTAAATTTAAATGAAAGAAGAAACTTAAAGAAGATGACCGGTGAATCGGTAAAGTAATCTCTTTCTTTTATTTATAAATAGTTGAGGAAAGGATTACGTATAACCTAGATAAACTGTAAATAGAAGAAAGAAGTATAAAGAACTTCTTCTTCATCTTACTAGAAGAAGGAAGCAACAAGCTTCTTCTTCGTATCCTAGAGAGAAGGCAGAGAGAGGACCTCAGGTGAGGTTTTCTTACAAAAAAAAGCATGAGTAACTCTAAACACTTCGAGTTACTTAAATAGAAAACTGAAAAATAAATTACTATTGAATCACGCAGGATTCACTATTACATTTACTGAAGTAAAATTACAAAGTAAAAGTAATTTACTAAAGCTAAAGTAAAATGTAAGAAACATTTTACATTTACATTTACTAAAGGTAAAAGTAAAAATATTTTACTTAAAGTAAAAGTAGAAGTAAAAGTAAAAGTATTTTCTTTTACTTTACTTATGGTTGATTGATTGGGGGACATCAATGATGTGCTTTGTTAGCTTTTCGCTTTTTTTTGAAAGCTTATGATAATCGGGGCCATCTTTGTTAATCGATTTGGTCCGCTCTCCCATCGGCTCGGAGGTGCGATTGATCATCTTCTCTGATGGATCACCATCCCTATACTATTCAGCCTCAAAATTTTAATCCAGGATTTTCTCTTTCACCCCAAAAAATTAGGTTTATAAAGAGAGGAGAAAATTTTTTCACCGAACAATTGGCCAACAAGTTCAAAATTTCATAAATTTTGTAAGAAAATTTGTTTACAAACAAATCAGACTGCGTCTGACAAAAAAGGATCACTCGATTGGCCTTGATCTATCAGTGAAATCGATCAAAACAGTCTACTTCGTTTTAACTGAGTAATCAAAAATTTGTTATTTTGGCATTACGCTTAACTCAAACCCTCTTACCTTATGTAATCACATACCTTTAGATCTAAGGATTCCCTTTGCCTAAACTGCTCCCACGCTGGAGACTTACAATGGCATAACAGGACTTATGGCGATTTCAGGTGTTTTACAGTAAGCTAGGTGATTTAAGGGTGGAGTAAAAGAAGCAAAGGTTTGAATAAACATTTAGAAGCTAGGCTAACTGTTTTGGACCAGGAACCACCAACAGAACCAAGAACCAACCGTGTGGCTCTGATACCATTTAACAGCGAATAATTTTCTTAATGAAATTTAAATAGAAAGAAACAACTTAAAGAAGATGACCGGTGAATCGGTAAAGTAATCTCTTTCTTTTATTTATAAATAGTTGAGGAAAGGATTACGTATAACCTAGATAAACTGTAAATGGAAGAGAGAAGTATAAAGAACTTCTTCTTCATCTTACTAGAAGAAGGAATCAACAAGCTTCTTCTTCATATCCTAGAGAGAAGGCAGAGAGAGGACCTCAGGTGAGGTTTTCCTACAAAAAAAAGCATGAGTAACTCTAAACACTTCGAGTTACTTTAATAGAAAACTAAAAAGTATATTACTATTAAATCACGCAGGATTCACTATTACATATACTGAAGTAAAATTACAAAGTAAAAGTAATTTACTAAAGCTAAAGTAGAATGTAAGAAATATTTTACATTTACATTTACTAAGGTAAAAGTAAAAATATTTTACTTAAAGTAAAAGTAGAAGTAAAAGTAAAAGTATTTTCTTTTACTTTACTTTTGGCTGATTGATTGGGGACAACAATGATCTTTCATTGTTAATCGCTTTTGCTTTTTCTTTGAAAGTCGATGACGATCGGGGCCATCTTTGTTAACTGACTGGTCCGTCTCCTATCGGTGCCGGAGGGTGCAGTTGATCATCTTCTCTGATGGATCACCATCCCTATACTATTCAGCCCCAAAATTTTTATCCAGGATTTTCCCTTTCACCCCAAAAAATTAGGTTTATAAAGAGAGGAGAAAATTTTTTCACCGAACAATTAGCCAACATCTTCAAAATTTCATATATTTTGTAAAAAATTTGCTTACAAACAAATCAGACTGCGTCTGACAAAAAGGATCACTAGATTGGCCTTGATCTATTAGTGAACTCGATCTAAACAGTCTACTTCGTTTTAATTGAGTAATAAAAATTTGTTCTTTTGGCATTTCGCTTAACTCAAACCCTCTTACCTTATGTAATCACATACCTTTAGATCTAAAGATTCCCTTTGCCTAAAATGCTCCCACGCTGGAGACTTACAACGGCATAACGGGACTTATGGCGATTTTAGGTGTTTTACAGTAAGCTAGGTGATTTAAGGATGGAGTAAAAGAAGCAAAGGTTTGAATAAACATTTAGAAGCTAGGCTAACTGTTTTGGACCAGGAAGCACCAACAGAACCAAGAACCAACCGTGTGGCTCTGATACCATTTAACAGCGAATAAGTTTCTTAACGAAATTTAAACAGAAAGAAGAAACTTAAAGAAGATGACCGGTGAATCGGTAAAGTAATCACTTTCTTTTATTTATAAATAGTTGAGGAAAGGATTACGTATAACCTAGATAAACTGTAAATGGAAGAGAGAAGTATGAAGAACTTCTTCTTCATCTTACTAGAAGAAGGAAGCAACAAGCTTCTTCTTCGTTCCTAGAGAAAAAAGCGCAAGAGAGGACCTCGGGTGAGGTTTTCTTAAAAAAAAAAACTGAGTAACTCTAAACACTTCGAGTTACTTAAATAGAAAACTGAAAAGTAAATTACTATTGAATCACGCAGATTCACTATTACATTTACTGATGTAAAATTACAAAGTAAAAGTAATTTACTAAAGCTAAAGTAAAATGTAAGAAACATTTTACATTTACATTTACTAAGGTAAAAGTAAAAATATTTTACTTAAAGTAAAGTAGAAGTAAAAGTAAAAGTATTTTCTTTTACTTTACTTTTAGTCGATTGATTGGGGAAAGAATGATGATGTTGTCATTGACGCGCTCTCGCTTTTTTTGAAAAGTCGATGACGATCAGGGCCATCTTTGTTGATCGACCGGGTCCGTCTCCGTCTTCTTGGAGGTGCATTGATCATCTTCTCTGATGGATCACCATCCCTATACTATTCAGACCCAAAATTTTTATCTAGGATTTTCCCTTTCACCCCAAAAAATTAGGTTTATAAAGAGAGGAGAAAATTTCATAAATTTTGTAAAAAAATTTGTTTACAAACAAATCAGACTGCGTCTGACAAAAAGGATCACTGAATTGGTCTTGATCTATAAGTGAACTCGATCTAAACAGTCTACTTCGTTTTAACTGAGTAATCAAAAATTTGATTCTTTTGGCATTCCGCTTAACTCAAACCCTCTTACCTTATGTAATCACATACCTTTAGATCTAAGGATTCCTTTGCTTAAACCGCTTCCCACGCCTGAGAGACTTACAAATGGCATAACGGGACTTATGGCGATTTCGTGTGTTTTTAAGAAGCTAGGTGATTTAAGGATGGAGTAAAAGAAGCAAAGGTTTGAATAAACATTTAGAAGCTAGGCTAACTATTTTGGACGTGAACCACCAACAAAACAAGAACCTGTGAATAAGTTTCTTAACCAAGAACCAAGAACGTAAAGAAGAAACTTGGTGAAAGAACCGAGTAACTCTAAACACTTCTGAGTTACTTAAATAGAGGACCTCGGTGAGGTTTTCTTAGAGTAAAAAAAGTAAATTACTATTGAATCACGCAGGATTCACTATTACATTTACTGAAATAAAATTACAAAGTAAATGTAATTTACAAAAGCTAACGTAAAATGTAAGAAACATTTTACATTTACATTTACATTTACTAAGGTAAAAGTAAAAATATTTTACTGAAAGTAAAAGTAGAAGTAAAAGGAAAAGTATTTTCTTTTACTTTACTTTTGGCTGATTGACTGGGTGACAGCAATGATGCTGCTGTTGACTGCTTTCTGCTTTTACTCAGAACATTGAGAAGAGTAGAAGAAGGGGTTAAGCTAGGCTAACTATTTTGGACCAGCAAGCACCAACAGAACCAAGAACCAACCGTGTGGCTCTGATACCATTTAACAGCGAATAAGTTTCTTAACGAAATTTAAACAGAAAGAAGAAACTTAAAGAAGATGACCGGTGAATCGATAAAGTAATCTCTTTCTTTTATTTATAAATAGTTGAGGAAAGGATTACGTATAACCTAGATAAACTGTAAATGGAAGAGAGAAGTATGAAGAACTTCTTCTTCATCTTACTAGAAGAAGGAAGCAACAAGCTTCTTCTTCAGATCCTAGAGAGAAGCAAGAGAGAGGACCTCGGTGAGGTTTTCTTACAAAAAAAGCCTCGAGTAACTCTAAACACTTCGAAAGTTACTTAAATAGAAAACTGAAAAGTAAATTACTATTGAATCACGCAGGATTCACTATTACATATACTGAAGTAAAATTACAAAGTAAAAGTAATTTACTAAAGCTAAAGTAAAATGTAAGAAACATTTTACATTTACATTTACTAAGGTAAAAGTAAAAATATTTTACTTAAAGTAAAAGTAAAGTAGAAGTAAAAGTAAAAGTATTTTCTTTTACTTTACTTTTGGCTGATTGATTGGGGGACAACAATGATGTCTTTCTTTGACCGCCGCTTTTACTCTCGGAACATCGAGAAAGAGTAGAAGAAGGGGTTAAGAGAGGTTAACAGCGGTAGAGGCTAAAGATTCGTCTGAGAAGGAACTCAGAGTCTTTTAAAGTCTGCCTCAATAACTAAGTTTAGTTTACTTTTATAGAATAATGAAAGAACTATTACAAAGTTACTATTACAAAAGTAAATGATTACAGACACCAAAATTACTATTGATGAACAATAAAATAATGCTAACTTTTTACTATTCACAGATGCTTTTGGCAACTTTTGAAAAAGCGACCGAAACCTTTTGACTGAGTGGGTGCTTTCGGTGAAAAGTAGGGACATGCGCATGTGACCAAGGATTGCTTTTGGTTGAGAACATCTTTTGACTAAATTGGCTGCAGGAGCAGGTGCATATGACTGAAATGTCAAGCAAATGGGTCCTGAGCATCCTGTAAGTTGACAGTGCCATATGGATCATCATCATTGTTATCATATTGACTGGCAGAAGCATTTTGGGAAGAGGATGAAGAACATGCAGAGGCAACTTCATGCAATTCATCAATCCTTTTATTTAATGCTTGGGCAATTAATTTTAACTCTTTGCCGGAATAATTTTTAAAATCAGAAATATCACGGGAACAAGACGAACCAGTGGGACTGACTCTAGACTCTTTTGACTTAGACTCTTTTGGTTTACTAGAAGGTTCATTGGCCAGAATAGCCGAACTCAGAAACTGGAGGAGGAACAACATGAAATTCTGCTTAAACCTGACCAACAATTCTATTAATGTCGAACTTATCCCACCATTTGATAAAAAACAGACGGGAAAGACGAGGGAGTGGATCAACGGTGGTACGAGAGACCAAATAAGTAAAATTTTGATCTTTATGGTTGGTTACTTTAGCGGGAGATTGAACATCATATTCCCATCTAAGAATCCAGGGAATCTTATATTTACTTACAAACTAAAGAATGACAGGGATACCGTCATATTTTGGATTATTTTTACTATGGTTACAAAAATGACTGAGTTGAACTTTTAAAAGATCAAGAAGGAGGTCATAGGTAGAACCGAGCCTAAACCACCAGAGAACGAACCAATAAGGGATTTGACTTTTGAATTTATGGTCAAACTGAATAAACCATGAGTGACTGTGTGACTCGTTTTGGTGAAGGAAGACCTTATACCAAGCTTCAATATAATCATAATAATAGTAAGAGTTATCCTGATTAGAATGCTGCATAAGATCAGAGGGATGTTTTCCCCAGTTAGAGATCTGAATGAGCTGTTTAATAAACAAAGAATGATAAAGTATTTTTGACTTATCATTATTAGCATAAATGGGTTTAATGTTTACAGATTCTGTTTCAAGGAGGATATCCTTATAATACACAAGTGATTTATAAGGAGCAAGGGGAGTGAAGTGCCATCCAAAGGGGAAGAACTAGGAGGCAAGTTTAATGGGGTCCTCTTTGGGTTTCATTTGGGGTTCAACATAAAATAGGTGATTTTCCCATCTTAGCATATACTCAGAAGGAGGATGACTTGGAGTGAAGACGACGACAATGGATTGCAAAAGGGTCAACTGGTTCTGGTTTACTGGTTAAGGCAGAACTGTAAGGCTTGGGAAGTGTCCAAAGGACTGTGAATTTATTGGATTGATAAACTGAGTTAACTGGATGAGGAACCAGAGTTCCTCTTGGTTGGTTACTTGGGCCAGTAGGACGACCCGGGCCACGTGAGGATGATGCTCCTCGAATACTCATGATGGATGGACAGTACCTGTATTAATGAATTCCCGAGTGAGAAAATCAGGAATTGATTTGTTACTACCTCTAATGTACTCAATCTCAAAATCAAAAATACTTAATAGGGCTTGCCATCTAGCAAAGAAATGTTTAGAGGCTATGTTTTCAACATCTTTTTCTAAAAAATAATTTGCCGATTTGCAGTCAATGCGAACCAAAAACTTTTGATTTAATAAGTCACTTTAAAATTTATTAATACATAATACTAACGAAAGTATTTCTTTTTTAATAGTACTGTAATTTAACTATGTACTATTCCATGCACCGGAATGAAAACGAACAATTTATTCAAGAGAATTGAGTGTTAACTTTTGCTTGAGAATACCTCCGAATCCAATATTCGAGGCATCAGTTTCAATAATTTTAAAGGCTGAATCGTTGGAAATACCAAGGCAGGGCAATGCCTTGACATATTTTCTAACTTGTTGGACGACAGAAGTGTGAATGTCTGTCCAAGGGGGTGGATTGTCTTGCAAACACTGAAAAAGAGGTTTGCAAATCTTCTTAAGGTTTTTATAAAACTTGCCAATATAATTAAGCGAGCCCAGAAACCTTTGCAGTTGGGTTTTATTGGTAATTTTATCTGGGAATCTGTCAGCAAATTGAATAGCTCTATCAATAAGCTGTATGAGTCCGCGATAAATATTTAAACCAAGAAACCAAACTTAAGCTTGAAACAAGCTGCATTTGGAAGGCGAAAGGACAAGTCCATTATTTTTAACTATTTTGAAGAATGATTTCAAATGTTTAATGTCTTCTTCAATGGAATTGGAAAAAATGAGAATATCATCAATGTAAACAACAACAAAATGACTGAAAGGATTCAAAATGTTATTGAGGATATTCTGAAATTCACTGGGAGCATTCTTTATGCCAAATGCCTGAACATTCCATTCATAATGGACAAATGGGGTTGTAAAGGCTATTTTGTACCTATCATCGGGGTGAATGGCAACTTGCCAGAAACCAAACTTAGGGTCAAACTTACTGAAAATAGTGGCATTACTCAATCGATTAATGAGGTCATCTTTATTAGGCAAAGGGTACCTAATCCATTCTAAGACTTTGTTTAATGGCTTGTAATTGATTACTAGACTGGGAACACCTCTCTCCTTTTCTGCTTCATTGTTAACATAAAAGGCGGGACATGACCAAGGGGATTTACTAGGTCTAATTAATCCTTTATTAAGGAGGTCATTAATTTCATTTTTGCATAACTCTATTTGCTCGTGATTCATTTGTATCGGCCTGGCCTTAGTAAGAATCAAGTGTTCTTTGAATTCCTTAGCATTAAGAAGCCTTACTACATACTTCTTCCGATGCCAAAAGGCATTAGGAGAATCAGAACAAAGGTTGTCTTTTAAATAAGTTTTTAACTCTTCAATTTTTTCATGAACTTCTTTATTCTGAAGTTGTTCTTCAACACGTTTGTATTTAATCTCTTCCTTCAAGAAATTTAAATGGGTGGTTTTACAATTCAATAATTTTAATGATTTGGAAATAGATTCTTCTTGAATAAATTTCAAATCCCTTTCTTTAGGTTTAATAAGATATTTAAATGTTATTCTTTTTCCTAAATGTTTACAACTTAAACCTTCATTACTGGTAGTAAAAGGGTATAGTAAATATATAAACGGTAACCCTAAGATGATCCTATCAGTAAGATTGCGAATTAACACAAATGATGTTTTAAAACACATATTATCTTGACAGATATGGACATTAGGCAGTTTATCTTTTATTTCCATTTGACTACCATTAGCTGAATTTAATTTTTAATTAGTTTTCTTATAGAATTTAGTTGGGATTAGACCTTTTTTAATACAATTAAGATCTGCGCCAGTGTCCACTAGGGAAGAAAGTTGTATTGAAAAGGTTTTATCAATAACTAAGTTAATAGAGATATACCACTTTTGAATGGTGATGTCTTTAACTCGTTTAAGAGAAAGACCCTGGACAAAGAGATCTGGCTCTTCTTTAGTTCCTGACGATTCAGGCTCATCGTGATTTTCATCACTAGAGGAGGAATCATGGACTAGAAGATCGGATTTTTTGTCCTCAAACTCTTTTCTTAAGTTAGAGACTTCTAATTTTAAGTTAGAAATTTCTTTTTTTAGTTTATTAACTTCTTGATTTAATTCTGGAAGGGTAATTTCTTTTATTGGGGTTTTAAATCTCTCAAGAGTTTTATTAAGACTAAATACTGGTTTTTCTTTAGCTTTAATAATCTTGTCCTTAACTCTATTATCTTTAGTTACTAAATCTTTTAACTGCTTAGTGTTTTGAGATTTTAACTCAGGATCATAAATCTTACTAATTAAATCAATTAGCAAAGAGCTTTCTTCGTCATCTTTGGTAATTACATTTAATCTTTTATTGCAACAATTTTCATTACAATTATCAGCACAAATAGTGACTTCTTCATGGTCACTATCCGTTTCATGGTTACTAGTACTGTTATTATATGGATAAGGAATATCAGAACCTTCATCATTACTGACGTTGTTCTCTATTCTCATTAATTCTAATAATTGTTCAGTATCTTCACATGAAATATTTAATTGAGATAATTTCTTTTTAATTTTACACTCATTTTTATAGTGTCCTTTCAGCCCATAATTGTGGCAAACAATTTTACTTTTATCAAATTTTTTAGACCCTTTATT
Organism: Panax quinquefolius; assembly: GCA_020205615.1. NCBI lineage: Eukaryota > Viridiplantae > Streptophyta > Magnoliopsida > Apiales > Araliaceae > Panax > Panax quinquefolius. The sequence goes on from CM035152.1 coordinate 23,388,608, forward strand.
GTATTTTTTATTTGAGGGTTTGGGTTTAGTATAATAATCGTCTTGATTTTTATTTTTTGTATGACTGCGTTTGTGTTTATGATGCATGTGACTTCTATAATGATCAATATGTTTATTTAATTGCTTTCTTGTAGAGGGAGCAACTGGTTGTAAACCATATTGTTCATAGAAGGTTCCTAATTCATACTTAGCTTTTTTCTTGTCTTTACTAGCTTGCTTGGCTAATTTAAAATCAATACACATTTTTAATCCAATTTTTTGAATATAACTGATTATGTCACCATAAGTTTGGTTGTCATAATCAATATACCCTAAATTTTTACTTAGCTCTTCTCTAACTTTATGAGCGAACAATGAAGGTAAACCATTGACGAATTTTTCTTTCCAGAATGGCTTATTGATATCATTTCGCATCATAACTCGAGAGGTAAATACATCCTTGTACCATCTAAAATCACTTAGAGTGGGACAAGTGAGATTACTTAGCTGATCATGAATCCTTTCAATAATATTACTTGAAGTTCTAACAAAATGTTTAATTATGGTAAAAATTAAAGTATTAACTCCATCTGGCGGACCAACCCCAACATCTTCATCAAAGATGGGGTTGCCGTCATTATCTAACTAGACAACATGAATTATTGATAATCTAGTATCTTCAGTGAGATGTTTTTTCCACTAAGATCTAAGAATACTAGTGAATCCACTAGCTATTAACTCAACAATATCTGGCTGAGTCAGATTGTTGAATTTAGTTATATAGCTATTTGCTACCATAGACATGTGATTTAACTTGTTTAAAATCTCTTGTTCACTGAAACCATCTATGTTCCATTCATAAATTTTATTGTATGAAACAGAGAATTGTTTATCTAGATTTCTCTCTTCGCATTGTAGATCCAGAGGAGTAGGTCTAGAGTACCAATTCCTAGTTATACTAGTGTTTTTAACTATTAATTTATTTAACTGATCATTAAAATCTGGGAGTGAAGAAGTATCAGAATGATCTGACTTGCTACTGCTCTCATTGTCAGTTTCTACATGATCAATGATTGCTATAGTGCCACTTGATTCAGGCTCAGTTTTTAATTTTTTAAATAACTTATCAATAGCTCGAGTGAGTTCACCATCTTTATTAGGTAAACCTAATTTATTTCTATTTTCTGGTAATATATATATATATATATATATATGAAAACTGATGTTTGCATATGTTAAAATGATATTTTCAGAGGATTCATGTGGAAATATCAATTTTTTTATGTTAAAATATCAATTCCATATATATATATATATATATATATGTGTGTGTGTGTGTGTGTGGACAGATCCATAGCTAATGATGTCAACTTAAGGTTATCTTTACAACACATCATGACCCTCCATTCGAAGATCGAACGGTTAAATAGAAGGCCCATTCACAGTTTAGTTTTCAGTATTCTGCAGTTTAATACTGCGGATGGGACAAAAGACCAAAATGTCCCTCCTTTGCAAGTCCCATGTTCGCAGTTTAATACTGCTGACGCTAAGTATGGCCATATGACTAACTAATAAGTCTCGTCCGTAGTATTAAATTACGGATGCCAAAATCATTTTTTTTTAGTTTTTAAGGTTTTGATCATGTTGAATGACAATAATATACATTTTGGAAAAATAAAGAACAAAATAAGAAACAATCTTTAAAGATAAAAATATTTTTTTAATATTCGGAGACATGTATCCATGAACATTTATTGGCCCCTCCGTACGTAATTAAGAGCTGATAAAGAATATAGATGGTATCCATATCTAATGTGCAGGAATATCATACATTAAAAGGATTAGAATAGAAAGAAGAGGATCAAAATACTACAGTAGAGACATAAAAGGAAATATGAAGACATATGTGTAATGGTTGTCCGTGCAATCCATTTTAAGTATCCGATATTCTGGATAAACACTAATGACCTTAATCTTGGGAATTGATTAAACCTTGAAAACTAAAAAATAAATTTGGCATCCGTAGTTTAATACTACTGACGAAACTTATTTACAATGGTGTCGTTTTCCAGTTGGTAATACTTAGTGTCCGCAGTTTAATATTGCGGACGGAGACTTTAATAAGGAGGGTATTTTGGTAATCTGTCCCATCCACAACATTAAACTGCGGATGAGAGCTCTGTTAAATCGTTCAATCTTGGAATAGACGCTCACGATCTATTGTCACGATCTCTGCTATCTTTTATGATTTAAAAGTCCATCTTTATCCCTGTAACACCAATCAATAATTGTTTCAAACCAACGAATTATCTATGCACTACAGGACAAAGATATTCGTTTGTATCACCAGTGGTCATGATCATGCCAAATACCTGCCCATCTATGAACTACGAGCCAAAGAGGACTTTTACCACAAACCTTTATTTGTAACATTAAAGGTCATGATTATACCAAAACACAATTCTCGGTAATAATCATACCAATCAACAGTCTATCTTTGCACTACGGGCCAAAGATGACTTTCAGCATAATATAAGCATGAGGATGATGACAATGATATTAGATGAAGTGTAAACTATTAAGGATATTCTACTAATTTCAAAGATTTTCACCATTTAATAATAAGGTTATGGAAATAAACAATAATTTCGTACCATGATGGAAAAAATATGAAAGAAACAATATCCATTGATGAGTACTAAAGAAATGATATCTCATACAAAGATAAAAGAATATACGAAACTACAAATTAATTTTCACCCGTCATGCGGTAATCCGCGTATACAGATCATTTCCACAATTTAATAAAGAATGAATACGAAGGGTTATTCACTAGGCATGCGGTAATCCGCGTAGATGGGTTATTCCCACAGATTAATAAGGAATAGAATGACAACCCTTATGAGTATTAAGAAAATAACATCATTTGCCTTAGTAGGAGACTAAATCTAACTGGTATAGCGGAGATATTCTTGAGGAAATCTTTCACTATTAACTACACTCAAAGTATTCTTATACTATAAAGAAATACGCACAATATTATAGAAGAATAATTCTCTGATTCTGGTGTGATTTTCATTTCTTAACTAAGCATCCTATTTATAGGAGAATGAAAGGGAACTATTTAATCACGGATGAACAGTCGAATTTTGGAAGAATTCACGGGAGAAAATCTGATTTTTACTATTCAGCACTGTGCAATAAAATATTCTAATAAACAAAAACTTTATATATATAATAATATATTCTTATTATATTCTAATGAAACAAATAACTTTATATATATTATAAAAATTTTCTATTTTATATAAAAAGTTTTCTATTTTATTACTATTATAATAATAATAAAACAAAAACTGAGATAACTTTGTACCGAAGGTTTAACAAATTGGCACATGGGCGTCCATAGAATATTAAGCCAAACTTACAACAAATGCTTCATGACAAACCCCTCTATTTATATCAAAAATTGAATAAATATCTACCACAAATCACTTATCTTCAATATCACATTTTTAATCTTTCAACAATTATTCATCATTAATATTATAACTCACAATATTGACAACCAGATCATACCCAAGAAAGAGGGGGCTTTCCGATAAGCATTTCTCCTTATTGGTGTGCAATTAAATAACTTAACCCCTTTCCTCGATAGAACTTTCTAGACATTGTCAATAATGTAAATAATAATATGAATAATTGTGTCGTCTCAATTATTGATTTAATAATATAAAATATTGTGCAGATGATACTGTGACAATAATTGAATTAATAATATGAGATACTATGCAGCAACTACTGTGACAATTATTGAATGAAATTGAGTGACTTCTTACGTAAAGCATCAATAATCAGAGATACTGTGCAATACTGTGTGCTACGGTGAAATACCGCGTACCACTGTGGAACAACTTTTATTACTGTACTTTTATTACCGGGTATTTCAACAATTTAACGGTAAAAGTCTTGTTGTTATTTTATGAAAAATGTTATTTTTGTCGCTTTTTATATCCGAAAGTTATTCCGTTGTAGGGTCCACCAATGATTGCATCGTCGTACGAATATTTCCCGATAAAAAGAATATATTCCCCGAACAAACGAATATTTTATGACAACTTGCTTACTTTTTAAGATTTGCACATATCAACCATAACTATAGTATTATATCAAATCAACACCTTACTATTCAAAATAATATTTAGAGAAAAATAAATTTTTATTCATAAAAGTTGGGGTCTTATATATGCAATCCAATTTTAAAAGGAAACTAAATAAGGTAAATGTTATTAAATGATTGGTAAGGTAACTATTATTCAGTGATTGGCTAGTAACAAACTTTATCAATTATCTCTGCGTTCCTTTATTTAAGGTGTTTTGGTTTAAATTGAAAATATATCCGTTGGAACCAAATCTTTGTTAGCTATTTAATGAAAATCATATATCCGTTGGTCTCTAATTAATTGTTGATATCTTGGAACTTTTATTGCTAACAATCTTTTGTTACCGTTATTCCTTCTTTTATATATACTTATTCTTTAGCAAAAAGAAGGACACACACTTGAAGGATATATCAGTGGTTATACAGAGAAAATATTATTAAGAGCCTTCATAGTTTATTTTTTAGATATTCTTTGTATTGAATTTAATTCTTTGTGGCTGGAAAATAAGAAGTCTATTGTAATTCTTAATATTAAAGTTCTGAGTTTAAGCCTTGTTTGGCTTGGTTGATCCAATAGTGGATAGTGTCTGCTTATAAAGAGCTTTCAAGGTTGCAGAGGCGCAAAGGGGCAGTGGTGTCCATCAGTGGAAATCATACTTTGAACATGGAAGTTTTTGTATTTTGTATTGAAGTTTATTTAATAAAAAGAGTATCCAATACCGGTTGGTATTGGACGTGGATTAAGATATTAGAGGTTAAGGGCAGAACCACGTAAAAATCTTGGTGTATATGGTTTACTAATGTGTGTGCTTTGGTAATTCAAGTATTTCATTCTGTTTTTAAAGTATTCTGCTTATCATTGTAATGTTGGATCTCGTATTGAACTAATCCAGACACCTCATGTTACTTGTTTGCATTATATACAAAGGTGTCTGATTTAAGCCTGTAATCGACAAAAATTAAAATTTGATGTTGTTAGTTACATTTTAGTTTAGACACCTATTCACCCCCCCCTCTAGGTGTGCACATGCACTAAATTACATTTGGTATCAGAGCAAGTCTCTACTAATATTAATCTTTGCAGGTCGTAGGGAAAGATCCTATAGCACACCTAAATTTTCAAGAAGGTCAATCCACTAGCCGACCACTTCTGTTGATAGAAAGCAAGAACTTTAACTTAAGGAAATTCGAATGAAGATTTATCTCAAGAGACACCCATGGGAATGATGGGTGATTGAAAATGGACCCGTCATTCCAAAACATGATGATGGCAGACCTAAGACTCTCATGGAAATAGATGCAAATGAAAGCTACATGTTTTCTTATAACTTAAGAGCTATGAACACCTTGTTAAGCGAAATGGTCTAAGATGAAATTGATAAAGTATCATCATGTAACACATCAAAAGAAATGTGGGACACTATCTTGATGAGTCACGAAGGTACTTCCAAAGTCCAAGAGGTGAAGTTGAGTATACTAATGTAAGACTGTGAGTTATTCAAGTTAGAAAAGGATGAAACAATTAATGAAGCTCAAGCGAGGTTCCTCACACTAATGAACTCTCTCAACATTCTAGGGAGAAAAATTGAACAAAAGAAAATCAATAAAAAGTTTTTGAGAATCATGCCCAAACGGTTTGCTCCAAAAGTCACCACTTTACAAGACTCATCAACAATCAGCATCATGAAAAAGTCCACCCTCTTTAGTGAACTTGAAGAGTTTGAAAATCAACTCAGGAAGTATGATGATGAAGATGAGACACCAATAAAGAAGACATTGGCACTTCAAGCCGAGGGCAAAATGAAGGTGATAACGAAGATTTTGATGAAAAAATTGAAATGCTCACAAGAAAAATGTTGTAATAGGCCCCCAGAAACGTCGCGTTTACACTACAAGAAAAAGGGTCATTGGCGACGGGTATAATGGCGACGGCACATGTGAAGCCCCCAAAAAATGTCCACACAACCCATTTTGAGTCGCCAGATATCACACTACAGAAATCAAATACAAACTTCATTTATACAACTGTTGAACTGTCGTACAGAATACAACCACAGTTACACTGTGAGTTTTAATATAATATTGCACTTTTGACGCTTTCAAAGTCGGGTTCTCATCACCCTATTGTTGTTCACCAAAATCAATTATTAAGTGATGTATAAAATACGACACACGCATCTTAGGTCCTCAATACAATTATATATTGCATGTCATGTCGTTTTATAATGTATTGAGAAACTTCGACAGTCTCGAACCATCACACTATTCCCTGTTATCCCCGCTCGACCCAGCTACACTCTTATTACCTGAAAGGAATTGTGAAGCAAAAGGGTGAGAACAAATAGCCCAGTAAAGAATGTCATGGCTAAGATAATTAATTTATCAATAGCCTTTATCAGAATAAATCAGAGATTTAGAACATATGGTAGATAATAAAATTTTTCAACCATAATTGCAGCAGAATCAACAATCCATTAGAAGAGTCAAGTAGAACATAATGTCTACTATCTCCTCAAAATTAAAGGTCCATCATTAATATTTCATTCCTGTAATACTCATCAACAGTTCTTTGTTGTACCCAAGACAAAGAGAACTTTCATCACCTGTCTTCACCTGAACCACTAAAGATTATAGTTAAACTCACAATTCATATTTATAATCATGTAAATCAATAGTTTTTCCTTGCCACAAAGGCTTAATAGAACGTTTACTTAACATCCTTATCCCAAAGGCTAAAGATATTCAAATGTAATAACAATGATCATACCAATCAGTTGTCTATCTTTGCACTACGGGCCAAAGATATTCAACTATAAAACCAATGATCATGATCATACCAATCAATTATTTGTCAATGCACTACGGCCAAAGACATACAACTGTTAACTGATGGTCATGATCCTGCCAATCACATTATCGAATTATCCATGCACTACGGGCCAAGGATATTCGTTAGTATCACCAGTGGTCATGATCATGTCATACACCTGTCCATCTTTGCACTACGGGCCAAAGCTATCAATCAACAGTTCGTCTTTGCACGTAAGCCAAAGATATATAACTGTAAAACTAATAATCAACAGTCCATCTTTGCACGTAAGCCAAAGATATACAACTATAAATAAATAATCAATAATACATCTTTGCACTACGGGCCAAAGATGACTTTCAATATAAGTATAAGAATGATGACAATGATATAAAGATTCAATCAAGTGAGATCAAGGATAAATATTAAAGACTTTAAATTTATCCAGAGTTTAAAAATATCCAAATTGTCAACATGATATTGCTTTGTGGAGTAAAATTCAAGAATAATATTCATGTATCAAAATAATTTGGACAGAAAAGAAATAAATTTTTCAGGTGAATAGTACCCCGTGGATAGAACTTCAGGAATAGTACCCCGTGAATAGTAACCCCAGCATAAAAATTTCCCCAAATACCCAAGTGAACAATATTTAAGTGAATAGTAACTGGGTGAATAGTAACTCATGAATAGTACTCCGGCACGGAAAGTGCCCTGAATACCTAAGTGAATAATATTTGAGTGAATAGTAATCGGGTGAATAGTAACTCGTGAATAGTACCCCAGCATGAAAAGTGCCCCGAATACCCGAGTGAATAATATTTAAGTGAATAGTAATCAGGTAAATAGTAACTCGTGAATAGTATTCTGGCATGAAAAGTGCCCTAAATACTCGAGTGAATAATATTATAGTGAATAGTAACAGGGTAAATAGTAACCTATGAATAGTAACTCGTGAATAGTATTTTGGCATAAAAAGTGCCCCAAATACCCGAGTGAATAATATTATAGTGAATAGTAACTGGGTGAATAGTAACCCGTGAATAGTACCCCGGGTGAAAATATTAATATTTAATAAAAATGTTCAGATCAATATTCCAAAAAAAATGATACTAGATGAATCAAAAAACTCAAGGATATTCCACTAATTTCAAGAATTATCGAAGCAATATTTACCATAGTAAGTTTAGATTTAAGAATATAAAAAGAAATAACATACGAACTGCAAATGGATTTTCACTTGTCATACGGTACGTAATCCACGTAGACAGGTTATCCCAGCATATTAAATGATGAAAACAAAAAATAGTATTCCTTATGAATATGAAAGAAATAATACCCTTTATCAAACGAAAATAACATCCCTTACCTTAGTAGAAGACTGGATACTGCAATGGTGAAGTAGCAGAATACTCTTCTTCTTGCTCTCTATAGTTTCTCTCTCTATAGTTTCTATTGTGAATCTCAGTGAATTGGTGAGAATGAAAGAAGAATTAAACTTCTATTTATAGGAGAATAGACTAAATAGTAACTAATTCATGAACGGTCCAAATTGATTTACTATTAGAACGGACGGTCCATATTGATTACTATTAAAACCACAACCGACAGTCCAGATTGATTTACTTTTAAAATCACCACTGACGGTCCAGATTGATTTACTTTTAAAACCACCACCTACGATCCAGATTAATTTATTATTAAAACCACCATCAATGGTCCAGATTGATTTACTATTAAAACCACCATCAATGGTCCAGATTGATTTACTATTAAAACCATCATCAATGGTCCAGATTGATTTACTATTAAAACCACCACTATTGGTCCAGATTGATTTAACTTATTACACTTTAGTACCCCTAAAGTTTTCCAAGTTTGCATTATTCCCCTCTAACTTTTGTAATTCACTTATCTTCAATAAACATATTCTTAATACATCAACAATTATTCATCATTAATATTATAACTTACAATATCGACAACCAGGTCATTCACAGGAAAGAGGGGGCTTTCCGATAAGGATTTCTCCCTATTGGCGCGCAATTAGGTGACCAAGCCTCTCCTTGATAGAACTTTCAAGACATTGTCAATAATGTAAAAATAATAATATGAATAAATGTATTGTCTCAATTATTGACTTAATAATATAAAATATTATGCAGATGATACTGTGACAATAATTAAATCAAATAACATGAGATACTATGCAACAATTACTGTAGCAATAATTGAATAAACTGAGTGGCTTCTTACGTAAGCATCAACACTGTGTGCTATTATGCAACCATTTAATATTCCGATTAAACGAATATTTCTATTACATAATGATAGTGTAAATCGAAGCTAATATTCACGACAAAAAGAATATTTTCCGACCAAACGAATATTTCCCGACACAACAAATATTTTATATCAACTTGCATACTTTGAAAAAAATTTCAAATATCACCCTTAACTTTAACCTTTTATCAATTTAACCATTTACTAAATAGAATAATAATTATAAGAAAATTGAATACTTTTATTTCATAAATTCGGGGTCTCACAGCACATTTCCTGTCGGTAATGACCTTAATGCCGACTGGGAAGCCGTTGAGAATGGGTACCATCGATAATGCCATTTCCCATGGGATAATTTGGTGCGAAAATTTGGCGGTGGAGGGAAAATTCATTGGTGACGGACACATAAATCAAAGGCGACGGCAATGCCGTTGATAATAACTCAATCTCGACGGGGTCATTATTGATGGTGGTGTCGTCGAGAATGAGTTCTATTAATTAAAACCCTGGTTCGCGACGGAAATGACTCATTTTTCCCTCTCTCATATTTCTCTTTCCCTCTCAAATTTGCCCATTACTATCTGATTTTCCCACTTAATTCTCAAATTTGCAATCTTGATTTTCCCTCATCCTCACTGTAAGCTCCTCAATTTTCCATTTGGCCGCTGCAACTTCGCCGATCGTGTCTCTGCCCATTTCGTTGTTGCAACTCCAAGGGTCGTACCTGCGCTTATACAAGGATTGGGGGTAGTTTGGTACTCTCATAACCATGTAAGATTTTCAGTTTATCTCTCTCTATATATATGTTTTGAATATTTTTGGGGGTCTTTGTTATTTTTGGGGGTCTGTAATTTTTCTATATTCATGTGTTATTTATATAAGGGTAGAAATAGCTTCAGTCTACGTACAACTGTTATAAATCGACGACATGTAGCAGTGTAGCAACATTATCCGATGTGATTTTAAATTTTGGAAGCCATAATGTCTTTAACTGGTTTGGTTGGTTAATTTGTTTGTTTGTTTGGTACAAACATTACTTAGCTCTGTTCATTCATTTGACAAGCTATATATCTAATCTGATTAAGGGGTCAAATATTAGTAGCATGTCGAATGTGTATTTCAGGGCGATTTTGCAAGATTTTGAACTAGTTATTGATCTAAGGAAGAGGAAGAAGAAGAAGAGATATTCATGGGTATTGCAATAGTTATTAATCAAAGCTTCATGGGCATTGCAATATTCATCCCAAAAAATTCTCAAGCAAAATCTTGAGACTCATTTAATATAGAACAAAAATGTTATTTGACGTTGTATGTCAATTTTTTTTTTAAAGTTTTTAAAGATAATCCTAAAAAGTGGACAAACACAATTGGTATTATCCCTTTTTGCCATTTTTGTTAGCACTACACTTTGGAAAGAGAGAAGAGGAAGACACCAAAAGAAAAAAAGTAAGACCGATACAATAAATAAATAATAAATATAATATTCAAATATGGATACATCATATATATATGAAGATACCCATCTTTATTGATAACATTTGAATTTTTTTTTAAAAAAATTAGTTGGCATTAAAAACACCAAAACAAAATTGGCATTGAAAACACAAAATAGTATAATGTACAATTAAAGAAAATCAAAATGGGGAAAATAGGATGGAGTAGTCGGCTATTTAAGGAGGGAGCACATGGGCTTATTAAATGTTCCTTTCATTTTTTTCAAACCTATTCACCCACCCTCCTAGCTAATATTCCCTAGTAAGCTAGCTTAATTAAGATGAGATCTATGAATTAGGGAATTGCAAGGAAAATTGGAAGTTTGTAGTGATTTTGTGAGTGTGTGTGTGTATATATATATATATATATATATATATATATATATATATATATCGATCCGGATCTTAAGCTCACCCCTTATCCAACTCACCCGATCTCACCCTCCATTTATTTAGCGAAAAGCATTTGGCGGTTTCATTATCATCTGTTGTGCCGTCTATACTTTTAGCGATTTTGACAACATATAGTTTCACTAAAAGTATAGATGGCGGTTGTATAATGATGACGTAACAAATTATTTCATCGCTAAAGGGGGGTGAGCTTCAGTGAGTTGGATAAGAGGTGAGCTTAAGATATATATATATATATATATATATATATATATATATATATATATATATATATATACATTTGTGGAGCTATAAATAGAGCCTTTCTCATTACCTAGTAAGCTAGCTTAATTAAGTTGAGATCTTAATGATTCTCATGTTAAAAATGTAGCATGTGTACTTTTGGTTGAGATACATCTATTTGAAACGAATATAATGTTTTCTCAATATAAATTACCATGTCTTTGTTTCCATTTTGTTGCTTAATTAAAATGGTAGCATTGTGTTATTCTAAATATATTCTAGAGGATTATTTAATATGTAGTCTTTTATTTTGTATATTCATGAGAATCGATGAATTAATTTCTTTTATTGTGGTTCATAATTCATTCTCAAGATAGTATTCCTTTTGTCCTAGGAAAGAGTTCAATTCCATACGTGCATATTTTCATATAGTTTAGGAAGCTTAGAAACCCGTTTGAGATTCACTTAGTAGGAGTGGATCTCAAATAGTCCCCGTTTTGGGACTGTTCTTGTATGTTTCGATCTCACTTAGGTCGGTGTTAACGACTTGAGCACGTCTTTATATTTTTTGAATTTTCGGTCAGTATATATCTCTTTATGTTCTTCGGGTACATATTCAGACTACGATGTGTTAGTCTATTTCGTGTACTTGAAGACCATGGGGAGGTGCTGCCGAAATTTCTGAAAAATTTAAAGATGTGTTCAAGTTGTTGGCATCAGTGAGGCAACACATCTGGGAATGGGATAGAAGCCTGACCCGTTAGAGTGGGAGATGAAGTTAGGAAACTCATAAGCTTGCATATATATTAACTTGGAGACTTGATTGTGTTTGTCTAACTTTCCATATATATAGCAGACAGTTGTCCGAGATGTCTGTTGATCGAAGTTGGATGGAAAGTAGGGTAGCCACTGATAAGAGTGGGCTTAGCTCTGAGTATCGTAGTAGGGTTGAACAGTTTTTCAACTTTGCATTTGAGCAAGTCAGCGGTGATGAGATCAGATGTCCTTGTAAGAGGTGTGTGAATGAAGTGTGGAAGGAAATGAGTGATGTCATGTGTGACTTATTTGCGTATGGGTTCAAGCAGGGTTATACGACATGGATCTATCATGGGGAAACCTGGTTGGATACACATAAATTTGAACCGGAATCCAGAGGTGACGAATCCTTTGACTGTACTAACATGATAGTCGAAGTTGCTGGTTCATACTTCCAGTGGAATACAGATAGGGATGGCAGTAGCGTCGAGCAAGAGTCGAATGATGGGGCTAAGGGTTTCTATGAGTTATTGCATGAAGCAGCGACACCACTGTATGACGGGCACGAAAAGCACACCGTCTTATCTGCCGTGACTAAGTTTTTACTTTCAAGAATGAGCATGACTGTAGCGAGAGAGGTTTTAATGAACTGTTAAGCATTATGAAGGAGTGCTTACCTGCAGGCAATAAGTTACCGGAGTCGTACTATGATGTGAAGAAAATGGTCAAAAGGATCAATCTAGGGTATGAGAAGATTGATGCTTGTGAGAATGACTGTATGTTGTATTACGGTGATGCCAATAAAGATAAAAGGTCATGTGTTATTTTTGGTACAAGTAGATACTGTGAACAGCGCAAGAAAAAGGGAAAAGACGTGGCGAGAAATATCTCACGTTACTTTCCCATTACCCCAAGGCTTCAGCGGTTGTTCATGTCAACACATACCGCTGAGGATATGAGGTGGCACTCTACATGGGACATAGTCGAAGGTCAACTGATGCACCCAGCAGATAGGCTTGAGTGGAAAAATTTTGATAACAAGCACCCCTCATTTGCTGAAGAGGTTCGCAATGTTAGGCTTGGACTTTCTACGGATGGGTTTAATCCATTTAACGGGCCTTACACAAAGCCCTACTCAACTTGGCCGGTGATTATTGTGGTGTATAACCTCCCGCCTTCGATGTTCATGAAAGATCCCTACATGTTCATGCCTTTACTGATTCCGGGTGATAAGAGTCTGAGTAAAGACATCAATGTATACCTCAGGCCGTTAGTTGATGAGTTAAAGATGTTGTGGGAAAAAGGGGTTCAAACTTATGATGTATCTCTTAAGCAGAACTTTGACATGAGGGAAACTTTACTGTGGACAATAAATGACTTCCTCAGTGTTATGAATGATCAATGGATGGTCAACTCAAGGGGGCTTGTCATGTCCCGTGTGCATGGGGTCAGTTAAAGCTATGCGGCTCAAACATGGGGGGAAAATGAGTTTCTTTGCAACATCCAGACAGTTTTTGCCAATTGAACATCGTTATCAATGGATGAGTAGATAATTCACTCAAAAAACAGAGAAACGTCAAGTACCTGGCCGTTTTTCTGGGTTAGCAGTGTTGAGTTGGATTAGTCATTTGAAGTTTCCACCTCCAGGGAAGAATCACAGATTGGAGCGAGCTTATGGTTACGGCAAGGTTCACAACCGGACACACAGATCCATGTTCTTTGACCTGCCTTATTGGGTTACACTTTGCATCCGTCATTGTTTAGATCCAATTCATACTGAGAAGAACGTATTTGATAATATTTTTTATACAGTCCTAGATGCCAGTGGTAGAACAAAAGACAACAACAAGTCGAGACTTGATTTGGTAGAAATGAACATTAGGGAAGATCTGTGGCTGTATCAAGAGGGTAGTAAGACAGTAACGCCTAAAGCTAAATATACTTTGACCAGGGAACAGTTGATATTGATATGTAATTGGATCAGTGGACTGAAGCTCCCAGATGGATATTCTTCGAATATAGAAAGGTGTTGTAAAGTTGAAGAACTGAAGTTTCGGGGTCTCAAAAGTCATGATTGTCACGTATTCATGCAGAAGTTGATCCCTGTGGCATTTATCGACTTGTTACCGAAATATATGGTTGAAGCACTGACAGAGCTTTCTAATTTCTTCAAAGATCTATGCCTGACGGAGCTCCAGCTCAAAGACATAGATAAAATGGAAAGGCAGATAGTGGAAATAATGTGCAAGTTAGAAATGATCTTCCCTCCATCGTTTTTTGATTCAATGGAGCATTTGTCTATTCACTTGCCATACGAAGCTAAGTTTGGCAGTCCCGTGCAATATAGATGGATGTATCCATTCGAGAGGTAATGACATTAATGTTTTTAATACGGTAAACTTAGAATTCTTGTTTGCTAATCTATATATCACATAGTTATATGTGACGTCTAAAGCAAAAGGTGAAGAATAGAGCCCGTGTAGAGGGGTCAATTGTTGAAAGTTATGTTATGGAGGAACTTGTTAATTTCTGCTCGTTGTACTTTGAGCCGAATGTTCAGACGAAACACAATTGCTTACGTCGGAATGAGGCTATTGTGCACGAGGAAAATGGAGAATTAACGGTATTTAGTCATCCTGTACACCCATTCGACGGTAAAAAAAGGCGATTCTTGACCGATAGTGAGTATGCAGCTGCCATATTGTATGCACTTGTCAACATGAATGAAGTAGCGTCATACATTAAGTAAGTAGTCATAAATATATATGTCTGGTGTAACTGGGAGAGGTTCCTTTACAAACACATTAAGTATATAAATGTGTTGCAGCCAATATGATGTTGAAGTACGTGAAGCGAATCCGAGTATATCGGATGGGGATTTGTGAAATTTGAGAAATGGCCAATTTGTGCAATGGTTTAAAGATCATGTAAGTCTAACCTTTACAAGTTTAATGAATCTACCATCATAGATTTATTCTTATGGCATAATTAACTTTAGAATATGTTGTGTTAATGTACATTTGGGGAAGTCGCAGATGAGTTAGATGACAAATAATTAGATCTCGAAAGATCTGTAGATACTTATACATGTTGCATTGTCGGCGATTCATGATTTAAGTGTTGTGATATTGGGAAGTCGCTTCACGATTCTCGTGTTGTGGTGAAAGGTGAAAGGTAGTCGCCTACGATAACATTTGGGATGACTGGTATGGACGATTGCTAGAAGTTGTCATTCTCAAATATTGGGGTCATAAAGAATTAGTTTGCTTCAATTATCATTGGTTTGATGTTGAGAATGGAGTTAAAGTAGATAAAAAATCGTGACGGTGACTTTGCCTAAGACCAAGGACGCTTAGATACTGGTCTCAATTAAACTATGAAATGCCGCAACAAGTTAACGTTAAGTCAAAACTAAGACTGATGACTGGTATGGACGAGCCTTTTATTTTAGCAAGTCAAGCAACACAGGTGTACTATGCGCGGAGTGTTAAGACTTCTGCAAGCCCATGGCATGCTATTATAACCACCAAAGCCCGTGGTTTTCAAGGCACAACTCGTCGTCCAGACGATGAACCTTTACAAGTTGAGTCTACTTGTGTCACACCTGCTGATGTGACAATTATTAGTGAGTCTAGTGAAGAAGAGGATGATGTTGTCGCTGCCGAAAGTGAAGACGATGTTGTTAAGGAGGTAGATATAATTGAAGAAATCGTTGAGGATGACGAAGATGGTGATGACAACGATAGTGATGATCTACTGCTCGAAGATGACGATTCTGATATTGATGGCTTTGATGATATAAATGATTAGGAGTATGTACTCTTTATGTTCTTTTAGTTATATTCAAATGTAATAGTTGTCTCCTTTTAGTTATATCTGCATGTTGTATCCTTTTAGTTATATTCAAATGTCATAGTTGTTTCCTTCTAGTTATATCTGCATGTTGTATCCTTTTAGTTGTATTCAAATGTCATAGTTGTTTCCTTTTAGTTATCTCTGCATGTTGTATCCTTTTAGTTGTATTCAAATGTCATAGTTATTTCCTTTTAGTTATATCTATATGTTGTATCCTTTTAGTTGTATGTTCATGACGATTCTGATATTTATGTTGTATCCTTTTAGTAGTATCCGCATATTATCTTCTTGATGATGATTTGACAGTATATATATACAGATATGACACGTACACCACACGGTGATCGTGGTGGGCGTGCTGGTAGTTCAGGCCGTGGGGGCCATGGAGGTAGTGCTGGTGATGATCAGGCAGGATCATCAGGTATAATTACATGTTTTGTTGTTATACATCTTATTATTTTTAATTTTATATATTATTGACATTATATTCTTTTATATAAATATTGTTGTATTTCACTACATAGTTGATCGACGTAGGCCTCCGCGGGGACTAGCACATGGATTGCTAGGGAATCCCCAAAGTAGCTTATATGCCGCCGTGTCGGGACTACTAGGTAATATATACATTACGTTTGTATTAATTATTTAGTTCTTATATATTCTTTGTAATTTGGAAGTTTAATAATTTCAATTTTAGTATCGTTAACGCGACGCCAAGGAACATGTTGCTTGGGATCGTCCACAACCGATTCTCTGGCCCATGGATGAGGTGGGCAGATGTGGATGACCGCACACGTGGGCTGATTATTGCTGAGTTTAGGGTAAGAAGTCATTCATTCATATGTTAGTTTTAATTTGTGCTTTTGAATATTTATTTATCGATTTGCTTTATGTTATCTACTAAGTAACTGCTGATATTCATATGTTGTACTGCAGAGATATTATCGCTTCGAGGACGGGCATGAAGCCCATGGCAGCACTGTTCTCGGGAAGTATCTCTAGATGAATTGGCACAAGTGGGTCTACGACTGGAAGAAGAAGGCCCAGACCAAGATGGCTGATGGACAGACACTTAGAGATGTCCGACCAGATTTCATTGGTGCTACGATGTGGGAGCAGATATACGATATTTGGAAGGGCAAGGCATTCAAGAAGATGTCGCCATAGCGTACAGCTGCCCAACAGTAGAGTCATCTCCCACACTGCACTGGGATTCAGTCGTACGACCTCTACAAGGAGAGACTCGAGGTGAGTCTAAAGCACCGACCTTCTCACCTCGAGTTTTGGTGGCACGCTCACCAGAAGAAAGGTGACGGTGGTTATATCTCACCTGAGGCAGAGCGCATTGCGGTAAGTAATTTAATTATTTCATTTAGTATATATTTGATGGCTTTGAAATTCTTTTGTATTTTTTTGTGTAATACTTTCTTTTCACCTATTTCTGTGTTTTTTCGTATACTGCTCGAGGACCTTTTCTGGGGTCAGAAGTGCCTGAGAGGTGACACTCCAGTCCACGATGCTTTGGCGTGAGGAGGAGGAGAGATGGAGGATCTGGCCGCAGCTGCTGTGGGGGCGAAGAAGGGTAGAGTTGTGGGCATTCCCCGTGTCCCAACCTACACTATAGTCCCTGCTGCGAGATCTCGACGTCGCCCACCCACCGGAGGTAGTGGTGCGAGTGGATCAAGCGTCAGCCCTTCATTATCTGACAACTTCTTCAGGTGGATCATAGAGGGGTGCATGGCGAGCAGTGTCGTGCAGTCAGGCACACCATCACGCGTGTGGATCTACCAACTTGCTCAGGAGGTTGTCCACGGCTCCATAGATCCTGCAGCTGCCGCTGACGACCTCATGGGTGTAGTCAGGAGGAGGCCATCCGCGTATGTGCAGTTGTCTTGGCTAACATCATTCCTCCACATATTCGACGGGTAAAACTTATTATTGATGTATTTCCTTATTTGTAATTATATTGCTTATATAAACTGTCAAATAGCTAGTTAACACGCAAACATAGGCAATAGCACCGCATAGGCAATAGACACGCGTTACAACTAACGGGACTCAATTTCGATATACGGAGCCCGAGTTCGAGTCTCGTCCGCCTAACTTGAGAAAACTTAGAAAAATAGTCGAAAAAGAGACCAAAACCTGCCTCATTCGTCCAAACGAAACGCAAATACAGGCAATAGCACCGCATAGGCAATAGACACGCTTTACAACTGATGGGACTCGATTCTGATATACGGAACCCGAGTTTGAGTCCCTTCCGCCTAACTTGAGAAAACTTAGAAAAATAGTCGAAAAAGAGACCAAAACCCGCCCTGGTCATCCAAAAGACATGCAAACACAGACAATAACACAGTATAGGCAATAGACACGCGTTACAACTGATGGAACTCGATTCTGATATCCGGAGCCTGAGTTTGAGTCTCGTCCGCCTAACTTGAGAAAACTTAGATAAATAGTCAAAAAAGAGACCAAAACCAGCCTCGATCGTCAAAAAGACACGCAAACATAGGCAATAGCACCGCATAGGCAATAGACACGCGTTACAACTGATGGGACTCGATTCGATATACGGAGCCCGAGTTCGAGTCCTATTCGCCTAACTTGAAAAAACTTAGAAAAATAGTCAAAAAAGAGACCAAGACCCGCCCCGGTCGTCCAAACGACACGTAAACACAGAAAATAGCACCGCATAGGCAATAGACACGCGTTACAACTAACGGGACTCGATTCCGATATACGGAGCCGGATTTCTAGTCTCGTCCGCCTAACTTTAGAAAACTTAGAAAAATAGTCGAAAAAGAGACCAAAACCCGCCCCGGTCGTCCAAATGACACGAAAACACAGGCAATAGCACCGCATAGGCAATAGACACGTGTTACAACTAACGAGAATCGATTTTGATATACAAAGCCCGAGTTCGAGTCCCGTCCGCCTAAGTTGAGAAAACTTAGAAAATAGTCAAAAAGAGAGACCAAAACCCGCCCCGGTCGTCCAAACGACACACAAACACAGGCAATAGCACCGTATAGGCAATAGACACGCGTTACAACTGACGGGACTCGATTCTGATATAGAAAGCCCGAGTTCGAGTCCCATCCGCCTAACTTGAGAAAACTTAGAAAAATAGTCGAAAAAGAGACCAAAACCCACCCCGGTCGTCCAAACGACACGAAAACATAGGTAATAGCACCACAAAGCCAATAGACACGCGTTACAACTGACGGGACTCAATTCTTATATACGGAGCCCGAGTTCGAGTCCCGTCCGCCTAACTTGAGAAAACTTAGAAAAATAGTCGAAAAAGAGACCAAAACCCGCCCCGATTATAAGACCCCAACTTATTATAAATGAAATTGAATTTTCTCTATTTATTATTTTGAAATAGTAAGGGTTGATTTGATTAATGTGGTTAGTTATGGGTAAAATGCGCAAATATCTTAAATAAGCAAGTGGTTATAAAATATTCATTGTTGTCTGGGAATATTAAATGACGATGGCACAACCTTGTATGGGCCCCATAATGTAAAGTTTATTGGATAAAGAAAACGACAAGTATAAGTTTTTATAAATAACGGCGTAGTTCTTATCGTTAACACTGTTGAAATACCCGGTGGTTAAAACACAGTTGAATAAGTGTGGATACAAACTATGACCAATTTAAAATTTAAACCAAACTATTGAATATAGCCTACTATATTGATGAATGCAAATTCTTTGAAAGAATATAGTCTAGAACAACGAATTGAATTTTGTTTAAGAAAATATCTTGGTGATTTTATAAGTTTTAATAACAAAATTTCTCACGATGAAACAAATAATTAAATTAAAAAAATTAATTATCTTGAGTGAAATTAAGTTAAAAGGTAATAAAATAACACCAAGATTTTTTACGTGGTTCTATTTATTACCCTCTATAATAATAGCTTAGTCCACGTTCAATACCAACTAGTATTGGAGACTCACTTTTATTTCTTTAAATAACTCTTATTACAAAACAGACTCTATTTAAAATTGAATTACAATAATTCACTTGAGCACTCTTGCTCCTTGTGCACCAATGCACCCCTTAAGCACCTATGCTTTCTTGAACCTGTTTGTAAGCAAACCTTAATCCACCTGGATTAAATTCTTTTAGATAACACTTAGTCTAAAAATATAAGATTACAAATGTAGGGGTCTAATAATCAAAGCAAATAAGCAATTTAACAATGCAAGGCTCAACTAATGAATGCAATGATCAAGTAGAAAAAATAAAAGATATCACCAATATTATGCTCACGAAAATTGCTGATTATTAATCTGAGTTATAAAAGCACAGCAGCTGGAAATATTGGACCAAAAATAATGAAATAGCTTCTCAAGTATGTGAGTGAAATAATTGATTCAAGTGATGTAAGTGTTGTAAATTATCATTGATCTCAGTTCTTCTTATATAGCCCAAATATTACCGTTTGTGAAATAAATTATTTTCCGTTGCTAATTTTGTTCCGTTATCAGACTTTGTTTACGTTGCCAACTGATAAGAAATGTTCCAACAATACAGCCGTTGAAAACAAATCCAATTATCTTTGATAGTTACAAATATATGTTGGACTCTTCAAACAGTAATCCATAAAGAGACTAAGTCAGATACAAAGCACTTCTAGACTTTTCAATTCCTATAGCAATAAAGTCTGCCGCCAGTTTGTTATATCACAATTCGAAACAGAAGATATCATGATAATATATAGGAGTATCGTAACAAATCCTAATCCTCAAGGATAATCATGATTTTATATTTCCAAGGCTTGTGCTCATTTAATTTATTAAAACTCTACCGCCATATATACTGCCTTTTCATTTACCAAGATTTGTATTCTTTCACACGTGTTACACAAATATTATAACATCAGTACACATGGAGAATTAAATTAATTCGGACAATACTCTTATGCATGCATGCTAACAAAATAAAATCAGTTCTCTTAATAATAGTTAGCAATGAATAACATATTTTAGGCATGCACAAAATATTAAATCACATTTTAATGCACACATAAAATGTCCTAGAGCCTTGTATTGAAAAATTAAATATTTGCAATGACCTTACATATTTTTCTTAAGACACAATCCTTCAAAGTCTTTTGACAATATTCTTTTCATCAACTTCCTAAAATTTTACAATAAACAAATTAGTCCATATAATCAAGTCATCATCAAAACAAAAAGATCAGAATATTAACAAACCAACATTCTCCCCCTTTTTTATGATGACAAAATAAGTAAATAAAAACTCCCCCTAAATTCATGCATATAGCTTATTTTAGGAAAATTTCGTATGACCTGCATGTGTTAGTATCATACCAAAAAATAATGTAATTTAACATAGATCATAATATTAACATGTTTAAAACTAAATGAAACCATCAGTCTTAACATACAGGCAGACATGCCTATCAAAAACCAAATGAAACCATATGAAAAACCATATGAACCCATAGTCTTCAAAACAGAAGTTTAAAATGATTAAATGATCTCAAAAGAACTGAGCGAACGAACTTTTAAACTAATTCTCCCCCTTTGTCATCAGGCAAAAAGGAAAGAAGATAGGATCAAATTCAGTCAATGTCCTCAAGGTTAGCCCTCTGTTCAGCACGTGTAGTGAAGTAAGGACGATGGCGAATGCGATGAAGACGTTCTTCTAAAGAGTAATCAGCTGCAAACTGAGGAGGTCGTGGTATAAAAGTTGTAGGAGGAAGTGTCATGTGAAGAAAATCACCCTTGTATTCTGCCATCGAATTGCACATTGGCCATTCCGGGATTGGGGAATACATTGTTTGAAAATGTAACTTCTGTCCCACATCATTGAATCTTGTTGCCATGAAATCTGCAAGCTCCCCGAGTTGATAACTAATAAACTTAACCTCTTGACTCAACTGACAGGTGTTCCTATTGAATTTTCTTTGAAGTGCTTCAACCATAGCCATTGTTTGTATCTCAAAACCTGCCTGGAGATCAATGAATTCATCTTCAACATGATGATATAGCTTATTAATTTCTGGAGCATCCATCGGTAGTTTTCCTTTCTCAAGAATCACAAGTCAATTTCTGATATCAACCAAATCAGTTTTCACAGAATTTTGATTTTGCAGAATCTCATTTAGAACTTCATAATGTCAGGCCCATGAGAATTTGGAAGAGAGGATGAAGATATCAACCAGAGATAGGAGGAGGATCAGGAGAAGGCGAATAAACTCACCAAAGAAGAAAAGTAATATGAGATTTTGTCAAATTAGCGAAGAATCATAAACTCATTTGAGACAGAATTTCATCATCAAAAGATATTTTAAAATATGGAAGAGTTTTTGTTAAAAAACTTTCTATAAGGAAGACACTTTTGGTTTGATGAAGAATTTGGAAGAGAGGATTTGAGAAAGAAGATTTTCCTTAAGAATCTAGCTTATAACCACTAAATGATAGGTAAAAGACCACCAAGTCGAGGACACAAATTATACCTAACCACCTTATATCAGAAGACACACATTCACATTTTTTGGAGAAATAGAGTTGAGAATAATCATTCATAACAATATGAAGAAGGGAATGGATGAAAATGGATTTTAGTAGACCTTTAAGAGTAAAAAGGACAAGGTCCAATGTAAGATTTACCAAGAATGCTACCAAAATCAATACTAGTGAAAGATAATGACTTTCCCTTAACATAAAACAATCCCCATCGATTTAAGATTAGTGTCTTGAACTAATCTAAGATAAGCAATAGTAGGGGAAGCAAAGATAGAGGATATTTCAAGCAAAGGAAGAGTTTTTCTAAGTAGTTTTGAAATAAAATAGATCCAGAGATTTTAAATCGTCTTGAATAATTTTTAAAATCAGTTTCAAAACTATACCCTCTCAAGAAATTTTCTTGCATATCAAGGAAGATGAAATGGATTTCTTTTGAAGGAGACTCGCACTGAAGAGATATGTTCTTCATACATCGACCGCTTTTAGTCCGTTAAGATGGACGTCTTTAAGAAAGAAAAACCGGAATCTAAATCGTCGGATAATATTCATCGCATAAACACAACGAAGATCCTTTCAGACTCGCTTGGATTTGATTTAGTCCAAACAGATCTCGTTTGATTTAGGATAACTCTCGCTAGCCCCGGGTTTTCATGGTGTTACAGATTTGTGAAAATGAAACATAGGGTTTCTGGTAAATGATGGAGATGTAAAATCTGATTTAAGAAAAAGGCTGAAGATATAAAAACACGCGAAATAGAAGTCAATTAAGAGTCTATCACCGAAAGACGTGCGTCTTTTCAAGTTTGGCTGTTGTTCTGTATTTCAAGGTAGAAATCTTTACGTTTCCCAATTAAATGATATTCGACGATAAACATTGTTCATTAATAGAACCGTGTATCTAGAATATAGTTTAAACAGATAAGGAATGTCAAACAGATATATTTTATCAGATATCATGCAGAAAATAAATGATACATATATGTATAAAATATAAGCTGCTTGTCATAAAATTTTAAGTACGTAAATCGCAATTATACCATGCACATTCCAAGTTCTCTTTAGCATACAAAACCTTTCCTCAAAGGTTTAGTAAAAATATCAGCTAATTGTTTTTCTATAGGAATAAAAATTAATTTAACTAACCCTTTTGAAACATTATCCCTTAAAAATGATGCCTTACCTCTATATGTTTTGTACGTGAATGCAAAACAGGATTCTTTGATATGTCAATAGCACTAGAATTATCGCAATATATAGGCACATTATTGCATACTATATCAAAATCACATAAAGTTTGTTTCATCCATAATATTTGAGAGCAACAACTCCCTGCAGCTAGGTATTCACCCTCAGTGGTTGATAAAGCAACTGAAGTTTGCTTTTTACTATGCCATGAAATAAGACTTTGTCCCAAAAATGTACAAGCACCACTTGTATTTTTTCTATCAATTTGAAATCCAGCATAGTCAGCATCTGAATAACCCATTAGTTTAAAATGATTACTTATTGGATAAAATAACCCTAAATTTATAGTACCACTTAAATATTTAAAAATTCTTTTAACCGCTTGAAAGTGGGATTCTTTGGGTTTTGCTTGAAATCGAGCACAAAGACATACACTGTACATTATATCAGGTCTAGATGCAGTTAAATATAATAAAGAGCCAATCATACCTCGATATTTGGTTAACTCTACATCTATACCTTTATCATCTAATGTGAGCTTTATTGATGTACTCATTGGTGTAGCCTTAGGATTGGATCATTCAAAACCAAATCTTTTGAGTAGCTCTTTTGTGTACTTGGTTTGATGAATATAGATCCCTTCCTTTGTTTGCTTGATTTGAAGTCCCAAAAAGTAATTTAGCTCTCCCATTAAGCTCATATCAAATTCCTTATGCATACACTTTGAAAACCACTCACAAAGAAAATCATTAGTAGCACAAAATATTATATCATCTACATATATTTGAACAATGATTATTTCTTGTTTTTCATGTTTAATAAATAATGTAGAATCTATTTTACCTCTAGTAAAACCACTTGAAATAAGATACTTACTCAACCTCTCGCATTCAAGCCCTTGGAGCTTGTTTGAGACCAAGAGAGCTTTCTTTAGCTTTAAAACATGATTTGGATATTTCTCATGTTCAATCTGTGAGGTCGTTTTGACATAGACTTCTTCATTGATGTATCCATTAAGAAACGCACTCTTTACATCCATTTGATAAAGCTTGAATTTCTTGTAACAAGCAAATGCTAACAAGATTCGAATAGACTCTAGTCTTGCAACTGGAGAATAAGTTTCTTCGTAGTAGATCCCTTCTTGTTCATTGTAACCTTGAGCCACTAGCTTTGCTTTGTTGCGAGTGATTTTCCCATGCTCATCAAGCTTGTTTTTAAACACCCATTTTGTTCCAATGACAGAAACATCTTTAGGAGGAGGCATTAATTCCCAAACTTGACATCGTTCAAATTGTTGAAGTTCCTCTTACATTGCCATTAGCCAATTTTCATCAAGTGTAGCTTCTTTAGCATTCTTTGGCTCAACTTGTGATAAGAATGCAGAGAACGCACATTGATTTTGTAGGCTTCTCCGTGTGGTAACTCCTTTGTTTATATCTCCGATAATATTTACCGGTGGATGATCCTTGAGATATTTTGTTGTCTTTGGCATTTGGACATCGTGTATTACCTCTTCTTGTTGAGAATATTTTTTTTCAAGATCTCGTGTTACTTCTTGTTCATTTTCATGCGTTCTGTTCAATTCAACCTGTTGAATTTGTCCATTCGGTCTGCTGACTGGTTCTCTTCGGTTTATTGGATTTGAGAAAATCTCCAAATTTCCTACATCCTCTTCTCTTTCTTTTGGAAGATCATTGTTAGTCTCATTAAAAGTTATATGAATAGATTCTTCAACACATAACTTGTAAATATTAAATACACGATATACCTTGCTGTTATGTGAATAACCAATGAAAATACCTTCATAGGATTTAGCATCAAATTTTCCCAAGTTATCACTAGTATTTAGTATATAACATTTAGACCCAAATACTTTGAAATAACTTATATTAGGAATTTTGTTATTCAAAAGCTCATAAGGAGTTTTCAAAATAATAGGATGAATAAGAACTCTGTTTAACACATAACACGAAGTATTAATAGCTTCAACCCAAAATTTCTTTGGAAGTTTGCTTTCTTGTAAAAGTGTTCTAGCTGTTTCTTGAAGTGTTCTATTCTTTCTTTCCACTACTCCATTTTGCTGAGGAGTTCTAGGATCTGAAAACTCATGGCTTATACCTTTTTGATCACAAAATATAATAAAGTCCTTTTGAAATTCGGTACCATGATCACTTCGAATTTTTATAAGTTTGAGACTATACTTAGTCTCTAAATTTCTTATCAATTTCTCAAACTCTTTAAATGCTTCATCTTTGGTTCTTAAAAATAATACCCATGTATATCTAGAAAAATCATCAACTATTACAAATGCATAAAATTTACCATTAATACTAGCATGCCTTTCTGGGCCAAATAAATCAAGATGAAGTAATTGTAAAGGTGAAGAGGTTGATACCATATTCTTTGCACTGAATGATGTTCTTACTTGTTTTCCAAGTTGGCAAGGAACACATACTCCTTTCTTTTCGAACTTTATCTTTGGTAATCCTTTGACGAGGTTTTTAGAGGACAATTTCTTGATTAAATCCATGTGAACATGTCTCATCCTTTTGTGCCATAAATTAGCCTCATCTTGTACAGATGCAAGACATAATTCTTCATCCTGTTGCTCAAAATCAATAGTGTATATATTTCCTTCTCTTTGTGCAACTAGAGTAACATTGTTAGTACCATGAGAAATAGTGCATTTTTCTTTATCAAAACTGACTTGGTGACCATTATCCATTAATTGACTGATACTAATAAGATTAAATTCAAGTCCATTAACAAGGTGTACATTATCAATATTTACCTTACCATTTCCTATTTTACTTTTTCCGATTATCTCGCAGGTTCGATTATCTCCAAATGTAACTGTACCATTTTTCTTCTTGATTTTTAGCTCCACGAACTTTGTTTTGTCACCGGTCATGTGATGTGAACATCCACTATCAAGAATCCACTTTTGAGATGGAACCCTTTCCTTGAGACATACCTGTCAAGAAAAAATAATTCATCCTTTTGGTACCCACATATTTTTGGGTCCTTTAGTGTTAGTTGCATGTAAATCATCCTTTTTAGCCCATACCTTTTTAATCTTATTTTTCTTAAAGCAATTTATGTCCAAGTGACCTTTAATACCACAGTTTTTGCATGTTGTGAAAGGAGAGCAATAATTTAATTTAAATCGTGATTTTAATTTTAGCACTTTCATATTACCCTTTTTATGCATAGGATCATTACCAATTCATTGTCTTTCAAAACTAGGTCTTTGTTTACCTAATATGACATTTAAATTTTCTTCACCTTGAACGAATTTAGCAAGAGATGATTTTAGTGAATCTATTTCTTTTTGAAGTTCATAATTAGGAAAGGTTTTAACATGTGATTTATCACTAAATGCATCAATACATACATCTCTCATTTTCAGTTCATTAGTTAATTTGTGGATATCATTATTCAAAAAATTTACCTTATTAAAAAGTATTTTGTTATAATTATCTAAATAATCAATTTTAGCAATCAAAACCTTTTCTTCTTTATAAATAGATTCCTTTTCAATATCTTTCTTTTCATCGATTAAAGAATGTACTTCACCCATTAATGTATTTACTAAGTCTTTCAAATATGCATTCTTTTCTTTTAATTTAGCATTTTCTTGTTTCAATGAATTAAGATCAAAATCAGATACCTCGTTTGATTCACCTTCTATTCCCATGAAGCATACTTGAGCTATCTCATCCTTGGTGTCGACCTCAACCTCAAATTCTTCTTCATCACTCCAAGTGACCAGTGCCTTGTTTCTCTTATTATCCTTGAAGCCTATTTTTCCTTTATTCTTTAGTTGAAAACAGTCCTTCTTGAAGTGCTCGGGACGTCCACATTCAAAACACGTCTCTCCAGTTTGCTTTCCTTTGGCTTTATTTGAGTTAAAGATATTCTTTTGTTTATTCTTCCTTTGTAGAAGTTCTTTTAGTCTCCTTGATATCATAGCTATCTCTTCGTCAAAATCATCATCAAGCTCTTCTTCATTTCCTGCATTAAGAGCTAGAACCTTTCTACGAGGAGTTTCCTCCTCATCGTCATACCTCTTTAACTGATGTTCATATTCCTCAAGTTCACCAAAAAAGGTTAGTGTATCCATAGTAGATATAGTAGAGGAATCTTGAAGAGTAGTAATTTTAGACGCAAACCTCTTGGGCATAGCCCGAAGTAACTTACGATTAATCTCACTTTGTGGAATAGATTTATCCAGTAGCTTTAAGGAGTTCAGAAGAACAAGGAACCTTGCTTGAGCCATCTTTATAGTTTCATCTTTCTCGAGTTTGAATATTTCATAATCATGCATGAGCATGCTTAGTTTAACTTCTCGAACTTTTGATGTTCCTTCATGACTCACCACTAGAGTGTCCCGAATTTCCTTAGCTGTGTTGGATGAGGATACTTTGTCAATCTCGGACTGCACCATGATGCTTAGTAGAGTATTCATAGTCCTTGAATCATAGGAAACAATGAAGATTTCAGTTGAATCCATCTCTAGCAAAGTCTTTGGAGTACCGTCATCTTTCCTTGGAATAACTGGTCCATTCTCCACAACTCACCATTCCCAAGGATCTCTTTTAAGGTAGATCCTCATTCGGAATTTCCAGAAGTTGTAATTTTATGTTCCATACAGCAGAGGAGGTCTATTGGTTGATTGACCTTCTTGATTGTTGTTCTCGAACTGTGTCATATCAGAATCTTTCCCTACAAGTCACCTTTAAGACTAAGTAAGTAGAGCCCAGCTCTGATACCAATTGAAATTTAGATAAGGCACACTTAGAAGGGGGGTTGAATAAGTGTGGATACAAACTATGACCAATTTAAAATTTAAACCAAACTATTGAATATAGCCTACTATATTGGTGAATGCAGCTTGTTGAAAGAATTTAGTCTACCGAATTGAATTTTTATTTAAGAAAATATCTTGGTGATTTTATAAGTTTTAATAACAAAATTTCTCACGATGAAACAAATAATTAAATTAAACAAATTAATTATCTTGAGTGAAATTAAGTTAAAGCAGGTAATAAAAATAACACCAAGATTTTTTACGTGGTTCAAATTTATTACCCTTTATTAGCCCTCTATAATAATACCAACTATTACACTCTATAATCCAATACCAACTACTAGTATCGAGACTCACTTTTATTTCTTTAAATAACTCTTATTACAAAATGCAGACTCAATTCAAAAATGAATTACAATAATTCACTTGAGCACTTTGCCCTTGTGGCACCAACGCACCCTTAAGCACATATGCTTTCTTGAACCTGTTTGTAAGCAAACCTTAATCCACCTAGATTAAATTCTTTTAGACAACACTTAGTCTAAAAATATAAGATTACAAATGTAAAGGTCTAATGATCAAAGCAAATAAGCAATTTAACAATGCAAGGCTCAACTAATGAATGCAATGATCAAGTAGAAAAAATAAAAGATATCACCAATATTATGCTCACAAAAATTGCTGATTATTAATCTGAGTTATAAAAGCACAACAGCTGGAAATATTGCACCGAAAATAATGAAATAGCTTCTCAAGTATGTGAGTGCAATAATTGATTCAAGTGATGTAAGTGTTGTAAATTATCACTGATCTCAGTTCTTCTTATATAGCCCAAATATTACCGTTTGTGAAATAAATTATTTTCCGTTATCAGACTTTGTTTACATTGCCAACTGATAAGAAACGTTCCAACAATACAACCGTTGAAAACAAATCCAATTATCTTTGATAGTTACAGATATATGTTGGACTCTTCAAACAGTAATCCATAAAGAGACTAAGTCAGATACAAAGCACTTCTAGACTTTTCAATTCCTATAGCAATAAAGTTTGCCACCAGTTTGTTATATCACAATTCGAAACAGAAGATATCATGATAATATATAGGAGTATCGTAACAAATCCCAATTCTCAAGGATAATCATGATTTTATATTTCCAAGGCTTGTGCTCATTTAATTTATTAAAACTCTACCGCCATATATACTGCCTTTTCATTTACCAAGATTTGTATTCTTTCACACGTGTTACACAAATATTATAACATCAGTACACATGGAGAATTAAAATAATTCGGATAATACTCTTATGCATGCATGCTAACAAAATAAAATCAGTTCTCTTAATAATAGTTAGCAATGAATAACATATTTTAGGCATGCACAAAATATTAAATCACATTTTAATGCACACATAAAATGTCCTAGAACCTTGTATTGAAAAATTAAATATTTGCAATGACCTTACATATTTTTCTTAAGACACAATCCTTCAAAGTATTTTGACAATATTCTTTTCAACAACTTCCTGAAATTTCACAATAAACAAATTAGTCCATATAATCAAGTCATCATCAAAACAAAAAGATCAAAATATTAACAAACCAACAACAGTATTACGCGGTATTGCACCAATTATTGATTCTTACGTAAGAAAGCACTACTCAATAATTGTTACAGTAATTACTGTTAAATATTTTATTTTATTGATTCAATAATTGCTACGTTGATATTTTATATTATTATTGTTTCAATAATTGTCACTACACAGTATTTTCCATTATCAGATCAATAATTCATATTATTTAAATAAAATTATTAGATAGCATTATTGGCAATGTCTAGAAAGTTTTATCTAAAGAGAGGTTTAGTCACCTAATTGCGCGCCAGTAAGGAGAAATCCTTATTGGAAAGCCCCCCCTTCCCGGAATGGCCCGGTCATCAAGATTGTGATTCTGTAATATTATTTGTAAATAATTAATTATTGATTTATATGATAAGAAAATATTCATTTTATGTGGATATAGATGGAGAAAATTTTTAATGTGACAATTGTTGAAAATTGATATTTTATCTTTTCCGATAAAATAATTCATTTTAATATATTATTATATTATAATAATATAATAATGGTGATATTTTTACAATGAATGCGTGATATATGAATATATGAGGAGGAAGAGTATTTTTGTTACAAAAAAATATTTAACACATGTTTTGTGTGTTGGTGGGCCCCATTTTGTGATTGATTATAGCCTTATAAAATTGGATTATAGCTTGGAATTTGGAAAATAAACTTACAAAGTTAGTCAGAATTGAATTTCTATGGAATGGACCTAAGATTCGAATTTTTTGATAAAAGGATATTTATTGGAAAAACTTAAATTTTTACAAAGTTATAGTTTTTTGTAATTGAATTTCCTTATGGAATGGACCTAAGATTCGTAAGAATGTTTTCCCGATAGAAAGGGCTATTTGTTTTATGAATTATTGAAGTTCTAGCATAAATAAGTGATTTCAAGGAGGAGTTTTAAATTTTTTTGAAGTGCCATCCAAAGGGAAGAACTAGGCAAGTTTAATGGGGTCCTCTTTGCAGGTTTCATTTGGGGTTCAACATAAAATAGGTGATTTTCCCATCTTAGCATATACTCGGAAGGAGGATGACTTGAGTCAAGATGGCGCGATTAGCCGGATTACAAAAAGGGTCATTTGGTTACAGTTTCATTGGTTAAAGGCGTAACTGTAAGGTTTGGAAGTGTCCAAAGGACTGTGAATTTATTAGATTGATAAATTGAGTTAACTGGATGAGGAACCAGAGTTCCTCTTGGTTGGTTACTTGGGCCAGTAGGACGACCCGGGCCACGTGAGGATGATGCTCCTCGAATACTCATGATGGATGGACAGTACCTGTATTAATGAATTCCCGAGTGAGAAAATCAGGAATTGATTTGTTACTACCTCTAATGTACTCAATCTCAAAATCAAAAATACTTAATAGGGCTTGCCATCTAGCAAAGAAATGTTTAGAGGCTATGTTTTCAACATCTTTTTCTAAAAAATAATTTGCCGATTTGCAGTCAATGCGAACCAAAAACTTTTGATTTAATAAGTCACTTTAAAATTTATTAATACATAATACTAACGAAAGTATTTCTTTTTTAATAGTACTGTAATTTAACTGTGTACTATTCCATGCACCGGAATGAAAACGAACAATTTATTCAAGAGAATTGAGTGTTAACTTTTGCTTGAGAATACCTCCGAATCCAATATTCGAGGCATCAGTTTCAACAATTTTAAAGGCTGAATCGTTGGAAATACAAGCAAAGCAATGCCTACGACATATTTTCTAACTTGTTGAACTGACGAAGTGTGAATGTCTCCATCAAGGGGTGGATTGTCTTGCAAACCTTTGAAAAAGAGGTTTGCAAATCTTCTTAAGGTTTATATAAAACTTGTAAATATAATTAAGCGAGCCCAAAAACCTTTGTAGTTGGGTTTTATTGGTAATTTTATAAAGAATCACGAAGAAATTGAATAGCTATGTCGATAAGTTTGTATGAGTCCGCGATAAATATTTAAACCAAGAAACCAAACTTAAGCTTGAAACAATTTTGCATTTGGAAGGCGTAAAGGACAAGTCCATTATCTTTAAACTTTTTGAAGAATGATTTCAAATGTTTAATGTCTTCTTCAATGGAATTGGAAAAAATGAGAATATCATCAATGTAAACAACAACAAAATGATTTGAAAGGATTCAAAATGTTATTGAGGATATTACGAAATTCCATGAGGAGCATTCTTTAGGCCAAATGCTGAACATTCCATTCATAATGGCCAAACGGGGTTGTAAAGGTCATTTTTACACTTACTCATCGGGGTGAATGGCAACTTGCCGTAAACCAAACTTAGGAAGTCAAACTTATTGAAAATAGTGGCATTACTCAATCGATTAATGAGGTCATCTTTATTAGGCAAAGGGTACCTAATCCATTCTAAGACTTTGTTTAATGGCACATGAATCGATTACTGAGGGAACCTCTCTCCTTTTCTACTTCATTGTTAACATAAAAAAGGACATGACCAAGGGGATTTACTAGGTCTAATTAATCCTTTATTAAAGGAGGTCATTAATTTCATTTTTTATAACTCCATTTTGCTCGTGATTCATTTGTATCGGCCTGGCCTTAGTAAGAATCAAGTGTTCTTTGAATTCCTTAGCATTAGGAAGCCTTACTACATGCTTCTTCCGATGCCAAAAGGCATTAGGAGAATCAGAACAAAGGTTGTCTTTTAAATAAGTTTTAACTCTTCAATTTTTTTCATGAACTTTCTTTATTACGAAGTTGTTCATAACACGTTTGTACTTAATCTCTTCCTTCGAGAAATTTAAATGGGTGGTTTTACAATTCAATAATTTTAATAATTTTGAAATAGATTCTTCTTGGATAAATTTCAAATCCCTTTCTTTAGGTTTAATAAGATATTTAAATGTTATTCTTTTTCCTAAATGTTTA